>JAQHUG010000037.1:1795747-1914641 GCA_028555095.1 Dicrostonyx torquatus
CCGTGCAGTGAGGGGATGGTGACCCGTGCAGTGAGGGGACGGTGACCGGTGCAGTGAGGGGATGGTAACCGGTGCAGTGAGGGGATGGTGACCCATGCAGTGAGGGGATGGTAACCGGTGCAGTGAGGGGATGGTGACCGGTGCAGTGAGGGGATGGTGACCGGTGCAGGGAGGGGATGGTAACCAGTGCAGGGAGGGGATGGTAACCAGTCAGTGCCTCATGGGGTCAGGAAGACAGTGCTGACTGCTGGTCTATTCTGTCCTCTGCTCCCCCTTCTGTTGTCTTCCTTGCCCTGCCTTCCTGGCAGCTTGAGTTCCGCCATACCCCATGACAGACTCTGCAGAGTCATTCACTCCCTGCCTGCCTGAGATCCTGTGAATCACAGGGAGTGCTGCAGAACCCCTCTCTGCTAAGAAGCACTGCCATTGCCGCTGCTGATTCCCACCCAGAAGGCCCACTGTCTGCTGTACTGCCTGTTTGCACAGCTCAAGATGCCTCAGTGAGAACATGGCATAAATGTGCCTAACCAAACAGTCAGGCCAAGTGTCCAGCTAGCCAACCTGTCTAGTCAGCAATATCTGACATCCACCATGGTACAAGGAGGTGTGGCCGTGCTCAGGAGCTGCCTAGGAGCAGAAGTTGAGGGCTCTCCCTGGGTAGCATGGAGGTCCAGCTGATCTGTACCAGGGTTCAACCTTGTGTTCATTATTCATGTGCAGCCTAAGCCCAGAAAAAGGACTAAGGATCCCTGACCAAGAACTCAAGCTATGAAAAGTGAGACAGAGAAAGTGAGCACCTAAGAGTGAAGATAAATCTGGGCTCTACTAGTCAGGTAGACCCCTGGCCTCTGGCTCTCAGCTTCTCTGAGGGAAGAGAGTCCCTGGGCAGCAATAAGACCCTGGGTACCACCATAACAGAATGGCCAACTGGCAAAAAACATCCCCATGACTCTCTTGGAGAGGCCCCAGTATGACATGGGAAAGGTGTGGGGGCCTGGGCCTGACCTGGATGAACCATGTTTCCTTCCAGTGTTCTCAAGCCTTCTGGAAGCACAGAGCCCTTAGACCAGAGTTGAGAATGTCTTGGGATGGCCCATGTGGTCCCTTGGTTGTTTGCAGTCAAAAAGCATTGAGTAATCCCAACTCCATGTGTTCTATAAGCAAGAACTCATGGCACAGAGCTAGCAGGAGGTAGCCCTGCCAGATGGCCCCACCAGTGATAGTGAAAATTCTAAGAGTGGCCTGGCCTGTACTTTTGCCCCAGGGCCCTAGGCTGCTTCTCATAATGAAACTGTGAGCAAGCTACCTAGTCAGCCTTGTAACACTAACTGATATGCCCATAGTGCACTGGAGGTTTAAAAGTTCATTGCTCAGGCACAAAGGATGTTAGATGGCAGAATTAAAGCAGCTGCCCCTCCCCACAGAGTTGATTTCTAGAATCACTTGGGTCGTGTGGTGGGGTTTTGCATGAGAGTCTCAAGGTTGGTCACAGATCTGATTTTAGATGGTAGCAAGACATCTTGCAGTCTGGTGATACAGATCCATGGGGGTGGGGGCAACAGGCATAACTGGCCATGCGATTCCTATTGTCTCTGTCCACAAAGAATAGTGTATGAGCTCACGTAGGTTGGTTGGCACAAGTGAGGAGCAAAGTTCATGGAGAGAAGATGAAAGGGAAGAGACCAGCATCATTATCTCTACCTCCGAGCCCCTGGGCACAAAGCCAAACAGCCCTGTCCCCAGCCAGGGGGTTAGGGACCAGCTTCCCCTCAGGAAATGCTGACTGATGGCTGCTTTGTTCCTATTGCGTTTCAGTCTCAATGTGTGTTCAACTGTGTTAGCAACCAGAATTATACATTTAGCCTGTTTTCCAAAATTTTCATCCTGTTACTTAATATCAAGAAGCTTCTAAATGTCTTTCTGTTGTTTGAACAATAGTTGCTGCTCAGATTCATTGAAGATCAAGTACTTGCAAATGCCGTATTAATTGCAAAAGATGTTTCTTTTTCTCTTTTTGAGACAGGGTCTCACTATATAGCCCAGGCTAGCCTGGCTCGGTGCCTGAGTGTTAGGATTACAGTCATCCACCAGCAGCCCAGCTTAGGAAAGTGTTTTTAAATTGTCTAGGGAGCACGTCAGGTAGGTGAGAGACTCACATAGGTGAGCATCAGGCTCACATAGGTGGGAACCTTAGGAAGACACAGGTCCTCAGGGCAGGAGCAGCTCCGACTGCCATGCCATCATATAGACAGGCGTGGGCAGGGGAGGAGGTCGTAGAGGCCCTGTGTGTTCTGAGGTAACAGGCCTCAGAAGGAGGAGAGTGGAGAGAACAGGGCGTCTACACAAGATGCTCCTGGGATGCACCTGCTGGAACACACGAGGCAGGAAAGGGAAGCAGTACTGTACATGTATCGCAAGGTTCAGAGTCTTTATGGTCCAGAGTGGAACTGACTATTCTCAGAGCCTAGTGAGAAATATAAGGCGGAAGCCCTTAGCCTACACCTGGCCCCACCCCAGAAGACGTGGACCAAATCTTGGTGGAGCCTTCAAGGTAACTAGCTTTCCTGCCTAGCCAGAATGGCCATAGAGGGAGAGCTCTCTACTGACACATCACACAGAGACCCGAGTTCATCTGTTTGGCCTCCCATGAGACCCCTAGACTCTGAGAGTGTATTCATATGTTTTGATCTTTTTCTCAGTAAAAGAGTGCCTGCCTATCAAGACCCCAAGGAAGAGGCTGACCAGCCCCCATTGTAAACCTAGGTACCTCTGTCTGTGAGATGGGGATGCTGTTCCTGGTCTGGCCTATGAAACCGTTGGTGAAACAAGCTTGAGGTGACTGCCCTGAGCATATCACTCAGGATTTCCAGAAAGTCCCCTGACAACATTGAGGGATGCCCACCTAAGTCTCATGCTTTCTCAAGGTCAGTGTTGCTTCTGACAGAGCTGTCTGACCTGCAGCCTCCCTAGCAGTTTGTCATAGAGACTGGGCACTTGTAAGCCAGACCCCTTGCCACTTGCATGTAAACAGAATGCTTTCTTTAGGTAGTAACTTCATATTTATGCAACCCTTTCTTCTTGTGCTCTCATACCTGAGTGCTATTTTATGTGAAATTCCTCGCCCCAGGGTAGTATATAGACCCTAGGAGAAGAGAGCTGGAAGAGGAGAAGGCCACCATTGGGGTAGGGGATGTAACTCTGCTCTGCTACCACGTGCTTCCTCTGGCCTCTTAGACATCCCAGCCAGAGTTTTAATTCACTGTCCTGAAGACCCTGAATACCTCAGGAATAAAGACAGAACTCATCCACACGTTCTAACACTTCTCATTTTACTCCTTAGTAATACTTCTTTTTTAACCAAGGAACAATATCTTGATTTGATTAGTATACCCATCTTTCATTCTTCAGCCACATATAATGGCAGAGAATTATATGGCAGCCACATGAAGCGAATTCCCTGTGAGAGAAGCCAGAGACAAAGTCTAGGCCCATCAGGAAAGTTTCGTAGCATTGCTTTTCAGGGTGGCATGAGGCCCAGGTTCCTTGACATCACCACTATCATGAGCACAACCCCCCCCCCCACCTAACTACCTGAAGGTGACAGAAAAATAAGGAGACTTACATTTGACGGTGCCTCGAGACTCCTGGAAACCTGCTGACTCCGAGCCCCATCCCAGCACCTCGCAATCATGTGTGTCCACCTGTCCGGTTCGGGCCCCAGGGCTTGTGCCTCCCTTACCCCTGTCCACCAGCCAGCAGGACTTCCACAGCCCTACGCTTCTCTTGCGTCCATCCTCCAGCGTCTGGTATACCCAGTTGGGGGTAAAAGCTGCTGCATTGTTGAGGATGAGGGAGACAAGGGCCACCAGCACAGCTGTGGCCACAAGTTTCTGCACAGTCATATCTGACTGCCAAATACTGTCTATCTCGGAGAAAGTTCCAAGTCCCGGTCAGCTGCTGTGCATCCAGAGAAAACCGAGATGCTGCTAGGGGTAGCTAGAGAACATCACCACTCATCCTTGGGAAACTATGCAGCAGCTCCAGCCAGGCACATAAGGTTGTAGACGGTATGGGGAGAAGCCCATGGGACAGGTCCAAATGAGCCGCTCACAGCCCTGCCTTATCCTCCCTCTTGAACCTGGAGCAGGGACGAGCCTGTGCTGAAGCTGGTTTCCCCAAGACCCATTCCAGGGAGAAATCTGGGGCCCCAGCCACACCAGCGAGAATCCAGAATTGTAAGTGGGCCGTCTTCTTTGGAACAGAGGCCAAGGAGGTTGTGTCCACAGTGCCTCTAGCCTACAGCAACGGAAAACAAAGTAACTCAGGATGCACGCACAGTGTGGGAATCAGCTGGGTCACACTCCTTAGAATTGCCTGCGGGAGCCAGTCCGATGAGGAGCAGGGTTATGGAAGCAGCGTGGGTTTGGCCTCTCTGCTGCCTAGCCCGTCTTGGTACCTCTGCCACGAATGGCAGGTCCTGGAAAGCAGAATGCCTGCTGCAAGGAAATGTGTGTATGCGCGTGTGTGTGAGAGCTCCCGTTTCCCTGTCTCTCAGCAGAGAGGAAATGGTTGTTTTTGAGGCTGTTTTTGGTGAGCAGGAGGGCGTAGCCAACTGCAACAAATAGCAGCTCTGCCACAGAGCCAGACACTAACAGGATGTGCTTCCTGATGGGAACGGCCTGCTCCAGCCCACCCCCTGGCTGCCCCTCCCACCTTTCTGTCCTGTAGGAGTAGTCAGGGATGCCAGTCAGGACACTCTTACCTGCTGCCGTCAAACCTAGGCAGCTGTGCTAGGTCCAGGATCAGCCGATGCTAGGGATATCACAGGCAGGCAGAATCCTAAGGACTGGGTGTCCAGCTGTCCATCCATCCATTGCCCCCTGCATGGTACATGCTATGAGTCCCTAGTGTCTACGGCATGGTTCTCAACCATGGGACACAACCCCTTTGAGGAGGTCAAATGACCCTTTCACAGGGGTCACCTAAGATCATTGGAAAACACAGATACTTGCATTATAATTCCTAACAGTAGCAAAGTTACAGTCATGAAGTAGCAATAAAATAATTTTATGTTTGAGGTCAGCACAACCTGTATTAAAGGGTTACCACATTAGGAAGGTTGAGAATCACTGCTCTACAGCCTTCTCCACAAGGGTTCTACTTTTTTTTTTTTTTTTTTTTTTTGGTTTTTTAAGACAGGTTTCCTCTGTGCAGCCTTGGTTGTCCTGGAACTCACTCTGTAGACCAGGATGGCCTCGAACTCACAGAGATTCACCTGTCTCTGCCTCCTGAGTGCTGAGATTAAAGGTGTGTGCCACCACTGCCCAACTGGGGCTCTACCTTTTGGATGGGGATCAGGTTCTGAGATGGCAAAGTAGGGTGATAATGCACCTGAGACAGACCGTCGTCTGCTAGCAGAGATCCATACACCTCACGGGAGCGAGTGTGAACAGACCTGATGGGGAGGTCCTCTACTTGAGGAGACTCTGGCTATGTTGTTGTGGTAGTGACAAGAAGAGGTGGAGTTCTGGGGATTTGGCGCGCTGTGCATGCTGGGGTAGCTAATGTGGTTTCTGACCAGCCAGGTTTTCTTTCTAAATGGTGATTATTCCCCTGAGTCTGGACAGGAGCGAGACAGGTGACTATAATATCATTTGTTCTCCTTGTTACCCAGCTCTGGTGAATAAAAGCAACCAGGTGTGAGACTCTGCCCCACCCCCAGAAACCCTGACCCTCCCGTAACAGGGATCCACCATCGGGGTTCTAGCGCTGTATAAAAGAATAGAGGTGCTGTCGGCTGCCTAACCCATCCTCTAGTACATGCACCTGGGACAGTTTCTGGACACAAAGAATCAGGTAGAAACATAAAGCCTTTTCCTGTCTTCACACACTGACATGCTAGGCAGCCCCTACTTCCTAGTACTGCTGCTTCCGTCAGTCATATGTTTCTGTGTATAGCCAGGCTCTGCCTCCATCAGTTTGCATTCCCATCACCAGTCCTGAGAATGTCTTGTCAATTCTCTGAGGGGTTTTACGAGTTTACCCCTGAAGTTTAAAACCAGTATCGATATGATTTATTTATATGTTTCCATTCTCCTTGGCCTGAGCCTGAAGGAAATTTACATTCTAGGTCTCAGGATCCAGCCTCTCTGTGGGTTATGTTCCCTCCCTCTCTCTCTCTCTCTTCCTTCCTCCTCCCTCTCTCTCTCTGTCTCCCCCCCCCTCTTTCTTTGAGGCAGGGTTTCTGTGTAGACCTAGTTGCCCTGGAACTCTCTCTGAAGACCAGGCTGGCCTCGAGCTCACAGAGATCCATCTCCCTCTGCCTCCTTAGTACTGGGATTAAACATGTGCGCCACAATTGCCTGACCACTAGGTTACGTTCTAAGCAGGAGGAACTTGACAAGTGGTGTAGGTGCTGTCTGCCCTTAGCTCATGCTCTGACTCAGAAGACACTTAAGTAGGACAACTGCCAATTTCCCCGCATGTGCCTCCCCCCAGAGGCAGAATTAGGGTGCAGCATCTCAAACACAACATTCCCAAACATGAAATAGAGCAGGTGTATTTGAAATGGTGATTTCCCCAAGTTTCCATTCAGAGGAAATGTATTTTCCTCCTTAATTAAGCCAGTTATCTTTAGGTAGTTATTACACAGCTAATTTCCGGTGAGAATCAAACATGTAGTTTCAAACCCAGGGAACTGTTGTAAGAGTTCTCTAACTCCCAAGCTGACATGATCCTTCTGCCTCAACCTTTTGTAGCCGGTACTAAAGGCTACAAGGACACATCTGATCGTCTCAGATGGGGCTCTTGTCCTGGTCTTGTTTTTCCTTTCCTGAGCTAAGTTAGGAGGAAGCCAAAGCCTTGTAGGAGCTTCTGCCATGCTGCCATGTGACTGTGCACTCAGCCATCTGCATATCCTGCCTCGTGTGTTCCAGCAGGTGCATCCCAGGAGCATCTTGTGTAGACGCCCTGTTCTCTCCACTCTCCTCCTTCTGAGGCCTGTTACCTCAGAACACACAGGGCCTCTACGACCTCCTCCCCTGCCCACGCCTGTCTATATGATGGCATGGCAGTCGGAGCTGCTCCTGCCCTGAGGACCTGTGTCTTCCTAAGGTTCCCACCTATGTGAGCCTGATGCTCACCTATGTGAGTCTCTCACCTACCTGACGTGCTCCCTAGACAATTTAAAAACACTTTCCTAAGCTGGGCTGCTGGTGGATGACTGTAATCCTAACACTCAGGCACCGAGCCAGGCTAGCCTGGGCTATATAGTGAGACCCTGTCTCAAAAAGAGAAAAAGAAACATCTTTTGCAATTAATACGGCATTTGCAAGTACTTGATCCTCAATGAATCTGAGCAGCAACTATTGTTCAAACAACAGAAAGACATTTAGAAGCTTCTTGATATTAAGTAACAGGATGAAAATTTTGGAAAACAGGCTAAATGTATAATTCTGGTTGCTAACACAGTTGAACACACATTGAGACTGAAACGCAATAGGAGGGTCCTGTCTTGAGACATGATGCTGTCTTTAGAGGATTTTAGGGGCCTGTGTGACTGGTAGGAAATCTCCCACAAAGGACTGCAAGCCAAGCTGGAGGATTGTTACTGTAGCTGGGTGCTCATCTACCCCCCACTCACCGCACTGCCACCACGCACGCACGCACACACACACACACACACACACACACACACACACACAGACAAGCAAGGAACATCATAAATGTAGATCAGCCTGCTGGTCCCCTAGTTGCTCACTCAGGAGAGGTCCAGCCAACCATAGGTCCTCCCAGAAACTAGGCCCGTGGCAGAGCCCCCTCTGTGACGGCATCTGCTTCTCATATAAACGCCTGTAAGCTGATGAAGTACAGATGTGATCCCTTTCCACAGAGTAACTCAGACAACAGGAAATTCTCAAGACTTGGACAGGGCCGGGAGGGTGTTTACTTCTTGGAATTTATGCCAGATGCACAAATCCCTGAATTCTGCGCGCAAGCGTCGGGGCTGTCTCATCCGTGGAGAATGAAGTTGTCAGGGTCGTGTGCAGAGAATGTCAGGAATCCTGTGGGAGTTGAGATGGTCCTGGTCTACAGACAGCCACAGAATGTGCAGTGTGCATTTGTGGAAAAGGCTGGCAGCCATTTTTCGGCCCTAGGCTCTTGCAGCAGCTGAGGCCTGGTCTTCCCCATTAGGGGCACAGCAACCTCAGCCCAATGAGAAAGGGCTTTGATGACCTTTGGGGGACCCTCCCCCAAGTTCTCCCTGTCTGGCTGGGGGCTGTTCCTCCAACACAAGCTCTTCATATCCTCTATTTGATTCATCTTTGGGCAGAGGCCCCTATGAAAATAGCCAGACATTTCAGTGATGTGATGTGAAAGGACTTTGTGATGTACAGGGCCAGGGAAGCACAGCAGTCCCAAGACAAGCCTCCTACCTGTCTCCCACACACCCGGGCACACACCAGCCAGTTTTGCCTATAGGCCAGTGACTATACTTACTTAGTTATCTTCCCAATACTGAATACGGACACAGCTGTTGCTTTCTAGACAGTACAGAGGAGGGGCTACCCAGGGAAGCAGAGGCAGCCGAAAGGCCATGTCCTGCCATCCATCTAGCCTCCACACCCAGGCCTCAGGAGGCAGTGAGAGTAAATGTTATTTTGGTTTCATATTCTTGAGACAGGGTCTCACCATGTAACCCTATCTTGAAACTCACTGTGTAGACCAGGCTGGCCTCGAACTCACAGAGATCCGCCTGCCTCTGCCTCCTGTGTACTTGAATTTAAGGCACTTTGCAAACATTTTTTAAGCATGTAATCATATAAACTAGCAGGAACAGGATGATTCTTTTTTTTTTTTTTTTTTTTGGTTTTTTTGAGACAGGTTTCTCTGTAGCTTTGGGGCCTGTCCTGGAACCAGCTCTTGTAAACCAGGCTGACCTCGAACTCACGGAGATCTGCCTGTCTCTTACAGGATGATTCTTTAAAGGGCCTTATATCTAACTACCATTGTACTGTAGACACAGCGCTCATGCCTCACACACTCAGCTAGCCCAGCATGCTCGGGAGGGCACTGGCAGACCCTGTCCATCCTGAAAGTTCTGTGTAGCTCACTGGAGTTGCATCAGGAAAACCAAGCATATTCTTTGGGATTCCAGATTTCCCACTGGATGACATATCTAGACTTAAAGAACTCTGCTCCAAAGAGTTGACCAATATTCCATAGGATTCGACATGAGGCCCAGCGTTCCATTTGAGAGACCCATACCAAAGGGTAATAGGGAGTTTAAACTCAGAGTGGGACTTACTGCTTGAGGGCCCAGATAACCGGCCTCTGACACAGATGTGTGTCCTGTCATAGCAGTTCCTGTTGGGATGCTGCCCTGGTCGGGGCCATGTGGCACTGAGCAGGTTTGGCCACACATGCTGCCTCTGAGCAACCATGAGTCATTTGATTTCCAAAGCTGAAAGCACAAGGGCAGTGAGTCCACCTGCTGGAGAAACGGCTCAGCAAGGGGCTGCCTGGTGGCTGGCACCTCTTAGGGGTCCTCAGCCTAGCTCACGAGTCACCTTGTCCAGAACAACTTTGTGTGTTCTGGGGACTGCAGACCAGAGTGTGAGAAGCCTCAGGAGCCTTCCACAGCTGCCAGGGTTCAGGCTGGGATTTAGGCATACATGTTTCCCTCTTCCCCAGAACAGCACCTTGACCCCATGTTGCTGCCGCGTAACTCTGGTCAGGCCTCACTTCCCTACAAGTGGATTTGTCCCTGCTAAAATGCAGACATGCCTGCCTTCCTGTTACTTCATACATAGATCTATGGAGTCAGTCAGAGTTCTAGCAGTACCCAGGCAGGTCAGAATGATGTATGGGCAGAACATGCTGACCTGAAGGAAAAGACACCTGGATGTGTAAATTTTAAACCACAGGCACAGCAGCGGCTAGCCCACCCCAGCCAGTGCCTGAGCTGACTTAGTTGGTGTTTTTCCTCCACGTCTGTTCAAATCAAGGAATCTAAGATTTGGGTCATCTATGGATCATCTAGCTGCCCATAGTAGGACTTGGCCCAACAGCTCAAGAGTCCTCGTACCCATCCTTCATGAACAAATCATTAAGAAAACGTTCAGTACAATTGTGTATCAGGCCCCACTCCCCAGAACAGCAGCCAGCCTCATGTGGGCAACAGCCTTCCAAGTTCTTAGTTCTGCCAAGTCTGTGAGGCTGGGAAAGAACAGACCAGCCCCACTTCCTGGAAGGAGGCTACTACTCTGGCCAGGCTTTATCTGGGGCAGGGCACTAGAATGCGATGAGAAGGCTTGAGGTAAATGCTTCTACATAGATGCTCCTGTCAGCACATTCCCTGAGGCCTCGTGGCTCTGCATGGTGTGTGTGTGTTGGGTGGGCAAGAGAGGTTAATTACATGTGTATGTGCATGCCTGTGCGTGTAGCACTGCTGTCGTCTTAGAATAGGAAGAACCTATTCCTAGTTAGCCTAAGCAGAGTGGGGACTGTGTGAAGAACAAACTGGTTTCCACCTCTCTATTCAGTGTTTGTCCCAAACTGTGTGTTTACCAGAGGATCCTGTATCTGAGGCAGGGACTCTCTAAGGAGGTCCAGGCTCATGGTGCACTACCTCAAAATGAGGGACAAGGAAGGGTCCACTGTCCAGGCTGGCCGTGTTCCAGGCCCCTTTATTGAGTTGGGGTTGTGGACTCCCTCCACCCCACCTTTTCCAACACTGAGTTCTTCCTGGGAGAGGTGAGGTAAAACTGTCATGACCCCTTCTTCCTGTAGGGTCTTCAGTGCCGGAAGTAGTATAGGAAAGCTACATGGAGCTGGGCGGTGGTGGCGCATGCCTTTAATCCCAGCACTCGGGAGGCAGAGGCAGGCGGATCTTTGTGAATTCGAGACCAGCCTGGTCTACAAGAGCTAGTTCCAGGACAGGCTCCAAAGCCACAGAGAAACCCTGTCTCGAAAAACCAAAAAAAAAAAAAAAAAAAAAAAAGAAAGCTACATGGAGTCTGTTACTCAGTTGTGAGCAAGAGGCTCTGTCTTTGACCTGACTCACAATTAGGAAAAACCATTGTCTGCTGAGCAGACAAAGTAACACGGCGTAGTTACAGATCATCTGTCCCCTTTGTCATTGCCAAAGGCCTTCAAGATCAGGGACACTATGTTAAGACATGCCAGGGAGACTCAGGATAGTTCTTTCCTTCCTTCCTTTTGAGTAATGAGTAATGGCATGCACTGCCTATTCTGCAGTCCTACTGTGTTGGCTGTACACAGTGTCATGTAAGGGTCCTATTCTGCAGTCCTACTGTGTTGGTTGTACACAGTGTCATGTAGGGGGTCCTGTTCTGCAGTCCTACTGTGCTGGCTGTACACAGTGTCATGTAGGGGTCCTATTCTGCAGTCCTACTGTGTTGGCTGTATGTGGTGTCATGCAAGACCTGCTGCTTGCTGCTTCTGTGTGCACTCTCAGATGCTGAGAAGGGGCAGGTGGACACCCTGAGCTGGGTTGGAAGCTGACAGGGCCTCTTATCTTCGCTCTACAGTGAGACTGTCTGGGAGAACATGGCACGCATGTGTGTGAAGACTCAGAGGCTGGATGTCGCTAAGGTGTGCCTAGGGAACATGGGCCATGCCCGTGGGGCCCGAGCACTTCGGGAAGCTGAGCGGGAGCCAGAACTGGAAGCCAGAGTGGCCATGCTGGCCATACAGCTGGGCATGCTGGTGAGTGGTCCCAGTCTCAGACAGACATGGGGGCAGAGAGGAAGGTGGTCAATCCTGTCTCATTTCCAAGCTAAGCCTGCAGTAAAAAGGGCAGAGGCTACTAAATAGAGACCTTCTTCAGCTAAAGTCTAGTAACACAGGACCAAGGAGATGAAAGGGAGCTGGCAAGCAGACATGCAGAGTCTGGCTGCTGGTTTCTTGGGGCCTGGAGTCTGCAAAAGGGAGACAGTGGGTGTTCCTGGCAGATGTCCACTTTCACAACAGAAGTCCCTCAAAATAGCCTATGCTATCAGGTTGGTTTCCTAGGGTCTCCGGTCTCTGCCTTAAAAGATACTGACACATTCCCCACAGTCAGATGTTGCAGCCTTGACTTAGTGGACATATGGATCGAAGGGACAGACCTCTGAGCAGGGAATTGTGGGGGGCAGGCATCCCACCCACACATATACTATGTGGCAGGAGCACCCCAGAAGACTTCCCTATTTGTAGGAGAGCACAGGAGTGATGCAGGACCCCGCCAGAGGAATGCCGGGCTGGAGCAAGGTTAAACATTCCTCTGGCAATGTACAAGTCTCAGTGGTGACTGGAAAGTCACATAGACATGTGTTGCCTTTCTTGACTGTCAGCCCCGTGCGTGGTGTGCATGTGCATCTCAAGTGTATGTTTTCAAGGCATGCAGTGCATTGTCATGAGCTTGTGGGGACAGCTATTGTCCTGTTCTGTGAAATGACCTTCACAGCAAAGTGACACCATGACAGCCCCTTGTGACCATCGTCCTTTCTCCTCAGATGGTCTTTCCAAAACATCAGCACCGTAACTGAGGAGGCATCTCTATTTATCCCCAGGAGGAGGCTGAACAACTCTACAAGAAGTGCAAGCGCTACGACCTCCTGAACAAGCTCTACCAGGCCTCAGATCAGTGGCAGAGAGCTGTGGAGGTGGCTGAGCTCCACGACCGTGTCCACCTGCGCACCACTTACTACAACTATGCCAAGCACCTGGAGGCCAGTGCAGACTGCAGCCTGGCCCTCAGTTAGTGAGTGGGACATGGGCAGGGATGGGCCCTGACAGTCCTGAAATGAAGATCTCTCCCAGGGCAGCCTGTGTGATCCTCCATAGCTATCCAGGAAGTTGGGTTCTGTGGTGGTGAGACAGAATGTTTGACCCTCTGTGTGTCAGTCAGTGTGGTACATACCAGACTTAGGGATCCCCTGAGGAAAAATGTGCCACAGGGATACAGCTACAGGGAAGCTCATTCCAAAAGTGGGGTGAGCTGTGCTCAGAGTCACATCCATGATATGGAATTTGCATGATAGTTCTGAGGTATGGCTAACACTCTGGTCCACATAGCTCAAAAAGTACAAGAATGCACAGACCGCAGGGCTGCAGGCCAGCTGTACTGTTCTCAGGCACTCTGACATGGCCCCTGGCCGTGAAGCAAAATGGAACAGCTCCTTCTTCCACAGCTATGAGAAGTCAGATACCCACCGTTTTGAGGTACCTAGGATGCTCTCAGAAGATCTGCAATCACTGGAGCTCTACATCAACAGGATGAAGGACAAGTAAGTGTCCCCAACGGGACAAGACCTCCCAGTTGTGCGGGTTTGACATGGTGTTGTTCCATGTCAGAGTTGGGAGTGAGTCCACCTGGTCCAAGGGCTGATCTTGGAACAGGCTCCAGATCTGTCCCTTTCAGTTTCATGCATCGCCTGTGGGCAGTGATGGTACAGGGTGTCAATTCTGGTGGGAATGAGACCCTGAGCTCCAAGGGTTGTCACACAGGACCCTGTGGAGGTGGTGGGCACAGTACCTTGAGAGCCAGGCCGATATGGACACTGCATTGCGCTACTATGAGCTGGCACAGGACTACTTCTCCCTGGTCCGGATTCATTGCTTCCAGGGCAACATTCAGAAGGTGAGAGCAGGCGGCGAGCTAGAGCACTTGTCTGGTATGCATGGGCCCTCAGCTGGATCCCCTGTGTGTATGCGTGCGTGCATGCATGCATGTGTGTGTGTACAATTTTAATTTAAAAATGAAAGAAAGGTTGGGGATGGAGAGATGACTAATCAGTTAAGAGTGCTTGCTGCTTTTCCAGAGTTTAGTTCCTGGCATTCATGTGAGGCAACTCACAGCCACCCGTTAACTCCAGCTCCGGGGATGTGGTGCCTTCTTCTGGCCTCCACAGGCACTGCATCTATATGCACAAACACATACATGTAAAGATTAAACATTTTTAAAAATCGGTGGGACTGGAGAGATGACTCAGCAGGTAAGAGCACTGGCTGCTCTTCCAGAGGACCCAGGTTCAATTCTCAGTACCCATGTGGCAGCTCACAATTGTCTATAACTTCAGTTCCAGGGGATCTGACAACCTCACAGACATACACGCAGACAAAACACCAATGTATATAAAATAAATAGTTCTTTAAGAATTGAAAAAATAGGATAGTGCACCTTGTGGAATGGAGTGAGGCAGGAAAAGATAATCCTGGGTGCTCTGGTCTTTCTAGGCTGCTGAAATAGCCAACGAGACTGGGGACTGGGCTGCATCCTACCACCTTGCCCGGCAGTATGAGAGCCAGGATGAGGTAAAACAGGCAGTGCACTTCTACACGCGGGCACAGGCTTTCAACAATGCCATCCGTCTATGCAAGGTATGGTTCCGCCTGGGCAGGAGGCACATCCTGCACTCCTTTCTCCTGGAAACCTGACTGGGGTGACAGCAAAGTGAAGAAATGACAGGCATATATACAGACAAGCCGGACTTCGGTGAGCTGTGCTCATGCTATGGAGAGTACCTACTAGCAGACCAGAAGCCACGTGTGTTTATTATGTGCAGCACAAGGAGAAGGGATTAATGGGTCTTGGTAAGAGGTCTCTATAGGAGAGTATTCTCAGGCTATAAATACCTGGGAAGAGGAAGCTGCAACCAGCACTTTCTGTACACACTATCAGCATCGTTACACAGACCTGAGAAAGGCTTTGCCAATTCTCCTGAGCCTGGCCCAGGGAAGGTTTTGCCATTCTATGGATCTGAGGCATTGGGTTCCTTGACATAGCCATGCCCAATGTCAACAACACACATTCACACAGGGCTTCCTCCTCTCCCCCACGCTATTGCTGTTTTCAAAGTTTTATTAAGAGTGCTTCAGCCGGGTGGTGGTGGTGCACACCTTTAATCCCAGCACTCAGGAGACTGAGGCAAGTGGATCTCTCTGAGTTCGAGGCAGCCTGGTCTACAGAGTGAGTTCCTGAACAGCCAGGGCTATACAGAGAAACCCTATCTGGGGGCAGGGGGGGTGTGCTTCAAACACAAAGGTTCAGAGGCCTGTGCTGTGAGCACTCACACCTGCTTCTGGTTTCCATACTTACCTCTGGCTCTTCTTGTCTCTCCCTTCTGGGCTTCCTCTGACATTGCCACTCTATCCAGTGCTCTGTGCCAGTAGTAGGCTGACACATAGTTACAGCCTTGCAAATACACACCTCATCAAAAGCTGTTGGATATTTTATGAGTACCCCCTTCAGTCTTGTTTCTGGAGTTATCCCTACCTCAGGTGTTTCTTGCAGTACTCTGTAAAATAGAACAAAAGGTATCTAGAAACCTGGTACACAGACTGGCCTAGTAAAGCCTGGTGCTCCTGAACTGGCACGGATCTGTTGTTGATACCAAACACAGCCACATTCACGAACCTAAGGGGCTTGGGTACGCCAGACAGAACTGCCTGCAGAGCCATGCCTTCCTCCCTGCAGGAGAATGGCTTAGATGACCAGCTCATGAACTTGGCCCTGTTGAGCTCCCCAGAGGACATGATCGAGGCAGCCCGGTATTATGAGGAGAAGGGCGAGCAGATGGACAGGGCTGTCATGCTGTATCACAAGGTGAGCGTTTGGCCTCAACTGGGGACCTGCAGAGACCTTCATGAAGCTCCAGGTAGACTGGCTAGGGGGATTGTTGGGACCTCAAGCAGCAGCTGAGTTTCCACCACTGCCCATAGGCTGGACACTTTTCCAAGGCCCTGGAGTTAGCCTTCACCACCCAGCAGTTTGCAGCCCTACAACTCATAGCAGAGGACCTGGATGAGAAGTCGGATCCTGCTCTCCTAGCCCGCTGCTCAGACTTCTGCATTGAGCACAGGCAGTTCGAAAAGGCTGTAGAACTTCTGCTGGCTGCCAAGAAGGTACAGGGATAGCGGGAGTCATGGGGTAGGACGTGCTTCTGCTATTTCCGTTTGGTTATAAAGTCTCAAGATGGCTATGGCTGCAACTTGGCTGAAAGTCAGGAGTGATCCCAAAAGTTCACCCAGCATAGTATACCAGGATTGCTGCTGTGAGGACCTCACCACCCACCCCACGTCTTCAGCTCTAACCAGGCAGTTGGTTCTAATGTGTGTGTGTGTGTGTACATGCAAGCAATGTAATTCACACAACAAATTTCCTGTATTTTGGATAATTCACACAACGTAAATTTCCTATATTTTGAAGGCTTGGTTTGGTTTTCTAGATAGACTATCTCAAGGTGGCCTCAAAATCTATGGCTCAAGTGATCTTCCTGCCTGAACCTCTAAAGTAGCTAGAATCATGAGCACATGACACCATGCCCAACATAAGCTGTTTTGTTTTTGAGATGGTATCTCTCTACATAACCTAGAGATATGGCCTTGAACTCACCATGAAGCTCAAGCTGGCCTGTACTCACATTTCTGCCTCATCTTCCAAGTATTTGGGTTACAGGTGTACACTACCATACCTGACTTTGAAGTAGTTTTTGGTGGAAACATACAGTGTTGGAGTTTTTTCCCTACAGAAAAAATGTTATTCTTCTTAAGTTATTAAAAGCATGAGGAAAAGTAACACGCCTGAGTCTGTCCCTTAGCTTGATCTTTTTTGTCCTGCTCAGCACAGGCAGTGCCAGCATGGAGCCAGGGGGCTCAGCTTGCTCTGAAGGGGTGACAGATGTGAAGGAGACGCAGGCTCCCATCTGCCCCGTCACAGCCTACTTTGTTTCTGGCACCTTGCAGTATCATGAGGCTCTGCAGCTGTGCCTGGAACAGAACATGACCATCACCGAGGAGATGGCAGAGAAGATGACCGTGTCCAAGGACTCCAAGGACCTGTCTGAGGAGTCACGGCGTGAGCTGCTAGAACAAATTGCGAACTGCTGTATGCGCCAGGGCAACTATCATCTGGCCACCAAGAAATACACACAAGCTGGGAACAAGTTGAAAGTGAGTCTGTCTGGGCCACTGGGTCTCAGCTGGGCCATTTGTTGGGTATTTGGGCACAGGCCCTGATGCTACATGTACCTCTGAGTATAGCCTGAGCAGGGAGCAGCCTTCCTAGCTAAAATGTTGAAGGACTGGGGAGTATGATCCATAAAGGCCCTTGTAATGGTGCTTCTGGTGGAGCCAGACTCACAGTATTAGGTCCCATTAGCAAACTGAACTGCATTGTCCTGGAGGTTTTCAAAATGTAAACCTGTTCAACTGAGCCCTGGCCCTTTCTCTGCCTAGGCCATGAGAGCACTGCTAAAATCTGGAGACACAGAGAAAATTGTCTTCTTTGCGGGTGTCTCAAGACAGAAGGAAATCTATATCATGGCAGCCAATTACCTACAGTCTTTGGACTGGCGGAAGGAGCCAGAGATCATGAAGAATATCATCAGCTTCTATACAAAAGGGCGGGCCTTAGACCTCCTGGCTGGCTTCTATGATGCCTGTGCCCAGGTACAGACCTTCTTCAGGGTTCCAGCAGGATTGCAGGGGGCCCCACAGAGCCCCTTAGGTCCTCAAGGGTCTCTTTGGTACAGGTGGAGATTGATGAATACCAGAACTATGACAAGGCTCACGGGGCACTGACTGAGGCCTATAAGTGCCTGTCCAAAGCCAAAGCCAAGAGCCCACTGGACCAGGAAACCAAGCTAGCTCAGCTACAAAGCAAGATGACCCTAGTGAAGCGGTTCATCCAGGCCCGAAGGTATGTCCTCTAGAGGAACAGGTCAGGAGGGGAAGGCCCTCTGTTTGCACCCCAAGATTCTCCACTTCCCTTAGGAAGAGTTCAGGCTGACTTTAAGAGACCAGCTCAAGTTTGTGTTTCCAACAAATACTCTTCAGGTAATTCTTGAACAGCTAGATAGGATTCACTGTTGCCTGTTATACCTGAGCTTCTCTCTGGGAACTCCCTCAGAATCTCAACACCATCTTGGGAAGATTATTCCACAGAAATTAAGGAAAAAGATTGAGGCAAGAGGAGTGAGCTCGCTGGGCGGTGATGGCACACGCCTTTAGTCCCAGCACTCAGGAGGGAGGCAGGCAGATCTCTGTAAATTCAAGGCCAGCCTGGTCTACAGAGTGAGTTCCAGGACAGGCTCCAAAGCTACAGAGAAATCCTGTCTTGAAACAAACAAACAAACAAACAAACAAACAAAAAAGGAATGAGCTCAAATCAGTAGATATGTCTAAAGGGAGCCATGGACCTGGTCAGGGGTGGTCTGGATTTTTTCTATTGCTGTGAGGAGACCCCATGCCCAAGGCAACTCATAAAAGAAAGCACTTAATTGTGGGCTTGCTCACAGTTTCAGAAGGTTAATCCATGCGCACCTCTTGCAGGAAGGCTCTTCCTAGTTTTAATTGCCTGAGTAAGATGTAAGATTTCTCCGTGTGCCTCCTTCCCATGTGTCCCTTCTAAACAGATCCCAGTGTCAAAGCACAGGACCCAGGACTAAAGGTGATGATGGGTGTATGTTAGGTAATTGGATTTACAAATGAACAAATTAAGGAATTAACATAATTCATGGAAGTCACCTTCACACACACACACAAATGCCATCTGGCCACTGCATAAGCTGCTCCTGCAGGACAGGTGCCTATGCCAGCTTCTGGCATGCAATAAATGTTGTAGGTCAGGCTCAAGCCTTGTCTGCCACCTTGTTAGGACATACACAGAGGACCCCAAAGAGTCCATCAGACAGTGTGAGCTGCTCCTAGAAGAGCCAGACCTGGACAGCACCATCCGCATTGGGGACGTCTATGGCTTCCTTGTGGAACACCATGTACAGATGGAGGAATACCAAATGGTAAGGTGGCCCTGCTTACTTAGTCCTGGTGCTCTAGAGCACAGGCCTGGTTGTTGGCAGAGGCTATTACTATTTCCTTTGAGGTGAAAAACTGTTCTAGTGCACTTTCTATTGCTCTAATAAACACCAAGACCAAAAGCAACTTAGGGCAGAAAGGATCTATTTCACCTTATAACTCCTAGGTTACAGTCCATCACTGAGGGAAGTCAGGGCAGGCACCTGGAGATAGAACCCAAGCAAATGCCACAAAAGAACACTGCTATTGGCTTCTTCCCTAGAGCTTGCTTTCTTAGACCACCCAGGACCACCTCCCAAGGGATGGCACTACCATTCAATGGGCTGGGCCCTTCTATCTTTGTCAGTATTCATCAAGGCAACTCAGAATTGGCAAGACAGTCCAGTGGTTTACAGCACTTGCTGCTGTTGCTGTGAACTCATTTCAACTCCCACGACCCACGTGATGGTTTATCACCATCTATACGTAACTTCAGTTCCAAGGGATCCAACATCATCTGCCTTCCTCAGGTACTGAGCACACACATGATACATATATATATATGCAGACAAAATACATATAAGTCTTTGAAGTGAAGTTTTAAAAGAAAATGCCCCACAAACTCACCTACAAATTAATGTTATGGAGACATTTTCTCAATTGATGTTCTCTTCTAAGATGACCGTAGCTTAAGTCAAGGTGACAAAAAAATGATGGCTGGATGGATGGATGTAGAGGCAGTGCATGCCTCATTCTATATTCATGAATGTTATTTCCATTTCACCCCTTAATAAAGAGACTTCCATGGATTCTTGCATTAACCCTACTCTACCAACTGAGCTACACATCCCCAACCCAACTTTCATTTTACAATAAATAATAATGTCCTATGTAAAAGTGACTAGCTGTTTGCCAGGATTTGCACAACCATTTTTCATTGTTAGCCATCCCTGTGGCTGTACAATGTACTAGATAATGAGTCATCTCCCTCACTGTGACTGTGACGTTTTCACAGTGGCTGATTCTAAGCATCTTATGTTCTTGTCATTTACTTGTCTTTTGTAAAGCATTCCAGATGTTTCCATCATTCTGCTTGGTTTTTGTCTGGCCTGGGTTTTTGTTTTTCATCTTCTATATCAAACATATGATTTGTTTCTATTCCTCCCCTTTTCTTTCCTTCCAGAATTCCAGCTGCTTACATCTATTGTCTCAATTCATTGAGACTAAATCTGCTTCCTTTTATAGCTGCTATTGTTGCTGCTGAGGTTTTTCTTAAGAACTATTCTGATGTTGAGCCCACCCAAATGTGTTCATTTTACCTCTAAGCCTGACTTGGGTGTCTTCCATACTGGATCCCACTGTGTCAAATTGCAAGTCCCTTCTAGACCCTGAAGTCTTCTCAACCCTGCCTGCTCTTGACTTTCCTTCTTCCTTCAATTCTGCTGCTGCTGGACTAAGCTTTCTCTTAGCCTCTGTGTCCCGGGATGTGCCCTAAGCTTGTCCTTATGTTCCCATGTGCCCACCACAGCACCTGACACAAACAACTCTAAATACCTAGGGCAGCATTTTCCCATCCCTTTGGGCTCATGTTCATTTGACTCCTGGCCCTGGGGTTTATGATTTGATGTCAAAGCCAGCAAACGTTACAATATAGCCTTATGTTTCTTATTTATGACCCTTACAGATATAGTATATCTGTCCAATACAATCATTCTGAATTTTGACATACATAGCATATTAAGATCTAGCCAGTTATAGTGGCACAGGTCTATAGTTCTAGCACTCAGGAGGCAGAAGCAGGAAGATTACTGCAAGGTTTTTTTTTTGTTGTTGTTGTTGTTGTTTTTCGAGACAGGGTTTCTCTGTGTAGTAGTCCTGGCTGTCCTGGAACTAGCTCTTGTAGACTAGGCTGGCCTCGAACTCACAGAGATCCACCTGCCTCTGCCTCCCGAGTGCTGGGATTAAAGGCTTGTTCCACCATTGCCTGGCTGATTACTGCAGATTCTAGACCAGCCTGGAGTACTTGAAAGTTCCAGATTAGCCAGGGACACACAGTTAAACACTGTCTTAAAAAAAAAAAATAGAAGCAGGCTGGGTGCTGGTGGCACACGCCTTTAATGCCAGCCCTTGGGAGGCAGAGGCAGGTGGATATTTGTGAGTTTGAGGCCAGCCTGGTCTATAGAGCTAGTTCCAGGACAGCCAGGCTATACAGAGAAACCCTCTCAAAAAAACAAAAGAATAAATAAAGCAGCTAGAAATATTTAATCATTACTCTTCATTTAAAATTTTTTTAAATATTTATTTATTATGTATACAATATTCTGTCTGTGTGTATGTATGTCTGCAGGCCAGAAGAGGGCACCAGACCTCATTACAGATGGTTGTGAGCCATCATGTGGTTGCAGGAAATTGAACTCAGGACCTTTGGAAGAGCAGGCAATGCTCTTAACCACTGAGCCATCTCTCCAGCCCCCATTTTAAAATTTTTAAAAGTAATTTTGTTCATGTTTTGAACTGATTTGCACTTCTCAAGATAAGACCTAGAAGTATGTAAGTCTTTTTCCCTCCCCTTTGTGTGAATTGCTCCCTGCAGATGAACATGTGCATGCAAGGTTAGGGAAGCCTATGTGTGTGCCCTACAGGATGCTGGGTCTGTCCTGCCCAGTCCCCGACTCTCTAAGCCAGCCCTGTGTAAACTTAACTAATTATTAACAACTGGGTTAAACCAGATACTTGATCAAAAGGAACAATAAGCCATTAGCAGCCTGACTTCAGCCAAGCACATGCCCAGAATTGGTAAAAGAGATCCAGCCCTCCTTTGCCAAGTGTCCAGGGACAAGACAAGCAGATTCCAGAGAGAAAGCAGCTCTAGAACTCAAACCAAATTCTAGTGTTCTGGCTGCTAAAGGACCCTCAAAGATTGTTGCTCCTGTTAACCACAGTTCAGTGTTAGCCATTGAGAACCTGAAATATCTGATGGCCTACCATATGACAGTCCCCTTACAAATACTGGGAGGCCCAGACCATGAGTGCCCCTCAGAGCAAAGGCCTTTCTTTACCTGGAGCAAGGATGCTTTCTTTGGCTGAGTGTGGGCAGCTGGGATCTGATGAAGAAACCTTATTACCACAAATGAATGATATAGCAGCCTTTTTATCATGTGAACCAAGGAAATAACTGGTGATCACATCTATTGGGCCTTCAGGTTACCACTGTTCCTTCTGTTGTAGGCCTATAAGTATCTTGAGGAGATGAGGAAAAGACTGCCTTCGGCCAACATATCATACTACGTGGACCAGCACACTGTAGACACTGTGCACCAGGGCCTGGGCCTCCCCCTATCTCGCATCATCCCTGAGCGGCTCCACCACAACAGCATGGAGGATCACAAGGATGTGTATGAAGATGTGATGGAAGAGGTGGAGAATGACCCCTGATAGCTCTGTGGTCCTGCTGCTGGGAGGAGCCACCGGAAAGGCAGCTCTTTCTGGTTTTTTGTTTGTTTGTTTGTTTGTTTATATTGTTGTTAAATTCTGCACTGCCGTGTATGGCAGTGGCACGTGGAGTCCAGCCACTGCGGCCCAGGAGTATGCAGTCCTGGTTTGCCTCAGTTCTGTACTTAGAAGGAAGATCACATTTGTTTTTTAGTCATTCCTTCAGCATTCCTGCCTCTAGGCACTTGGCGGCTCCTGTGGGGTTTTGGTTCACTTCCTTTTAAAGGGAGTTAGTTTCATTTTTCCCATGTTTTCCCAACAAAAGACTCAGAAACTTCTAGATCTAGAACTCTGAATGAACCAAGCTGCACTTGGTACTTGGGGATACCTGTTACTGTTAGCATGCCTGTAGTTGACTACTTCTGGTCCCCAGCAAGAGCCCAGTGCTCCTGAGACCACAGCAAGGATCACCTGGGGCAGGCCTGAGCCCCGAGGACTGTGCCCTTGGACACCAGAGTAGGGATTGGGATAACAGGCACCATCCATGTCTGCTCACACTCCTATGAATCCAAATAAAGTCCATTTTCTCAGAGTCTGTTCTCTTTGCTGCCCCTCAGGAGGACCCATGTAGGAACTAAGTCCTTGCCATTGAGAACCACAAAAGCAGACTATATGACGTCTGTGGCCCTGTTTATTCTCACAGAACACTGTTAAGAAGCCCTGGGACCCAGCAGGCTACCCCTGGTCTGCTGTTCTAGCATCCCGACTTCAGAGTATACTAGAAGCTGAACAGCTGTCTCTTATCTTCACTCTTGAGGCTCTGGCCACAGAGCCCAAAGTTCTGCTCTCAGGAGGAGGCACCTCTTGCACTCCCACCCCCACTCCAGTCCTAATTCCAGTCAGTCTAAAGCCATTGAGTCTCATGGCACAGGCCTGGTATCTTTAGCTGAACGCTCAGCCTTGCCAGGGCATAAGTAACGGCAGGGTCACACTAGGACCAACCGGCCCCTCCAGACCTCGCTGCCACAGACAGCCCGCGTGTAGACTCGCCCCTCAGGCCTTCCCTTCCAGTGGGGGTAGCCGAGGGGGTCCTCGGGGCTATGGAGAGGAGATGGACAGGAGCTTATCTCTGAGTCTCTCCAGAAGCAGCAGAGCCCTCACTGCCAGCTCCCTGCAGTCCTCGTCCACATCCTTCTCAGCCACATCTGCCAAAGGAAGAAGGAGGAAAGAAGAGGTAAGTGATGTAGTGGGCCAGCGAGTCAGTTCTTCTGCACTTGCCTTCTTGCTTCTCCCAGCGAAGCCCTCTCGAGCTCCCCCAGGCAGGGGACCAGGAAGGATCAGTAGGCCAGGTCAAGAGTTGAGCAGTTCAAGCACTAACCTGGGATAAAGCCATCAAAGAAGACAACCTGGGGAGCTCCAGCACATGAGCCTGAGGAGATCCTGCCCTTGCCCAAGATGGCTGACAGTGGAACCTTCTGTGACTAGCCATGGGAAACAACAAAGCAGTAGGACCCTGCCTGCCAGCAGTCCTGTGGAAGCCACAGTTTGACACTATCAGGGCCAATCACAAAGGCTTATGGGAAGCTGGGTGTTCTTTCCAGTGGGTCCAGGGAGCCTGTCAACAAACAGGTCTCAGTATATAGCCCTGGCTGGCCTAATACAGTGTAGACCGGGCTGAAGAGTCAGAATCTACAAGTGACTTCTTTTTTAACTCAAGTCAGGGTTTCTCAGGGTAGCCCTGGATGTCCTGGAACTCACTCTGTGAGAGAGGTGAGAGACTAAGGGCGGCAAATACTGCAGAGTGGTTCTGGGTGGAGTTTCCATCATTCTCTCTGCTTCCACATAACAGGCTGGATTGAAAATCTTGTTTTGTTTTTTTAGGGGCGGGTGGTTTTGTTGGTTTTTTGGGTTTTATTTTTTGCTTTTGGGTTTTTTTTTGTTTTTTTTTGGGGGGGGGGGCTTGAGACAGGGTTTCTGTGTAGCTTTGGTCCCTATCCTGGAACTCATTCTGTAGACAAGGCTGACCTCGAATTCACAGAGATCTGCCTGCCTCTGCCTACCAAGCACTGGGATTAAAGGTGTGCACCACCACCTGGCTAAAATCTTTTAAAAAAAACAGGTCTCAGTATATAGCCCTGGCTGGCCTAATACTCACAGTGTAGACCAGGCTAGCCCTGAACTTAGAGCATTCCACCTGCCTCTGTATCCCAAGTGCTGGGATTAAATGCCTGCACTATTGTCTAGCTTTGGATTTGAGAGCCTTCTGAAGGAACAGAGTCCTATCTGAGTTGTCTCTGTAGGATCCTTGTGATAGTCCCCAAGGGAACAGGATCAAGATCGTCTCCTTGATCCCCACACTCACGTCATCACACTTCTCAGAGCTAACGCAGGACACACCCACTCAGACTCCAACCACTCCTGGTGACATTTTCCAGCCCAGACACTCACCTGCCAACCATGATCTGGCTTCTAGCAGCTCATCTGGCAGGTCCCCCAATAGCCGCTCTGTGGGTACACTGAGGAGAACAGAGGAAACAGCAGACAGCAAGCCCTGGCGCACGTAACTACCAATCAAGAGGGTGGGGAAAGGTGAGATAAGACTGTGAATGGAGTCTCCTCCAGCTAGCCTATGGGAAGGCCCGCCCACATGTAAGAGTCACTCCAGCCCTGTCTGAGCCCCCAAGGCCTGTGATTAGCCACTTTTCCTTAGGAAACTTTAGGCATGCTGCCTTGGGGACCCTGTGCTTCCCTTAGCCCCATGGGCCACTCACGTGTCCACATGGAAGCGAAGGGCCCACACGAACTCCAGCAGGGCTTTACCCATAGGCACAGCCACCTGGAAGTCAGCAGAGGGATGGCTGGTGAGGCGTCTGCTGTGTGCATTTCCCACACTTGGACCAAAGGTAGGATCCCACTGTGTCAGTGCTCGCTTGACACCTGACAGGAGGGGTGCGTGCAATGCCTGGTGGAGCTTTGCACACACCTGCCCTTAGGGCCAGAGGGGGGGAGGATGCATTCTGAGGGTGCAGGGCTCCTGTACTGCTCACAGGTGGGAGATGAACACACTACACAGAGCTCAGGTCCTGCTCTGTGGATACTGGTGATTATCCCTGTAGCTGCACCGCTATGAAGCTATGTGGCAGGGCTTTCAGCTCCCATTTCCCAACTCACTGTGGTGTTAACAGCCAGGTACATCAGAGATGCTAAGGTGTGGGCCAGTCTTCCAAGTACCAACTGATCATCTCCTAAAAGGTCGAAGGTCACCAGAGGCCTACAACATAGAGCTGAATGGATGGGGCAGCCCCAGCACCTAATAGTTGGCTGAGCCCAGAAAGAGGGCTACCGACAGAAACCCAAACCCTTGAAGGCTCACATGGCCTTCCTTCCACCTTCACACCAGGGACCAGTGTGGCAGAGGACAGCCACAAGGTGAAGACATTTTCAAATGTCTCAGCATACTGTATGCTGCCAGGCACAAACCAGGCCCTGAGTCAAGGTCACAGTCTCTGCTGTCACCCAAACCTCACAGGCTGCGCAGGTCAGGCAGCACTGGCAGCTGCACCTTCGTAAGTCCAGGGTCAATGCAGAGAGCCGGTGATGATTGTGCCCTCAGCACAGAACTGAATAGCAAAGGGGCCTCCCCAGTGTCTCATAGCGTTTAAGTCAAGCTCATAAAATAAGCAGAGCCCACATTCATACCCTGTTGTGCTACAATCGCTGTCCACAAGGGTGTGTCTAAAGTTCCAGAAAACTCACCTGTCAAAGTGCTGAAGGAGGGGGAAGAAGAAGTAACCAGCCACAGAGTTGAATTCATTGGGGCCACCTGATAGCTCCCTCCGTGGACAGCCCTGCCAAACACAGCATCAGTCAGGCGCAAAGCTAGTCCCCTGGTGCAGCCGTGCAGCCGCGCAGCCCCCTCAGGCTTGCCCTGGCCTCCCTGGGTTTTATGACCCTGTGGAAAGGGCTGAGTGTGACTTGGGCCACTGTGGTCTGACAGCAGTCCCAAACCACACTCAGAACTATACTCCTCACTGCGGGAAGACCTGGGCATAGTGACAAGTTAGACAGCCTGGTCTCCAGCCCTGAGCTGAACCCAACTATCTCCAGATATCGCCAGTCATTTTCTTTGTTTCTGAGCAGCACTCCTGAGCTCTTTCCACTTCCTTGTTTTAAAATCATGCTGGTTTGATGTGCCTCAGTTTATACATAAACTCTTGCTCTAACTCAACACTGCACTGACCCTGCCTGTGACAGGGTTCCCTTCAGTCAGACAACACCTAGAGGAATCCAACTGCTCATGCTGCCACCCACAAAACAAAAGCCCCATGCCAACAAGGACCTGAACAGCGTCCTGCTGACCTTGGAGAACCTCCGGGTCTTGCTTTTGATCCGCTCCTCCACAATCAGCTGCCAATTGGGAGCCACAGCATTGCTAGGCTGAGAAATAGCTAGTGCTGGTGAACACAAGGTGCCAGAACCAGGAGGACTGTGCTGGGAAAGCCTCTGGAGGCTCCATGGCCGAGACAGTGCCTGGGCAGCTAGAACAAGGACCTAGAGGAGAGAGAGAGAGAGAGAGAGAGAGAGAGAGAGAGAGAGAGAGAGAGAGAGAGAGATGGCACAGAGGTTCAGGGTACTCACTGTCCTTTGCTGAGGACTCAGGTTTGATTTCCAACACCCACACACCCTTTTCTGGTTTCCACAGACACTACACACATATGGTGCACTAACATACATGCAAACAAAACATTCAGACGCATAAAATAAAAACTAAAATGTTTAAAAAGACTCAGGACAGTATTGGCTCTGGGAAAGGATGCTCTTCTAAAAATGGAGTAGCAGCCAAGTACCCACAAAGCTCTGCAGCCCTGTTAAAGGAGCTGGGTCCCCATCCCAAGTACTCATGATCTGAGCGTCCTGCGAGGGCAGGAGGCGAGACCAGTGCTCCCTCACAATGAATGGCTGAACCAATGTACTATACTTTTCCTAAAATTTACTGAATTTCACCCCTACCTTTCTCCCTTCCCCAAGGAACTCAGCTTCACGGAAAGAGGAATAAAAGAAAGGGAATAAAATGAAGTCTGCACTTGCCACATGTGGAAGACTGTCAACAGCACCATATGCAGCAAAGGAAGCCTGTCGCAAAGGCTACACAGCTGCCTGTTCTGCTTATGTGAAGCATCCAGAACAGGTAAATCCAGACAGCAGAACGGGAGAGAGAAGGGTTGAAAAGTGGATGTTACTGCAACCACACAGGGTAATGGCAATGTTCTGGAACAAGTTGATATAGCAGAGCTGGATTAGAGACATGAATTTTTTGCCAGGCCCATGGACACACAGTCTATTATCCTAGCTACTCAGGAAGCTAAGACAGAAAGACCAAAGTTCAAAGCCAGCCTGGGCTACTTAGGAATTCCCTGTTTCAAAATAAAAGGCAAAAAGAAAACCTGGGAGCCAGAGACATGGCTCAGCTGCTAAGAGTCCTTATTGCTCTTGCAGAAGATCCAGGTTCTGTTCCCAGCACCCAAGTAACACTTCCGACCTCCATGGGCTCCTGCATGCATATGGTCACATATATGCATTCAAGTACACATGCATACACATGAAACAGGGTTTCTCTATAAAACAATCCTGGCTGTCCTGGAACTCACTTTGTAGACCAGGCTGGCTTCAAAGTCACCGAGATCTGCCTGCCTCTGCCTCCCGAATACTGGGATTAAAGGCATGCACCATCACTGCCTGGCAAATTTTTTTTCTTAAAAAGGCAATGGTGTGGTTGTGCAGGCTTTTAATTCCAGCACTTGGGAGAAAGAGACAGGCTGAGCTCTCTGAGTTCAAGGCCAACTAGGGCTATACAGTGAGACCCTCTCTCAAAAAAATTAAAAAAAAAAAAAAAGAGAGGAAGGAAAAGAAAATGCAGAGGGCTGAGGGTACAGTTCAGAGATGATAGCTTGTCTAGCATGCACAATCCCAAGACCACCAAAATGGTATTTCCTGTCTTATTTACCACTTTATGTATTCTTGTAAATACGTAAGGATTCAGATGCATGTATATATGCACACACCGTCAGAACGTCAGAAGTTGGTACTGTGTGTCATGTCCGGTTGATCTGCACCTTAATCTTGAGGCAGAGTCCCTCACTGAGCCTGGAGCTCCCCACCTCAGCTGCTGGCCAGCGAGCTATACAGATTCTCCTTTCTCTGCCACCCTAGTGCTGGGCTTGCAGGACACGCCATCATCACATGCAGCACAGTATGAACGCTGGGTGTCTAAACTCAGGCCTCAGTGTTTGTTCACCAAGCACTTTATGGACTGAGCCATCTCCTCAACCTGCATGGCACCCACTCTTTAGGAGTTCAGTAGCTGCCAGGTTATGGTACAAGTTTAATCCCAGCACTCAGGAGACAGAGGCAGGCGGATCTCTGAGTTCCAGGTCAGCCAGAACTAAAGGGTGAGACCCTTGAGTTCAGTTGCTCTGAGCATGGATCACCACTGGGAACTCTCACTACCATCCACTCCAGAGCTTTCTGTCTCCTGAAACACCAATCCTTGGGCCCTGGGCCCTGGCAACCACCTCTTGGCACTATCTCTGAGAATGCATCATTGTAGATAGTTTGCTACCCGACAGCTTTGCCATATGCAGTCCTTTTATACAAGATTTTAAGGGCTGTCTGTGTTTAGGTGGTACCAGAACTTGTTTACAGCGGGATCACACTCAACCACACAAGGAGATACATTTGGTTTCTCCTGTAATGAAAAATTTCATGTTGTATAAAAACATACCAATATAATTGTTATCCAAAATAAATAAACAAGGATGGTAAGAGTTAGTGGTCAAGAGTGCCTGGTGCTTTTGTAGAAGACTAGAGTTCAGTCCCCAGCACCAGTGCTAGGTGGCTCTCAACCACCTATAACTCCAACTCCAAGGAATCCAGCATCCTCTTCTGTCCTCCACAGGCACTGCACACAGTATTCAATACTCAGACTCATGCATATGCATATGAACACAAAGACAAAACACAGAAACAGGGCCAACAAGATGACTCAGGAGGTAGGCGCACACACACACACACACAATAATAAATAAAATCTCTTTTAAAGCCACACAAACCAAAGAAAATACTGTCACCAGCTCTCAGCCCCAATACTGGTAAACCTGTGGTCAGCAGACAAAAGTGCCTCTAACATCCCCGTTGGGGAAGGCTGCTTGTTCATTCCCAGCTGCCCTGACCACAAAATAATCACACAGAAACTATACTATTTGCAATATTGCTTGGCTAATAGCTTCAGTGTATTTCTGTCTTACTCTTATATCTTAAATTAACCCGTTCTATTAATCTGTGTATCACCACGTGGGTGTGGCTTACCGGTAAGGTTCCTGCGAGTCTGTCTCTGGTGGAGGCTACATGGCTTCTTCCTGACTCTGCCTACTCTCTCCTCCTCTATCTGCTTGGAACTCCCACCTTGCCCTATTCTGCTAAGCCAATGGCCGAAACAGATTTATTCATTAACCAATAAAAGCAAAAAAAAAAAAAAAAAATAGGCAGAAGGACTTCCCACACCACATCCCCACCACAGAAGGTTGGGGTGACCTTTGTCCACAGTCCCTATAGGTCAACTTCCCAACTTAAGGCAGCCTGGGCCTGACAGGGACAGGGGTCTAAGTCACTTACATCCAGGATGTCCATGCGTTGCCGGAGGCTATAGTTCAGGCCATAGAACTGTGAGGTCAGATACTTGGCTACCTAAGTAGGCAAAGGAGAAGCCACTATGCTAAGGCTCCAAGATTACCCAAGGACCCAACCTGGCCACAGAATGGGGCCACCAGGGCAATTTCTGATGCTCCTGGTCTGACTAGGGTCATGCTAGGACTTACCTGCTCTGGGTCTGTGACTGTGACAGCCACCAGAGCTCTCCGGCGCAGTTGTTCAAAGTCTGCCATGCAGGTCTTCTCTTCCAGGTGCAGTAGCACCTTGGCCAGCTCCACGCTCACCTGCACAGTGCCAGGAATCAGGATGCCTTCAGCTCCATATGCCCAATTAACAATCCAGTGCCACCCTCTAAGATCTAGGATACAGCCAGGTGGTGGTGATGCACACCTTTAATCCCAGCACTTGGGAGAAAGAGGTAGGTTGGATCTCAGTGAGTTCAAGGTCATCCTGGTCTATAAAGCAAGTTCCAGGACAGCCAAGACTGTTACACAGAGAAACTCTGTCGCAAAAAACTAAAAAAATAAAAAAAAAAAGAAAGAAAGAAAAAACCAAATAACAACAACAACAACAAAATGCTGGGCAGTGGTGGAGCACACCTTTAATACCAGCACTCGGGAGGCAGAGGCAGGCAGATCTCTGTGAGTTCAAGGCCAGCCTGGTCTACAAGAGCCAAGCTACAGAGAAACCCGGTCTCGGGGGGAAAATGAAAGAAAAAAAATAGATAGATCTCGGATACAGATGCTACAAGGAGACCTGCCCCTGCCACTACAGGATTCCCCACCCTTACTCCCGCTCGTCCACGTCCGCCCCCACTTACCCAGCCTCATCCTCTTACTGCTCACCTCCCGAGTGGCCTCAGGGCTCCTGTAAACCAGGCCCTCAAGCACCGTTAGGGCTGCCTCCCAGCGCTCCACGTCCTCAGATGTGGTCAAGGCTGCACAGAACCCAGACAAGCCTTGATTACGTCCCAGCACTGACCCTGACTCCAGTGTGCCCAGAGTGTTAAAATGAGGCCAGACAGGTATCTCTAGGACAAGGTGAAATGAGGCCAGGGCCAGGTATGTCCCAAACAAAGTATTGGGGGTAAGCACAGTAAAACCCACCTTCCACACAGTCTCGGATATACAGTGGCTCCTTGCTGCTCTTCAGCTCTTTGTCCCCTGACATATCATAGGGAATGAACTCATCATCGCTGTAATAAGAAAAACAGACAGGTCTGTCCATCCCCAGTCAGGATTCAGGTGCCCCTTTATTTTTGATTCCTCAAGGGTAAGACCCTGAAGATACTAAATTTCCCTCCCAAGAGCCCGATGCCTGTAGGAGATGGCCACGTGGAAGAGCAGATGGCACTGCCTCAGATGAGCAAGTGGGGAGTGAACTAGAAAACCAGTACCTATGCAAGGAACACCTTGCATATGACCAGCTTTCTCCACACGTGAACACAGTGCCACCTCAGCCAACCCTTAGACCCACAGAGGCCAAGGAACCCATCCCTACCTGTCGAGCTCTGAGTCAGAGCCCTGCGGCTGAACTGGGGGCACATCACTGGCCACTGTCTTTTCAGGTGGCTCTACAGGGGTTTCCATGGCAACCAGAGCCAGGGATGGGCCTCTAGGAAACAAGAAATAGCAAGGGTCACCCAGGTTAGCCTAGCACACCACATAGCCCAGAAAGGTTTCTATTATCTGCCCATGTCTCCTCTAACTTTTGTCGGAAGGACTCAGGATGGGGACTGGGAACGTGGAGACTCTCACCCTGTCTCCGTGGAGCAGGCACCCGTGGGCCAGGGTGTGGCCAAGGCCAGCATCTCACGGCTCATCTCGTCATCTTCATACTGTTGCAGATACACTGGAGTCAGTGAGGCCTATGGCTGTGGATGCCACCTCAGCCACAGTCAGTCACAGCCAGCCCTCCTCACATTCCACTGCATCTCGGTTAGCAGCCTGGCCTCAGATAGCCAGTCACCTTTTCTAAAGCAGCTTCTGAATGTCCATCTTGAGCTAAGCACGGTGCTAGATGTGCTGAACTTAGGAGCCTCTCCCTCCTTCAGGATTTGGAGACCCTTGACTGCTGACATACCCACATCTATAGACTCACAGTTAAGCCATGCGGTGCCCAACACAGTCAAGGCCCATACTGCCCAACCTGGTAGTGCTCATGCCATTCAGTGGTCAGTAGAGAATACGCCCCCTATGCACTGCCAGCCCAGAGCAGCCCTACTGTCCACAGGACTCAGTGCACCCAGGGCCAGCAAACCAACCCCAGGCGATGGTTCCTTCACCCGTCTAACCAATCCGGGAACACATCTTGGGGAATACGTTATCACAGACTTGGCCCTGACCACATACAGACCCACTTCTGCCACCACCCACAGGAGCTGGAGTGCTCCACACATTGAGCCTTGACCCTCCATCATAGGATACCCCTCGATCCTAGACCCCAGAAGAGCGGGGAGCTAGAGGAGCAGGTATATCGGCAAGGGAGCCCCGGAACCCCGTTACCTGGAGGACATAGATAAGATAGCCTGCTCACTTGGAATTTTAGCTGAGGCCCCTCAGGATGAATCCTGGAGCTGATGACTTCGGCCACAATCATGCCCAAGCGACGCACAGGGGGCAGGCTGCTGTCGAGGCGGCACTTCACACCCGCCATCATGCTGGCCAGCAACTCTTAAAGCACCAGACATAAGTCCTGAAGGGCTCCTCAGAGTGTCAGGGGGCGGGGTGTGCCCACACCACGGCCTGCTTACCATCCCGGACGTCCTGCAGCTCCAACGCCCCAAGGTGCGCCAGGCAGACCAGGATGGCCTTACTGATGTAGTGCTGCTGCTCCAGGGGTGCGTGACGGACAGCACTGCTGTTGCCCCATGTCTCTAGCAGCTCCTTAAGCACCTGGCAAACAGCAGAGCCTCAGCCTGTCCAGGCAGCTGCTACCCTACCCACAGCTACCCAAGTCTCAGGTCAGAGTCGTCCACACTCTCCCAAGGGGTTCAAGCATAATTGAAGCTGGACCCCAGCCTTCCCATTAAAAGACACCCCCTCTATTGTCTTTCTCTCAGGACCACACGAGCTTAGTGGGTCAAGTGGTACTTACCTGTATGAGGAGTGGCCGCCGCTGACTGTCTATTGCCAGGTACCCCAGCAGGCTCTGCAGCATGGGTGTCTACAACAAAAGTGGGTCCTGTCTACCAGGCAGTGACTGCTCCCTGCCTGCCCTACAGGGCCTTCGGAGCTGAAGAAGAGGAATAGGATGGAACGGAGCTGCCAAGCTCCAGCCTCCCCAGAGAGCCAGCTTCTCTCCCCGGCTTACCACCTCAACACTGCCAGTTTCAGCTAATAATTGCATAATGGCTCTACTTTCCATTTCAACCAAACTTTGAAAATTCAATAAGTTATTTGCCAAATGCAGACTTTCTGGCTCTCAGGTAGAGGATACCTTCAATACTGGCCTCTCAGCCCAGATACACGACAGCATCCTGTGTCCCACTCTCTGGGCTGCTTCTTTTCCTAAGACCTGGAGTCTGTCTCATTATTTCTATCTTACAGTGTGTGTGTGTGTGTGTGTGTGTGTGTGTGTGTGTGTGTGTGCACGCGCGCGCGTGTGCGCGCGCACACATACGTGCACACTGCAGAGTCCAGAAGAGTGTTAGGTCCCATGGAGCTAGAAGTCCAAGCATTTGTAAGCTTCCCTATGTGGGTGCTGGGAACTAAGCCAGGGTCCTCCATCTCTCCAGTCCTTTTTTCAAAACTTTTTAAAGACAAGGTCTCACTGTGTAAGCCATGCAGGCTTCAATCCCATGGCATTCCTGCCACCACTACTTTCATGCAGGAATGAGAGGCATGAGCCACCACATCCATCCTCCACTAGTGCTTCCTTTACCTTTCTTACTGCATTTCTGAGGTGGTGAATCTCCCTGTCACCCTCCCTGCTTTCACATGAACACCGCCACAGTCAGCTTCCCAGGTGTCTATTTTACCATGCTTTTCTTGTCTTAGCCTTCAGCGTATGGTAAATTACTAAGCTATTCTCTTTTGTGTGTGGTGGTGAGTCATATGTATGAGGAAGTATGTAGGTTGTCCATGTGTGGAATCACATGCATATATGTGGATACGAGAGGTCAACCTCAAGCATCATTCCTTAGGAATCATTCAACTTGTTTTTTGAGACAAGGTCTCTCTATTATGTAGCCCGGCTGTCCTAGAACTTAGAGATCCACCTGCCTCTGCCTCCCTAGCTCAGGGGTGAGGTACACTAAATGAGAATGGCTCCAATATGCTCATATATTTTAATACTTAGACTCCAGTTTGGTAGATCTGTTTGGGAAGTATTAGGAGGTATGGCCTTGTTGGGAGAAGTGTGTCACTAGGGACAGGGTTGGAGTTTTCGAGACCAGCCTGGTCTACAAAGTGAGTTCCAGGACAGCCAAGGCTACACAGAAAAACCCTGTCACGAAAAACCAAAACAAACAAAAATCCCTCCATCTCCATTCCCCATATTCCTCATTCCTTTCCCTCTCTCTGTCTCCTACTTTCAGATCATGGTGTGAGCTCTCAGCTGTTCCTGCCACCATGCCTTAGCTCTGCCATCAACCCTCTGAAACTGTAAGCCCAAATTAAACACTTTCTTTTATAAGTTGCTTTGGTCATGGTATCTTATCATAGCAAGAGAAAAGTAACTAAGACAGCTGGGTTTAAACTCAGGTCCTCTTGCTTGTATGTCAAAAGTAACTCTTCTAGCCCCATTAGTTACCCTCTTTCACAACTATTTTTTTTTCTTTTCTTTCTTTTTTTCAACTATTTCTAAGCCTACAGCCTTGTCGTGCAGGAGTGACTGCCCACCTGCCCTCTTGGAGGATGGCTCAAGTGTTAGGTGGCTCCATCCCTTCTTGTATACACTGCTGCTGTACCCAGCTGCCCACTCATGTTGCTGGGAGAACTCTCCAGGGCTCCTGTCCGAGCTTCACTACATGAGTAGGTGAGAGACACTTCAGTTTTCCACTGGCTCCTCTGCACAGGAGCTAGAGAGTCCAACTAGCTCATCTCTGCTCAGACTCCCACCCAACCAGCCTGGCCTTACCTACCACCCTCTTGCTCTCAGGCCACCAGGGGGACCCACTGCCAGCTCAGGCTAGTCTGGACAGCCAATCAGCTAGCTCATTGGTTCATTCCAGTTCTCAGAGGCCTCTAGCTCACCTAGACAAATCCTCAGAGCCAGACCTTCTCCAAGTGATCCTCCTGCCTGACTGCCCCTGGTGCCAGCACCTGCTGTATCACCCTGTGTATTAACTGTCCTTCATGGGCAACATCTGCTCCCTTCCTGTAATGAACTTAGGATGAGGACGGACGGGGCTCTTCTGCCCACAGTGGATGCTCAGTACCCAAGTTAGAGCCCAGCTTACAAAGAAACACTATGAATGAAAAGGCAAACAAGAGGATATAGTGGGCCCCACTCTTGCCTGTCCTCTGCTGTTTTCCACTTAACTCTAGATGTGTCCCATTCCTCATCCTCTCTTGCTTTGACCTATGGCCAGCTCTGAGTCAGAGCTCCAAGGCACATGGACAGTAGCAGTCACGTATGAGTCACACAGCTTCTGGAGTCCTGATGCACAGAATGGAGGTGGTAAGGCATTGTCCTAGGTAGTACGGGGATCCAGAGATATGTGGCATGTTCACTCGGTGCCTGGATGCTGCAGAGCTCAGAAATGGCTGGAGGGGCCTACCATTTTGCCAACATCTCCTAGGTAACTGCTGTCTAACCGCACTTTCCCGTGGTGCTGAGGGTAGACAGCATACAGCAACATGCCTGCTGAGCACACACTGCTCTTTAATCTCTCCTCCTTTTCTTCTTTTTTTTAGGATCATTAAGACAGGGTCAGGCTAGGCTCAAACTTGCTGTGTAGCTGGAGATGGCAATGACCTCCTGATGTTCCTGTCTCTACCTCTCAAATATGGAGATTACAGAAGTATGCCACTATGCCTAGCCCCTTACTCCTATTTTTTTTCTTTTTTCTTTTCTTTTCTTTTTTTTTTTTTTTGAGTCAAGATCTTACTATGTAGACCAGACTGATTCAACTGCCTCCACCGCTGGAGTGCTGAGATTAAAGGAGTGTGGCAGGCCTCACCCTGCCCCGTCTCTCACCGTGTGCTGGTACTGCAAGAACAGAAGTTTCCGGGTCATCACAAACTGCGCTTTCTTGTTCTTCACCACCAAGCTCCCCAGCAGCCGGGACAAGACTTCAGGCCTGTGGGGCAGGTGTGGGAAGTGCCTGAATCACAATTGGCTTCAAAGGGAAGGATAAGGAAAAGCAAACAGTATGGTGCCCTGTGTCCAGCCACCTGCTCATTCTAGAGTTTGTTGAGCCCTTCCATGACCTGAGTTGGCCCTTAATCTTTCCTCTTCCCAGAATGATAGCAAATACCCATGGAAAGCCTAGACCCCACATCAGAGCTGACAGGACCAACACAAGATGGGGGTCCTTCCCTATTCTGCCAAGGCCAAGGATGAATGCTTCTCTAGGTTAGGGCAGCAAACCTTTGCTGTTAAGGGCCAGAAAGTATACTCTTAGACAGGTTTATTCTCCAAAGCAGTCAACTCTGGGAGTGACTGAAAAGAGCCCTAGACAAATGTGTAAATGAATGGGCATAGCAATCTGCCTAATAAAACTTTATTTACAAAAAACCACCAGCCTGACTTGGCCCAAAACAACAATTTGCAGAACCCCAAGCTAGACTACTTCCTTCAGAAAGGAAGATTGTGGCCATCTGCCTCAGCTACACAGATAGATACAGCAGGGTTCCTCCTCACTCATTACTTCTTTTTATTACATGTATTTGTGTGTGTGAGTGCATGTGTGTGCATCCATATGTGTGTATGTCTGTGTGTGTCTGTTTGTGTATGTATATGTCTATGTTTGTCTGTGCATCTGTATGTGTCTCTCTGCATGTATCTCTGTGTGTGTCTGTGTCTCTGTGTCTGTGTGCATAGGCATGTCATATCATGCATACCATGGAAGTCAAGAGAACAACTTGGAAGAACTGGTTCTCTCCTTCTACCATGTGGGAATTGGGAATGATAGCAAGTGACTATACCTGCTGAGCCATCTCACCAGCCCTGATTGTTATATCAAATCTCACACAAAGGCCTGTATGGTAGCACACACTTTCAATCCCAGAACTTGTTAGGCAGAGGTAGTCAGATCTCTGACTTTGAGGCCAGCCAGCCTGGTCTACATAGCAAGTTCAGGCCAGCCAGGAATACATAGTGAGATTCTGTTTTAAAGAAAGGAAAACAATTCCACATAAAGTCATAAAGGCCAGTGCTGTGACTATGGCTCCATAGGTAAAAGTGCCTGCTGCTGGACAGCATGAGGACCTGAGTTTGATCCCCAGAACCACTAGAAAAAGCCAGGCCTGGTGGCACACACTTGTATACACAGAACCAGAAAGGGTCCCTGGGACTCAGTGAGTCCAGGTTCAGTGAGAAAATCTGTGTCAAAAATAAGATAGACAGCTCTTGAGGATCGACACCTGAGGTTGACCCCTGGTTTTCATATGGATGTGCACGCATATCTGCACATGCACTAGCATGCACACACATAAACATTTTAACACAAAGGCTTGAAAAGAAGGAGGGGACCCCTAAAATTTTGAGAAACCAAACCTATGTAAACTGACATATGGCTTTAGCACAGGAAATAGGTACAAAGAATACAGTCCAACAGACAAACAAGATTCAGAACCTAAAGTGGACCTGGCATTCATAGTGCCTGCCTGTAATTCCAACACTTGGGTGGTTGAGACAGAGAGATCAAGAGTTCGAGTCCATCTTCAACCACACAGCATGACTGAGGTCAACTCAAAACAAAACAAACAAGGAACCCACAAAACTCTAGGTGGTGCTCTTCTGATGGCCCCATGGGCCTCGCAGGATAGAGCCCAGAGTTTATGGGGAAGCACACCGGGACCCCACCATGAACAAGTAAGGGACATCGGTGAACAATTCACGTTCACACACTATAACCAAAGAATGCAAAGTCAACGCTGAGTACTGCTGTGTGCAGAGATGGATACTGGAAGCCACGTGAGCTAGCATTGGGCTCAGAGCGTTCAGCCAGCCCAACAGGCCTGCTCCCACCAACAACCCATAGAGTCACCTCCACACACACAAAGACGAGTAGACAGAAGGAAGTGACCTGGAATCTGTTAGAGGCAAAGCTAACACAGTTCAGTAAACATCACAGGGCTCAGACAGAACCCACAACAAAGAAGAAGCAGGTGAATGAATGAGCAATGGGATCCTGGTGAAGGAAGGATGACAGGCACAAGATGGGGACTGGGCTCACAACCAATGGCCAGTCTGAAAATGCAATTCTGAGATAGGATGGAGCACCCAAACTTATAGGACATGGACTCTAGTATCGCACCCAGGAGAGCAGCACAGGGAATGGCAGCGATGGTGGCCTCTACACTGACATCCTGAGAAACACTGACTGGGAGAGGACCTGGCTGCTTACCTGGGAGTGGCCTCTACAAGCCCTGTCAGTACAGCCTCCATTGCCCGGTCAGGCACTTGCTCCACCAGCCGCCAGCACACCCGCTGCCAAAGACAGCTCTCCTGGGTGAGCATTGTCAGTTGGGGCACCAGCACGCCCAGAATCTCTTCTGCAGGGACACAGAGGCCCTAAGCTTCAAGAGTCACCCTCAGCCAGGGGGCAACAGGGGTGCCCAATGTCCATAGCCCCATAAGCTCACAGGCATGAGCAAGCCCAGGGTCAGACCCAAGTGAGGGAACCCCATTGAGGGCAAGGGTCAACTTACATGTCACTGTATAGGGACATACAGTGTACATCCTGTACATGATTCTCACCCTCCTCCAAGGGTGAGGAGGGTATCGGGGACCACTCACTTTTTCTTCCTTGGATGCAGACCTTCCCCAAGACTTGAGACACGAAGGAGACAGAGCAGTCTAGGCCACCTGGAATAAAAAGCAAGATCTGACAGCAAAAGAGGTCAGCAGGAAAACCATTAAGGACATCTGACTAAGGATACAGACCTTGTGCTTAGCAGCCAGGTCAGTCATGGAAACTCCAGCTATTTGGGATGTGCATATCTAACATGGGAGAAAACCTAAATGGAGCTGTTTTTAGCTTGAAAATCTAGTAATAATATCCTTTAAAAGCATACATACATCATCTCAACCAGCAAAATGACTCTACCTACCAGAGGCACCAGAGGGGTCCTGGACTAGGAGCCAAATACAGAAGCAGAATGAGGCCTGGGGAGGCTAAAGACACCTCAGCGGCCACTGCCCACAAGGTCTCCCTTCTTGGCAAAGAAGGAGCCATGAGAAGGTCAAGAACAAGGAGGAAATGGGGTGGCAGCCTCACACTAGCAGAGCTGAGATGATGACACCTTCCAGAAAACAGACACATGGTGACCTAAGGACAAGTACTTAAGAGCCTGCAAGGACGGAATCCAAAGCAAACCAAGACAAAACAGAACAGACCAGAAATTGGTTGCTGGAAAAAAATCTAGGGATGACAGAGGCTTGGGCCAGGTAGAAACCATGCAAAGCTCTAGTGGCCCAGCTTCCTCTGGAGTCACATGGGTGAGGGACACAGGAGCTGTCAGGGTGCTGGGTTGAGCCTACAGAAGCAAGCCAAAGTGGAAACTCAGCTAGGAGTAGGCTGAAAGACAGCAGTCGGAGTAGCTGCAGTTAAGCTGAGGTATGGCTCAGACTGGAATGTGTACCATGGCGGACACAAGAAGGAAGAGGCCACGGTTCAAGCCAGTCACTGGCCTATATCTCACAGCTCGCTAACCAGGCATCACAGTGGCTCTTCCCCAGAGTATTGGAGAAGAGGTATATACCCAGGAAAGCCAGTTGGAATGTCCCAGAGAAAGGAAAGCTAACCATGGACACCCACAGGGTGGTCCCTAGAGATCTGTGAGTGACGGGCAGTCCCCATAGTGCCAGACAAACATGTAAAAGCATATGCTCTCAGATCCAAGAACAGTCAATACACAGTGGGCACTCAAAACTACCATCACCACCGAAGACACAGACATCAGACTCGAGTAAGCAAGAAAGTGGACCTCAGCAAAGAAGGAAGGGCAGCTTTTAGGACATACAAGTGACTGGGTAGGAAACTGGTGACTTTGCCTAACATCCAACTAAGAACTAAAGGGACCTAGGGTCAGACCCAACTCCCCAAAATCAAAAGTCAGAAGAGAGATGGAACTCCATCAGGTGGTGAACCTGTCTGAACGGCATCTAAGCTACCTGACAGCCCCACCCTGACTCTTAAGGCCCCACAGGCTTTCAGAGTCTTACTTCAAGGGAAGGGAGAAAATAAAGACCAAGAGAGATGCTGAGGCAGGGTACTCACCTTGGAGAAAGCTCACAACTGCCTTTAGTGCTCGCAGAACCTCATGGCCAAGCAAAGGGAAGTAGTTCTGGGGGAAGAACTGGGTCAGGTTGTCCTGCTGGAGACGGTTGCCCAGGTGGTCAGGCAAGCCCACCACCTTGCTGAGCAGCATCTCCTGGACTAGGAAGAAGCTGGGCTTTGTCTGCGGGCGACACTGCTCCTCCATGAGAGCCGCCAGTCTGCCCTTGCTCAGAAATGTCTCCAGCAGCCGAGCCATCTTCATCAGACGGAAGCTAGGGCTAAAGAATAGCAAGAGTATAGGGTGGAGCCCTCGGTTTCCTCTATCCTGGTGTCCCCATAAGAATCAGTCCCAGACACAGGGAGATGGCCCAAAGCCTGAGAACCTAAGTTTGATCCCCAAAACCCACATAAAAAGGCCAGCTGAGGCAAGCACAGTGGCATACGCCTTTAATGCCGGCATGCAAGAGGAGGAAGCAGGAAATCTCTGTGAGTTAAGAGCCAACCTGGTCTACATAGTGAGTTCAAGGGACGGTCAGAACTACGTGAGACCCTGTCTCAATTCCCCCAATGCCCCCCACCAAAGAAGAAAAACAGGTGAGGTGACAAGTGCTAGAGTCCCAGCTCTGGGGACACAGAGATAAATGGATCCCTGGGACTCCCTTGCCAGACAGCCTAGTCTAATTGGCAAGCAGGTGAGACACCCATCTCAAAAAACAAAAGACTGGGCGTGGTCGTGCCTTTCATTCCAGCACTCAGAAGGCAGAGGGAGGAGAATCTCTGAGAGTTCAAGTCTGGTCTAAAAGCTCCAGGACAGCCAGAGCTGCATAATAGAGAGCCCTTATCTCAAATAAATCAAAAAAACAAAATAAAAAATTAGTGCCAACAACTTCATAAGCATTTACGTTTGAACTCATTAGCTGAAGAAAATACTTAATTCCACTGCTAAATAGCCAGTTACTTGCAGGCTATCCCCCTGCACCCTGGACAGACACCACCGTTTCTTCCTCCACTCTGCACTGTGCTTGCTTGGATCACAGCAGTGGTTCTTATGAGACTTTATTTCATGAGTAGGTGTTTTTTTCTGCAGGTATGTCTGTGTACTACATGTGTGCATTGCCTGTGGGGAAGAGGGCTTCAGATCCCCTAGAACCGAGTTACAGACGGTTGTGAGCAGCCTTTGTGAGTGCTGATAACTCAGCCCAAGTTCTCTGGAAAAGCAACCAGTATTCTTAACCTCGGAGCCACCTCTCCAGTCCCCACCACAGCAGATTCTAAAAACACACCTTCTCAAAGCCACTGCATCCTCCCAAGGATTGCCACTAAACTGGATGTAGAACCCAGGAGTAGGGGTCCATGGCAGCTAGACATTTAAAAATCTGAAATTGTTGGGTGGTGGTGGCACACGTCTTTAATCCCAGCACTTGGGAGGCAGAGACAGGTGGATCTCTGTGAGTTCGAGGCCAGCCTGGTCTACAGAGCAAGTTTCAGGAAGGACAGTCAGGGCTACACAGAAAAACCCTGTCTTGAAAAACTGGAAAAAAAAATAAATAAAAACCCCAAACGTCCTGTGATGGTCCTGAGAGTGCTACAGAATAAAGGGTAGGGCTGAGCGGTGGTGGTGCACGCCTTTAATCCCAGCACTCGGGAGGCAGAAGCAGGCGGATCTCTGTGAGTTCGAGGCCAGCCTGGTCTACAAGAGCTAGTTTCCAGGACAGGCTCCAAAGATGCAGAGAAACCCTGTCTCGGAAAAACTAGATAGATAGATAGATAGAAATTAAAAATTTAAAAAAGAATAAAGGGTAGGTCCAGAAGAGGACAGCGAGTGACCAGCTCCCTTTCTGGTGTCAGCTGGGGGTGATGGAGACCTTCTGAGTCGCTGACTTGCTCCTGCTATCTTCATTGTGAACCCAGCTCTCCCTCCCAGCCTTCAACAAGAGGGAATGAGGACAGGCTAAGACGCAGGGGTCCTTCCTCTTTCAGAGCTGAGCATAGCTACACTCGGTTCTAGGTCCCTTCTCAGAACTTAGGCGCCCCTGTTGCTCACAAGATGCTCACCCAGCAGTGCTCTCGATGGCCTCCATCAGCACCAGGAAGGCTTGGTCTGGAGGGCCATCCAGGAAGAAGCTCTCCCAAAGCCGCTCCAGCTGGCCGTCGGGGCATAGCTCCAGCCAACCTGGACTCAGCTTGCTGACCAGACATCTGAGAACGGCTGAGAAGTGGATGGTGGTAAATTCCTCCTTCTCAGGGAGAGCTGGATCCTCGGTTCCACCCAGGAACCCCTTCAGGGTCCCTAGGGTGGAGAGGATGTGGCCCACATCCTCTGAGGATGAAAGGGTATGAATGGCTTCTTGTACGGTGAGTCGGACAGCAGACAATGCTAGGTCCATCCTGCAAGGCAGGGCTGAGGGACCCAGAAAAGCAGGGTGAGAGTCTCAGGAATGCTTCTGGTACCAACCACGAAAGACTCGGCTAAGGATAGAGGAGGCTTGGCTCCAAATCCAAGAAATGCCACCAGCCCTCTTTGTCGCTCCCTGGCGCCTCACGCGATCTCACTCACGCAGGCCTGCCTTATTCCCCGCCTGCCGGGTAGTCTGACAGGCTTGTGCCCATTAGGGACAGCACCGGTACCCCGAGGGCTGTCTCCTCTGTCAAGCTCGCTGGCACCTGGGTGAATGAGTGGCTCGCCAGGCTGCAGCTCCAGGTGATCACCCAGCCTTCTAAACACAAGGCCCTGGGCTAGTACGGAAGCCGGTCATCCCGCAGGGCCGTCACCAGTGCAGACCCAACCGAACCAACCACTCCTACAGGGTTCCTCCGGCCCCCAGGATTCAGAGCCAGGGCCGTGTGCTCCCTCCCGCACGCCGCTGATTGGCCACGGCACTGGGACCACGCGTCCCGTTCAGTTCAGCCGAGGGTAGCCGTGAGTTCGAGTCCCAGAACCCGCGTGGAACTAGCAAGGATATTAGTTTCTGGATCTGATGCCTATGGGAAGCTCGGGAGGAATCCGCGCAGCGCCGGCGCGCTGGTGACCGCAGCACCTGCGCCTGCGCAAGAGGAGGAGGCGTGGCCTAAGAACCTGGGGCGGGCAAGACCTGAGGGCTGGACTGGATGGGGTTGCCCGCCCCTTCCCTTCTCTGATGCCTGCTGTCTGATTTTCCTAATTCTGGAGCCGCACCCTCTCCACCTGGCTCGCTTGGGTCCGGTGATTTTCCACCGTAGAGCTGGGCTTCTGAGGACAACACTAACCCTCAGTTGGAGCTGTCAGGGAAACGAGAATAAGGAAGCCAAGAAGAGCAAACCTAGACACGCTGCGATGCTGATGCTTGCGGAGGGCGTACAAGGCTGCATTATTTAATGCGAACCCACAAACCGCTTGTAAACTACTTTAAATGAAATATCAGTAACTGAGTAGCCTCCCAGGGGTCCTGGCTGCCTCCTGAACATTGCAGTATGAAACAATCCATCATGGCAGAACTTCTTCTGACCATCCGGATCCGGAAGATATGCTGAGGCAGCAACATTTCAGCGGGACTGAGTGTGGGTGGAAATCTGGGCAAAACGTACTCATTCAACAACGTCAGGCAAATTTACCTTCCTGAGAAGGAAATGGAGAACTAAAGCCCCTATTCGGTTCACAGCAGTTCAGAACGCATTCTGGGGCCTGGGGCGATATCTCAGAACTTAAAACTGCTTGCTGCTCTTGCGGAGGTCACAGGTTCGGTTCCCAACACGCTTAGAAGTGTTGCTAATCAGCTAGCCAGGATCTGTTTGCTCTACACCGATTTAAAAGAAAAAAAAAGGAACTGTGGAATAGTCAAAGAGAAGTTTGTTTTTTTTTTAAAAAAAAAAAACCTATCTTTTCTCATTTTATTTACCAATTCCAGTTCCCACTCCCTCTCCTCCTCCTGACCCTCCACCTTCCCCCATCCCATCTCCCATCCCACCCCCAGGGACTCCTCAGAGAGGGTAAGTCTTCCCATGGGGAGTCAATATTACTTTAAGGAGGACCAAGGCCCTCCCCCACTATATCTAGGCTGAGCAAGGTATCCCCCCAAAGAGAATGGGCTCAAAATAGCCAATACACACACTAGTCCAGGTCTCACTGCCAGTGGCCCCACAGTCTGTCCAGACATTCATCTGTCACCCACATCCAGAGGGCCTAGTTTGGTCCTATGATGGTTCCCTCACTGTCAGGCCAGAGTTGGTGAGCTTCCATTATCTCAGGTAAGCTGTTTCAGGGGGTGTTCCCATCATCATGCTCTTGACCTCTTTGCTCATATTCTCACTCCTCCCACTCTTCAACTGGACTTTGGGAGCTCAGCCCAGTGCTCCACTGTGAGTCTCTGCCTCTGTTTCCATCAGTTGCTGGATGTAGGTTCTTTATGACATTTAAGACAGTCATGAATCTGACTACAGGGCAAGGCCAGTTCGGGTCCCCTCTCCAGTATTGTTTCCAATCTTAACTGGGGTCATCCTTGTGGATTCCTGGGACTTTCCCTGGTGCCAGCTTTCTTTCTAGACCCATAATGGCTCCCTCAATCAAGTTATCTCTTTCCTTGCTCTTTGTCTCTGTCCTTCCCCAGTCTCGACCATGCTGTTCTGTCAAGTTCTCCCCTCTCCCCTCTCCACTCCTTCTCCCCTCCCCCGACCCCCACACTCCCAGTTTTCTCAGATCTTTCTATTTCCCCTCTCCAGGGGGATCTATGTATGTTCTCTTAGAGTTCTCCTTGTACTTAGGTTCAAAGAGAAGGTCTTCAAGTCTACCTTTTATTTCCCTCAGTGAGGGGTGACAGGAAGCTCCCCCTGATGCTAGGGGCCTGGAGCATTGAGTGCCTCCTTAACCCTAAAAGTATTCTAGCTCTTGTTTAGGGTTTCTCAGTCCTTTCCTGTGGCTAGTGTAACTTCCACCTGGCAGGCCTGGGCTATTATTGTAGGGACTTTTGATAGCTTTACGGGTTTTTGTAGACCATAACTCTTAATGACAGCAGTGTTCTGATTCTTGGCCTAGGTTTGAGACCTCTTGGCTCTTTGGAGCTCTTCTGGCATCCACGGCTGCAGCTTCTCGTCTCTGGTTTAGGCTTCTCTCCTCACTCAGTCTCAGTCCTCTGCTCTCTCTTGATGCCTCAGCTACTGCTTCTGCAGCTATCACAAAACTGGCTGCCCTGTCCCATTTGCAGCTTGGCCTGCCTACTGCCTCTCTGCTGCTTCTTTCTTCAGGATACCGGTTCAACCCACATGGCTGACTGAAGGAAAGCAAAGTCTCAGGAGAAGACGTTTGCTGAACCTAAATCTACCACAGAAAGGGAGGCAGCACAGGGTCATCTCTCCCAAGGTGAACCTGAGCAGCTTCTTTCAAAGCCTAAATGGGGTGCTTCCTCCAAACACAATCTGTGCACCAGGCTCAGCAGTTCCTCTGTTGGCCACCAGGGGGGGATTTCCCAAAGGGCGCTTCCTCCAAACACAACCTGTACACCAGCCTCAGCAGTTCCTCCGCTGGCCACCAGGGGACCGATTTCCCTTCTCAACTTGGTGGAAATGGTTGCAGGTTCCCCCAGAGTTTGGTCAGCCTTGTGGTAAGAGCCTGGTTCAAACTTTCAGAAAGCCCCAAGGCTGTACCTTCCTGAGCTGAAGTAATAAGAAACAACCTTGTAGTTTTCTCAAGGCCCTAACAGAGCTTTCTGGATAGTCAGTGCTGACATAAGGGCGGTCCAACGGGCTGGTGACTTACAATCCTTCTGCTCAAAACATCGAGGACAACAAAGGAAGTTCAACAGCTGCTAACTAAAGGGTCATGTCGCCTCAGCACCCCGATATCTTTGCTTACTTACAGAAAGTTAGTACCAGAGTGCTTACAATAAGAAATGTGGCCCAATGGTAGAGGTGCACACCTTCAATCCCAGGACTCAGAAGACAGAAGCAGACAGATTCTGTGAGTTTGGGGCAGCCTGTCCAGGATACAGAGAAACTCTGTCTTAAAAAAAAAAGAAAAGAAAAGAAAAAAGAAAAGAAATGAAAGAAAGAGAGAGAAATGTTAACAGTGCCCTGTGCCCCAAGGAGAGATGGGGGTCAGGAGAAACCAGTCTTCACTTACAAGGTAAAGGTCATGCTGCAAAGCCTGACAGCCTGAGTTCAAGCCCCAGGATTTGCAGTAGGAGCCCATTTGTTTGTTCCCAGGTGCTCAGCCCCGAAATAACCACATGGAAACTGTATTAATTAACACAAAAATCTATTAACTGCATGGCCCATTAGCTCTAGTTTTTTATTGGCTAACTCTTACATATTAATTTAACCCATTTCTGTCTATCATCATGTGGCTGTGGCTTACCAGCAAGGTTCTGGCATGTCTGTTCCTGGCTGCAGCTATGTGGCTTCTCCTGACTCTGCAGTTTTTCTTCCAGCATTCAGTTTAGTTTTCCCTACCTAGCTAAGTTCTGCTTTGCTATAGGCCAAAGCAGTTTCTTTATTCATTAACCAATAAAAGCAACATAGACAGAAGGACCTCCCACACCAAGGATTCACATGGTGGAAGGAGAAAACTGAGTCCTGGAAGTTTTAAGTTGTCCTCTGACCTTCACAAGTGCTCCATAGCACTTACACACACACACACGCACACACACACACACACACAAATGTAAAGAAAACAATTATAAAACGGCTAGTCCTGGGAGCTGTGAGATAGTTTCCTAGGCAAAGTACTTATGTACAAACATGAGACTCTGAGTTCAAATCCCCAGTATCCACGTAAAAGCCAAGTGAAGAGGTGTGCATTTGTATTGCCAAGATTCCTCCCTGGAGGAGTTGCAGACCACATCTCCCCCCTCCTTCTATAGTCCCATCGATAAACCGAGGTGCAGTTCCACCAGAGTCAACTCTGGGGATTCAGTGAGCTTATTAGGCTTCCTTACAGAGCAGTGGATGAGGGGTTACAGGCAAGAGCATGGATGGATGTCCTTAAAGCAGCCATAGTGGAAGGTTGGCATCCAGCATGGATGATGACTCCTCGTGACTGTGTAGATAGAACCCCTCCCCTAATTCTTCCTCACCTATATATTCTATCCTTTCTCTGAGACCCCGTGTGCACTGGCAGAATTACATACAATTGGTTGCCCCTCCTCTGTGAGGTAGCACCAACAGTCATTAAACCTAGTCATGAAAGCAGCCCAAGTTGACGGAGACAGAGGGGTTTGGAGGGCACTCCTGTACAACTCTCTGTTAAACCTAGCATCAGGGCAGGAGTGTAGGGAACTCACTGCCCAGTGAGTCTAGCCAATCAGTAGGTCCACAGTTCAGTGAGAGACTCTGTTTCAAAAAGGATAAGATGGAGCGCAATTGAGGAAGGCATGTGACTTAAACGTTTGGTCTCTACACATGCACAGGTGAGTAAATACACACGCAGAATAAATACATACATAAATAATAAAGGTTAACATGAGCAGGGGTCAGCCCAGAGTGCAGGGACACATGTGAGACAGTGTGGGAGTCAGAGAGGCTGGAGACACCTCCAGAGAGAGCCAAGGCCAGAGGCCAGTGTCTCCGGAGAGAGCCGAGACTGGAGACTGGTATCTCCGGAGAGAGCCAAGGCTTGAGGGTGGGGTGTGACAACCCCAGGATGAGACCTTTCTGGGACTCCATCCCTAAACTACAACTTCCTTGTCCCTTTATCCATCCATTCTCCTGAAGCTCACCATCCAGCAGTTTCCCAGGAACAGCAGGGTGAGGCGATGTAGTTCCCAAGCCTCTGCCTACCTGAAAATGTCTTTACTCTCTGCTCCTGCTCTGTTTACGTGAGTTAACTATACTATCTCATCTTTTTCTGATTGTTTGAGTCATTAGGCCCAGCACAAATGTTAAGAGGGTCAACGGTCGCCAAGGAGGTGACTCAGTCACCTCCACAGTTTCTCCCCTGGATGCTTCTGGGGTTTCTCCACCTGCGGTGTTCTGATGCATGACCGAAGGCTCCTTCGTGATGGTGGCCCATCCCCTGATATGGCAGTCTGGTCACTGCTGGGTGCTTTTGGGGGGGACACCTTCTTGAGTTATTACTACAAATTAGGATTCTTCAAACAACAGAACATTATCTTCTCTCATCTCTGGAGACTAAAAGTCTGAAACGAAGATGGCATGCTACCTCAGAAGCTGCTGGTAACCCCTGTGTCTTCCCTGGCTTCTAGGGCTCCAGGTGTGCAACAGCTTTGTTCTCAGCTCTGACATCATCCTCACTGGGCCTTCTCCATGGTGTCTGCTCCTCTCTGCCTCTATCAGGACACTGTTGGTGAGTGCAGGGCTATCTGGGTACCCAGGGTAACCCCTTCTTAAGATATGCCTAGATGTTTTTTTTCCCCATAAGGCTATATTCACAGATCCCAGGGTCAAAACTTGGCTTTATCTCCTCAGGGGCATCATTAATCCCCCTGGAAAGCCTATAACCAAAAGCCAGTCAGGAAAAGTCAGGTATGTTTAGCTTGATTTCAACATTGTATATAATACATTTATTGAAATATTACATTAATTCAAAATGTGTGTGATTTGTGGTGTGTGTGTGTGTGTGTGTGTGTGTGAGAGAGAGAGAGAGAGAGAGAGAGAGAGAGAGAGAGAGAGAGAGAGAGAGAGAGAAAGAGAGAAAGAAATCACATGCCTGTAGTTCTAACAGACTGTGGTGGATCACTTAACCCAGGAGTTCAAGACCAGCAAGACCCTTTCCCTGGAAAGAAAAACAATAGCTAATTTTAAGTTATCCCATTCTAGAAGAAAAACATAAGTTAAAGAGAAATGCAGTCACATTACTAAGAGAGATTTCTTTTCCAAGGGAATGAGAAGGGAACTCATGGGACACGGCTGTGAGAGGATGGAATGCTGGGCGCCAGAGCAGGCCTGGCTTTGAGAACTTCCTGGTCACATTCAGCCCCCGTCCCGCTTTGACTTCTCGGTGGCAACTGTAATATAGGTGCTCCTGTTAGAGTCATTATCAGCTCCCGTCTGCCTCTGAGCCAGACAGACAAAGCCTCGAGCACATCCACTTTTCCAAAGAAACTATTTGTGCCTGTTTGAACCTTGTTTCCCTGGGAACCTTGGATTCTCAGAGCCCATTGGACTGAAGGCAGATGCCTTTCATTAAGATGGCAGGAAGAACCGGACGCTCAGCCAGGACAGAAAGAGAAAAAACACTCAAGAGGTGAGCTATATGAGACAGACTCGAGGGACCAACCTCAGACCCTGTGTCTCCATCTCCCAGCATGGGCTGCTTGAAGAAGACCCTGTCTTTCCTCCTTATTTTTGTGTCGATATATGCATGGGGAACTCCGTTGCAGGAAGCTGACCCAGTCAGGCAAAGAAAACCATTTTTTGAGAGGCTCCGCCGACTAGAAGAGCAGGTAGGTGAAATACACTTGGGCAGTTGGTTGTATAAAGCCAGTAGCATGTAGAGGATGAATATTAGAGAGCTGCTATCTGTGTTCACTGGACACAGCAGGTGGTTTGCTGTCTTTGCTGGAAGCTGACAATAGTCTCACCTGTTTTTGGAAATCAAGTAAGCATTCGCTAGGCTCTGCTCTAAAGTCCAACTAGACTATGTGTTTGGAAAGATGCAGGAGATGTAAAGCGCTCTCTAAGGAAGCCCAAAAAGCACAGACAAAGAGGCCTGGTAGCAATAGTATAGGGCAGTGTCTGTAGGTGTGGGGGCTATAAGAGCACTGGTCTACCTCAAAGCAGGACATATGCCCTGCCCAAGGATCCCACTGTAGGCAGTGCCCCAGCCCAAGCACTTTCTATACTAATGCCGATAAAGTCAGGCATGGTAATTTCCCATAATCCCAGTATCCAGAAGATCCGAGTAAGGTCTTCTGTGAGTTTGAGGCCAGCCTGAGTGACATAGTAAGTTCTAAGCCAGTCTGGGCTACTGAGTGAGGCTCTGTTTCAAAACAAATAAGCAAAAAACCAGAAAAGGAGCCGGGTATGGTGGCACACTCTTTTAATCCCAGCATTCAGAAGGCAGAGGCAGGCTGATCTCTGTGAGTTCAAGGCCAGCCTGATCTACAAATAGAGTTCCAGTACAACCAGGGCCAATATACAGAGAAACATCATCTTGAAAAAATCCAACACCCTCCCCCCAAATTCTGAAAGGCTAAGGTTGCTCAATGGCAGAGTGCTGTTGCCTTGCCTAGAAAGCGCAAAATCCTAGATTCGGTTCCCAGAACTGTAAAAACATAAATAAATAATAAACAAAGGCACTTGGAACCGGAGAGACAGCTCAGCAATTAAGAGCACTAACTACTTCCAGAAGACCCAGGTTCATTCTCAGCATTCATATGATGGTTCACAATTAACTCCAGCTCCGGGGCTCTCCAAAGGCATTGACTACATACATAGTGCACATAAATATATACTTGCAGGTAAAACACTCATACACATAAAATTAATTAAATAAATAAATATAAAATTTTGGGGCTGTTTTTTGTTTTTCAGGACAGGGTTTCTCTGTGTAGTCATGGCGGTTCTGAAACTTGCTTTGTAAATGAAACCGGCCTAGAACTAAAATATTTTTAAACACACTCATACCAACAGCTCATCTTCTGTCCCTTCAGGTCATAGGAGTAACCCTGGGGACCACGGCAGTGAGAAAACTGACTGTGATCTTCCAGAAGGAAGGATGGCAGCCAGGGCCATGAGTCTGGAGCCCACATCTTACACCATGCAGCTGTGGCACCTGAGGGCAGTCACCCCCTTTGCACCTGGCCCTTTGAGATTAGTCATGATAACCCCCACACACATGTCCTAGAATGGGGACAATGGGGACAAGGATGAAATTGGTCAATCTATAGCCAGGGCCATCCCTACATGCAGAATAACTGCTTCTGAAGTATACTTAGGATAGCTTCACCCCAACCCCGTGATAGCTGTGCTCTCTTTACAGTTTCAGAGATTCCAACAGGTGACCTTAACACACCTGCAGGACATTGCTAACAACTATAATGTGTACTACAATGTGGATGCCCGCTTCCAGAGCCTGGTGGAAGAGAGCCAGGCCATAGCTCTAGCGGTGAACCAGTCTCAAGCCACCGTACAAGAGGATGTGGCCCACCTAAAATCTTGGTTTAGGAAGAACCAGCGCAGGAGCAAGAAGGTGGATGCCCAGCTTCAAGCCTTGAACCTCTCCCTGAGCACAAACAGCAGGCTGTGGGTGGAGGAGGAAAGGGAGCAAAAGGCACAGAGAGAGGCTACAGCAAACCTGGCCCTGGGCTTTAGGGCCCTACAGGATGCGCTGGCCAGCCTGACACAGCAAGTCCACAGCCAGGAGGCCAGGCTTACTGCTCTTGAGGGACAGATGCAAAGGGCCTCCCTTGGTGCTGCGGCTCTGGGGCTGACTACAGTCCCGACCCCCACTCAGCTTGATCAGCAAGGCCCAGGTTCCTTGCAACTGTGGAGAAACAGCCAGACATCCAGGGCTTTACTCCAACACGGGAGTTCCCCCCAAGACTTCACTGTCCATGTCCAGAAGACACAGAAGTTCCAAGCCCCAAGCAGTCATCAAGCAGCTCCACCAGGGACCCACCAAGGACCAGGAAACAGTAAGTGTCACAAGCCTGTCACCTCCCTATCCAATTCCAGGCTTCTCTAGCAATACCTGAGGTTATGTCATTTCCCAACCGTCACCCCAGAAAGATTCCCCCCCAAGGGCCATATGCCCAACACCAGAAGAGAAAATGGCCCCACCTTGCTACTTGCAAGTCCTCAGCAGGTCAGGACACACGGCAGCAGGATCTCTTCTGAAGTGATTAAATCAGGAGCCTCAAGATGAGGAACTGTGTGAACATAAGAATCCTGGGGTCTCGGAGGAGCAAAGGTGAAATAGTTTAGTTTGTGGTTGTACAGGAGCCCATCAGGAGCCTAGAAAAATGGGCAGAAATGGCTGGTGACTTTTATAGTCCTAATCTGGCACAAAGTAGTGACTTATATTCCTAATCATGTTTCTTTGCTTCCTAAAATCTCACTGATTGAGTTCTTCAGGGAGGCACACTCTTCTCTACTTGTCTAGGACAGTCCCCACCCCAAATCCTGCTGGCTTTTGATGCCCTCATCCTTACTGATACTGGGCTCAGTCACACAGCAGATGGAAGAGGGACCTAGTGCCACCTGCTTATCTGTGATTCATGGGTAAATTTTAAAGGCAACTCATGCTGAAAATGGACCTCAAGATTTATTTTCTATGGAATCATCCTAGATTCTTTTGTTGATAATAGTCACCAGAGGCTAACGAGAAAGGCAAGGGAGTCAGAGTTGGAGGACACTTGAGGACAGAGGCAGAGCTTAGGATGTAGCATGGATCTGGGCAGAGCCAGGAGCCAAGGCCGGTAGGGAAGGTGCCTACCAGTTCCAAACAGAATGAGGTAGCTCCTCTGAGCCTCCAGTGGGAAGCTGTGTCTGGAACCTTGTGAAACCAATTTCAAGTTTATGACCTCCAAGAGAGGGCTGTCTTAAGACAATAGCCTTGTAGCAGAGTTACAGCTGCTACAGGGAGCTCAGACAGAGGCTCCCTTGGTTTTGAGGTGCCTCCAAGACAGACAGCTGGGTCACACATAGGGAATCCATCCAGTCCCCTAGAAGTTATCCTCAGTCCTTACCTGTGGAGCAGAAGAGTTCAGATTGTGAGTACAGAGGAGGGGGTGTGAGGTAAGCACTCCAAAGACCCTGGGTGATGTAGGTGAAAGCCAGGGCCAGGCCTGCAGCAGGAAACTTCTGAACTGCCTCATGCTCAGGGATAATGCTCTCGCCTCTGTTTCCAGTTTGCAGCACGGGCCCAGTGCTAATTTTCCCCAATGCCTCCACTGAAAATGTGATCTTTCTTAGTCCGGGCTTCCTCATGCCGTTACGAGCTCTGTCCTTCTGCAGTTGGGTTCGCATGGCCTCTGGCCACCTGGGCACCCTCCTTTCCTATGCCACCAAAGACAATGACAACAAGCTAGTACTGCATGGCCGAGACTCCCTGGTCCCTGGCTCCATCCACTTTGTGATTGGTGACCCGGTCTTCAGGGAACTGTCCCTGCGTCCACTCCTGGATAGTCAGTGGCACCACATTTGTATCATCTGGACATCCATGGAGGGCAAGTACTGGCTCCACATAGACCGAAGGATAGTAGCTACTGGCTCCCGCTTCAGAGAGGGCTATGAGATCCCTCCTGGAGGGTCCCTTGTGCTGGGTCAGGAACAAGACACTATGGGGGGTCAGTTTGACAGCTCTGAGGCCTTTGTGGGGAGCATATCTGGCTTGGCCATCTGGGATCGGGCACTGGTCCCTAGAGAAGTTGCAAACCTTGCCACTGGGAAAGAGCTCCCAACAGGTGCTATTCTGACGCTGACCAATGCCACATCAGTGGGTGGATTTGTGCAGAGGGCCGACTGTACCTGTCTGCAGCAATGTCCATAAGGCTGCATCACAGTGAAGACCAGCAAGAAGGGCAAGCCTCCGCATCAACACATTCCAAAGCACTGCCCTGCCATCACTGTGGGTCTTTGCGCTTGTGCTTTGACGTAGACTCCTGCAAGGAGGTTGAGAGGAGATGGAAAATGTGCAATGGAGACTGCAACTTTCTGATGCTGTGGAATCCTTCTTTCGTTTGGTTGGGTTTTTGTGGTTTTGCTTTTTTTTTATTGTTTTCTGAGACAGGGTCTCACTCTGTGATCCTTATTGGTCCAGAACTTGCTGTGCATCCTAGGCTGGCCTCAAACTCATAGCAGTCTGCCTCTAGAGTGCCAAGATTCCAGATGTGAGTCACCAATCCCTCTTCCTTCCTCTTCCCTCCCTCCCTTCTCTTTTGACAGTTTCTCACTGTCTGTAGTCTAGATTGTTTGAATTCATGAGCCTCCAGCCCCTTGAGTGCTGAGACCCCTGACTTTCAGAGTGACATTTTTACAGGCTGCACTTTCAAGGTAATTTTCACTTTGTGGTAACACACTGTTCTATCACCTGGCTGAGCTGGTGGACAGAACACTGGGCTTGTGGGGCCTTTCTTCTAACTCACCTCTGCATCCACAAAAAGTTGTCAGGCAGATGAAAGGTCAGTTCCTGGGGACCCTCTAAAAACTATGCAGGAGGTAGTTGTACCATATTTGTCTCTTCCCTAAAGACTCACGGAAACTTGCCTGTGGGTGTGGATATTCCAACATTACTCTCCTGAAAAAGGCTTAACATTTGCTGGGAGAGGGTGGCACACACCTTTAATCTCATCACTTGGGAGTCAGAGGCAGGCGGATCTCTGTGAGTTCAAGGCCAGCCTGGTCTACAGAGCTAGTTCTGTACTCTCTCCTCCTTTCCCAGTAGCCCTGTGCATTACCTGCAGGCCAGCTGGTCATTTTTTTTTCTATTTTCCTGTGGTAGCTATTGAAGCTTTCAGAATTACCATTAAACACCCATTAGCAATGCTTTAAAACATAATTTATGAGGCATAATTTTCATATTATAACATGTGCCTTTTTGCTGTTGTTGTGATTTGTTTTTGTTTTTGTTTTGTTTTTTTTTTGAGATAGCATTTCTCTGGGTAACAGCCCTGGCTGTCCTGGAACGCCACCTGGAATACCACCAACTTCCAGCTAATTATATACCCTTTTAAAGTGTTTGAAAGGTTTTAATAAAAGTGCCGAGTTGTGCAACCATCACAATCTAGTTTTATTTCTTTGTTTGCTTGTTTGTTTTTCAAGACAGGGTTTCTCTGTGTAATAGTCCTAGCTGTCTCGCTTTGTAGACCAGGCTAGCCTTGAATTTACAGAGATCCATTTGCTTCTACCTCCTGAGTGCTGAGATTAAAAGCACACAACAATCTAGTTTTGAATCATTCAGTTGATAGCCTCCGCCAACATGATGTCCCTGGCAACTCCGATCTGCTTTCTGCCTGTGGGGTGGCCTGTCCTGAGCAATTCAGATAGATATTTGTCCAGCTCTTATCTTTCGGCACAGGTTTTGCCATGTTCATTTCTGTTGTGGCATGTATCCATGCCTCGTTCCTTTTTGTGACTGAATTATATCACACAGATATTTTTTTAATCCATTCATTAGCTGATGGACATCTTTTTATTTTTTATTTTTATTTTTATTTATTTATTTATTTTTATTTATTTTTTGGTTTTTCGAGACAGGGTTTCTCTGTAGCTTTGGAGCCTGTCCTGGAGCTAGCTCTTGTAGACCAGGCTGGCCTCGAATTCACAGAGATCTGCCTGCCTCTGCCTCCTGAGTGCTGGGATTAAAGGCATGCACCACCACCACCAGCTGAACATTTTTTTAAAAACTCATTTATTTTTATTTTATTTGCATTGGTGTTTTGCCTGCATGTATGTCTGTATGAGGATGCTGGAGTTACAAAAAGTAACATGTTAGCTGCTTTATGGGTGCTGGGAATTGAACCCAGGTTCTCTAGAAGAGCAATCAGTGGCACTTAACTGCTGAGCCATCTCTCCGATCTTTGCTGATGGACATTTTGATTGTTCTAGTTTTTTTAGTAATGTAAATAAAATTGCTATGACCATTCTTACATGTGTACACATGTCATTGGATATGTTTTTATTTATCCTGTGAACATACTCAAGATCAAATGGACCATATAGTAAATTCATATCTAGGAATCGAAGGAAACTTGCAAACTGTTTTCTAAAGTTGCTGCCTAGTATATATCCCCATCAGCACATGTGATGGATTCCCTTTCTCAGCTTTCTTGGCAAATTCTTGCTGCCAAGTATACATCCCCATCAGCATATGTGATGTTTTCCCTTTCTCAGCATCCTTGGCAAACCCTGGCTTTGTCTGTTTTGACAACCTTCTCTTCAGATTCCAAATGGAGTCATTATAAACCAACAAAACAAAACACATCAGGGTGGAGAGAAGGCTAAGTAGTTAAGAGCACTGCTGCTCTTGCAGAGGACCTAGGTCCAGTTCCCAGCTATCATGACAGCTCACAACCTTCTATAATTCAGTTCCAGGGATTCCAATGCCTTTTGTGGCCTCTGCAGACACCAGCACACATGACGTGCATATATATACACGCAGGCACTCACACACATAAAATAAAAATACATCTTTTTTTTAAAACATGGGCTGACAATTAAAACAGGCATTTGTACTTTCAGTTTTGTTGTACTTTAGAAAAATTACCTTTATGACACTGAAAAACACCCAGAGGAGACCCAGAATCAAGATCTTCAAGTCAAGAGTCCATTGTTATAGCCAGGAAAACAGGCAGAGGGACACAGAGAGGCCCACTGAGCCTGGGACAGGTCTGGTCCTCAGAATGCACCCCTCCCCCTCTTTAAGAAGGATTTATTTTATTTTGAATCATATATATATTTCTATCTATGTGGATCTATGTGAGTGTATGCTGTGTGGCCAACAGAGTCCAGAGCTCTTTTGAGGGTGGAGTTGAAATTGTTTATGAGCAGCCTCTTGTGGGTGTTGGGAAGAGAACTCCAGGCCTCTAAAAGAGCAGTGAGTTCTTTTGACCGCTGAGCCGTATCTCTAGCCCTCTCCCCTCCTTTTGTTCTCCTTCTTTCACAGGAATGTTGAGTCCAATAGAATCTTTCTTGACCCAATTGTACTCTAAGATGTTAGCAACTCAGCAGCCACCAGAAGTCAACAGAGACGGTGGCCATCAAACTTGCTATCTAATAAAAGTGAGGATTAATGGTGGGGAGTAAACAAAGAGAAGGCATGTTTTAAGAAAAAGAATATTTAAAAGTGAGAAATTTTTTTTAAAAAAATGGAAGCTGGGCAGTGGTGACGTATGCCTTTAATCCCAGCTCTTGGAAGGCAAAGGTAGGTGGATCTCTGTGAGTTCAAGGTCAGCCTGGTCTACAGAGTAAGTTCCAGGACAGATACCCTGTCTCAAAAATAACTGAGATGAGGGAGTGGAATGAAAGAAATTCCTAAAAGAAGGAAAACGTCATTGGGTTCTTTTGAATATGGAGTTTATAAAGGGCTATGACAGGAATGGGACAAAGGCTGAGGTAAGCTCTATGAGACTGGCCAGTTCTCTAGATGCATTAGCAACTGAGCAGGCTGCCATGCTCTTGGTTAATTCCCCTGGCTCAGGCATGAATATGAGTTGGGCATGTGCTGCGTATCAGATTAGTTATGGTTGAACTTCTTTCCCTTGTCCATTTCCGGCTCCAGCTTTTTCTTAGTTGTTGACTTCCACCATCTGAGAGGGGTCATTCACTTGGCCAGCTTGCTATCTGGCCTTGTAGCTGTCCAAGTGCTGCTAATTATACTGAGCTCTCTGAATTCTGAAGAAATAGCTGCCGTTGTTCTTAACTATTCATAGTTTAACTTGTCTTCTAGGGAACAGTCTGAGGTTTCTTTCCTGATGTAACTAGAGGCTTTGTTAGACGTTCTCTGTTACAATTAGTTATATTAGGAGCAAGAATATATGAAATGTCAATACTGCTTGATAAACATTTAAAAGCAGGCTGAGGGTGGGGAAGCCAGCCTATCCTCACTGACCCAGAGCCTGGTCCCTCCTTTTATCTCACCAGCTCGGTTACCTTTTCTTTCTTTTGTTCTCTTTTCCTTCCTTCCTTCCTTTTCTTTTTTCTTTTTTAGACAGGGTCTCATTATGTAGCTTTGGTTGTCCTGGAACTCACTCTGCAGACCAGGCATGGTGTGGGAAGTCCTTCTGTATATGTATTGCTTTTATTGGTTAATGAATAAAAAAGCAGCCTTGGCCTGTGATAGGGCAGAATAGAGCTAGGTGAAAAAACTAAACTGAATGCTGGGAGAAAGCAGGCAGAGTCAGTGAGAAGCTGTGAAGCCTCCACAGGAGACAGATGCCTCCACTGGAGCCTGCTGAAACTTTGCCGGTAGGCCACAACCTCGTGGTGATGCACAGATTAATGGAGATGGGTTAGTTTAGGATATAAGAGCTAGCTAGAAATACGTGTAAGCTATTGGCCGAACAGTGTTGGGAATAATATAGTTTCTGTATGATTATTGCAGGTGTGAGCATCCTGGAAGGAACAAACAGTCTCCAATGACACAGGCTGATCTCAAACTCCCAGAGATCCACCTGCCTCTGCTTCTGGGATTAAAGGCATGAACCACTATATCCAGCAACGGTTTGGTTATCGCCTGTCTATTTTCATTTTTGCAGTGTTTCAGGCCTTGCCACATCAACACAATCTTCCTTTTAACCTCAGTGCTCATTCTCACTGTAACACTTATAAGCATCTTGCAGTTTTCACCATGGGCCCCTTTCCCTTTCTGCCTACAAAAAGCTAACTCCTGCATCATTGGTTTGGACTTGTGTTTGTGAAAGAGTATCACTGTATAATCTGGGTCGGTATCAAACTTGCTACCCTCCCATCTCACCTCAGTTTTCCAAATGCTGGGACTATTGACACATCCCTTTTCCATTTCAAAAGTAAGACATGGGTCTGGAGAGATGACTCAGGGGTTAAGAGCACTGGCTGCTCTTCTAGAGAACCTAGATTTGGTTCCCAGCACACACATGGCAGTTCACAATCACCTGTCACTCCAGTTCTGGAGGATCTGATGCCCTTTTCTGGCTTCCACAGGTACTAGGCACACACATGGTGTACATACATGCAAGCAAAATACTCACACACGGACTGGAGAGATGGCTCAGAGGTTAAGAGCATTGCCTGCTCTTCCAAAGATCCTGAGTTCAATTCCCAGTAACCACATAGTGACTCATAACCATCTGTAATGTGGTCTGGTGCCCTCTTCTGGCTTTCAGGCATACACACACAGACAGAATATTGTATACATAATAAATAAATATTAAAAAACAAAAAAAGTTTAAAAAAAATTTTACTGGTAAATTCCTTTCTCGTCCCTTTGAAAATAAGGGGTGAGGGTCTCACACCCTCCACTTGGAGAGTTTTTGAAAATATACTCACACACATAAATGTTTTTAAAAATTCAAAAGCAAGAAAGCAGACTAGAGGTAACACATACCCAGTGTTAACCAAACCATGTCCCCAGGGCCTCCTGCACTCTATGCACGATAACCTCTGTTTTCCAGAGGTTCGGTTTCCATCTGGCCACCTTGTCATCTAGGGGGAGGCAGATGGACGTATGCAGTGCTCTCCCGAATTGCACTGTCATGGGAACAGTGCTCTAAATCAGCTCTTTCTTTGTCTTTGACTGGCTCTCATATAGCCCAGGCTGGGCTTGAATTCACTGTGTAGCAAGGATGACCCTGGACTCCTGGCCCTCCTTCCTCCATCTCTGGTGCTGGAATCACAGGTGTTTCCCAGAAGTGCTCCATGCACGCTAGGCAAGCACTTCACCAATTGAGTCACATCTCAGCCCCCTGCCTGAGTCTCCTAACAGCATCTTTCCAACCTCTTGGTGTGCCCAGGGCTCTAGGCCTCTAGCTAAAATCAGCGTCCTAAGCCACCTGTTCCTGAGTCAGAGTCAGGCTGGATTGTAGAACTGGAAACTCCCCATGGACACCCCATGTTGTGATCTTGAATCACCCACTGCCTTCTGCTTCCCCAAGGACCTGAGTTTCTAGTCTCAAGCAAGCACATCCAGCTGAGAGACCTCTTTCTCAAACCTCCCTTCTTTGCCTCCCTTGACACATTCTGGAACCTTTTTTTTTGCTTCATTTCATTCTGGCTCTGAGGAGAGTGGGGAGCAGCATCTTCCTCCTGGGAAGAGTCACGATTGAGTGATTGCTGGAGGGACAACATGGTCCCTTGTATTGCTGTTCTGTTCAAGACCCCTAGCAGCAAGTAGGAGTTGAACCTCCAATGGTTTCATTACAAAATTCTTGCTCTCAATCTCATATCTCAGACTAGAATAACTGGAAGTAACCAGACACACAGAGGCTCAGAGTCAGAACAGAACACCGCAGAGCCTCATTTCTACACTCTTCCCAGCTTTCAGGAGTTCCTAGGGAACTGAGATAGCACACTGCAGACCTTGGGACTTCAGCAGTGGGCTGCTGCATCCAGAAGACACTGTGGGGCCAAAAGGAACTTCAGGAAGGCAGAACTCTTTAGATGGGGTCAATTAGCAGTGCTGGTGGCAGTGTGGCAGGACCCCAAGGACAGATAGAGATCTGGGACAGGCAGTCATAGGAAGTCTGTTAGATTTGGAAACCTGACTGTCTGAACATATCGGTGACTCAGCCTCCCAGTAAGGTCAGCAACAGTCACCTGTACATTTGAACCATGAGACCCACTCTTTCCAATGCCACTAGATTCTTACTTTAACTGTATTCATTACATTGTTACAACCCTGGTCCTGAAAGGAGTCAGTCCCAACAAGAAGCCTTTGGTTCTCCCATACTCAACTCGTCCTCCCCTGTTCATTTCTCTTCTTACAAGGAGTAGGGTGGGGTTCAACGATGGAGCACTTGCCTGACTTGTGTAAGGTCTTGCGTTTAATCTTAGCACACAAAACATTAGTAAAAATAGAATAGGTTGAAGGTCTTGGTCTGTCTGGAGCTGTGAGAATTGTACCACCTTGGCAGCAAGGGTTATAGAGATCATCTCCCTCCCAGGCATGACCCTTTGCCCTAGGACTTTTCATGTCTCCTCCTACATCCACATTGTGCTCCACACCTCCACTCTGCTTAGTCCTCTGCCCATCCTTTCTTTCCCCATATTTTATCATCCAGCAAGACCCAAGCCTGTGCATTCAGTTCAACTGACAACTTGTTGAGCTTTTACTGTGTGTTAAGAATAATGAAACCAGGGGCTGGAGAGATGGCTCAGTGGTTAAGAGCACTGGCTGCTCTTCCAGAGGTAATGAGTTCAATTCCCAGCAACCACATGGTGGCTCACAACCATCTGTAATGAGATCTGGTGCCCTCTTCTAGCCTGTGGGCATACATGGAGGCAGAATGTTGTATACACAATAAATAAATAAATCTTTTTTTAAAAAAAGAATAACAAAACCAGGCGGTGGTGGAAGACAGGCCCACACCTTTAGTATCAGCACTCGGGAGGCAGAGGCAGGTGTGTCTCTGTAAGCTAGTTCCAGGACAGCCAAGGCTACATAGAGAAACCCTGTCTTAAAAGAAGAAAGGAAGGAAGGGAGGAAGGAAGGAAGGAAGGAAAGAGGGAAGAAGGGAAGGACGGTATTACACACACACATGCACACACATGCGCACACACACATACTCACAAAGGCATGCGCACACGTACATGCACACACACGTGCACGCACATGCACACACACTCACACACATGCATGCATGCACATGCACTTATTTGCAGGATAATAGTGGGGAAAATCAGAACCCCATTTGACTTCCTTCCTCTTATTCTGTGTTTAGTTTTGGTTTTACTTCAAATTATGTGAAGACAAGGAGGTTTCCTGTAATCCTCCCACTCTTAGAAGTTAAGGAAAAATTTAAACTTTCTTGATTTGAGAAATTTCAAGCCCCCCAAAAGTTGCAAGGTAATATATTTTATCTGCATATATACATATATATCGTAGACTCTTTGTTAACTTTCTTAGTACGTGATTTTTATTGTCATTTGAAAGTCTGATCAGGGCTGGAGAGATGGCTCAGGGGTTAAGAGCACTGGCTGCTCTTTCATAGGATCTGGGTTCAATTCCCAGAACCTACATGGCAGTTTATAACTGTATGACTCCAGTTCCAAGGGATGTGACACTATCACACAGATATTCATGGAGGTAAAACACCAATGCACATAAAGTAAAAATAGAATAAATTATAAAAAGGAAATGCCATCTACATAAAATGCTAGTATTACATGGAGGAAGGATAATATCTCTTGGAGGATGAAGATGAAGAATCTCTGAAAATATTTCATGCAGATGTCAAAGAAATCACTAGACGATTTTAAGGACTAAAATAAAAATAACACACGCACACAAAAAGAAAAGAAAGTCTGAATCGGCTGGGCAGTAGTGTTGTCTGCCTTTAATCCAGTGCTTGGGAGGTAGAGGCAGATCTCTGAGTTCGAGGCCAGTCTAGCCTACAGAGAAAGTTCCAGGACAGCCAGACTGCCAGGGATACACAGAGAAATCAGGTCTCAAAAAAAGAAAAAAGAAGGAAAAAACAAAAAGAAAGCATGAATTGTATTTTAGTTACTTTTTATAGAGCTCTTCCACTATTGACCATGCTAACCCCAGTCTTTCCAATATTTTAAAAAATAATTATTTTTATTTTGCGTACATTGATGTCTTGCCTGTATTGTATGTATGTCTGTGGGAGGGTGTTGGATCCTGGAGTTTCATTACAGACATGAACTACCATGTGGGTGCCTGGAATTGAACCTGGGTACTCTGGAAGAGCAGTCAACACTCTTAACCGCTGAACCATCACCCCAGCTCCCTCCAATATTTCTCTGTTAAATGTAGCTTTCACAAGCCAGGCGGTGGTGGCGCACGCCTTTAATCCCAACACTCGGGAGGCAGAGGCAGGCGGATCTTTGTGAGTTCGAGAGCAACCTGGTCTACAAGAGCTAGTTCCAGGACAGGCTCCAAAGCTACAGAGAAACCCTGTCTCGAAAAAACAAAAACAAAAACAAAACAAATAAATGTAGCTTTCACATTGCACCTATTTGCTTCATTAAGTGGACACGTTCTTCCTTGCCCCCCTTCTACCATTCTTTATAAAGCAACTTCCGGGACACTACCGAGAAATTAACATTGCACCGTTTTCCTTCCTTCTCTGTAGAGTGCCACCCATGATGATTACTGTTAGTTCCGAGTTCCTGAGGTTGCAGCATCAAATCCCAATTCTCGTCCCTACATATTTCAGGCTATATCTCCTAAGAACAATTTTACTGATAGAACACACTTGATAGACTACACTTGGTAAACTCAACCTTGCTTACATACTGTTGCCTAAATCAACCTATGACAAGGCAACGCCGCACGCACGCGCTGTCTTAGTCTCTTCGGAGGACAGAGCTTTCCGTGTCTGGAATGTCGGGTCTCAAAGCCTTTCCCCGGAATTACAGCAGTGATGCTGCTCTTCCAGGCTGGTAGCACAGAAGACACTTGGTTAAAAGGGTCAACTTGGTTAAGAGGGTCGATACCAGAACCCTTACAGTTACTTTTTTTCCACATCATCTTTCTTCAGGGACTGGGCGTGCATCTCAGGATAGTCTCGGGCTAGTTCTTCTCTGGAGTCTTTCACTGACCACTGAAAACGCCGATACTGCTCTTGGGTCCAACCTGGGTTGCAAGGACCAGCGAACCACAACTCCCAGGAGACCCTGCGCTTGCCGACCTCTCGGGCCACCATAGTAGGTCACGTGGGCACCAATGGCAGATCACGTGAGTCCCAAGCGCAAGTCACGGGAAAGCTGCCGGGCAGCCGGCTGTTCTAGTTGAGTTTGGTCCTCAGTGGGCCATGGCCAACGTCTCTAAGAAGGTATCTTGGTCCGGTCGAGACCGCGATGATGAGGAGGCGGCGCCGCTACTTCGAAGGACGGGACAGCCTGACGAGGAGACGCCGCTGCTGAACGGGGCCGGGCCGGCCGCGCGCCAGGTGAGGCCCGCGGGCCGGAGATGTGGTCGCTGGGTTCGCTGCGCGGTCCTCAGTGCACAGAGGAACCCGGCGGAAGGCCACAGCTTTCTCCTCTGTTATTATTTTGAATCCCGGAAGACTTTGATTTTTGACAGTTTCGCACCCATTGCACTCATAACCCTCCTTTCTTTTCCTCGGAACCCCTTCTTACAGTCTAGTGCCAGAGGCTAAATGATTGCCCTCTCCTCCAACAATCATTAATCGTCATTAGCTTTTCAGCAAGGGAGCCTAGGACTAGGACTTTTTTTTTTTTTTAATTTTACTCTTCGTGGTAAGGGTCGAGCCCAGGGTTTACACATACTAGGCAAACATACGACCTCTGCTCTGCTCCCCAGCCCTTGGTGTTTCAGGACAGAGTCTCATTGGTGTAGCTCAGGCTGGCTATGGATTCATGATCCTGCCCCATTTTCTCAAGCACTTGGAAGACCTGCACTGCACGGCTGGCAGCTTTCACAGTTGAAATTGCAGAATTGCGCTTTCAGTGAAAGTGTCAGTCTCCTTTTTCACAGGAGTAACTCCAGACGTTTCGGACAGAATTGCGATGAGGATTTCCACTCAATTTCTCTCACTACCTGATTGATTTTGAATTTGGAGTGTGCAGCCAGACGTGATAAGTAACAAGTCAGAGTGTGTTCATCACCCAAAACACAGTTCATGCCTTTAAATGCTTAATGTTTGAAAGGGTTACTAGTTTGCTTATTTGCATGCGTGTGGCTCTCCGCCTGTGTGCATTGTATTAATTTTGAGTCCGGTATTTAAGTGAATCTCTTGATGTTAGTCTGTTTCATTACCGTTCTTTACCATTTCTCCTGATTTTAGAGTTTTCTGACAAACACTCCTACCATTTTTAAGGCTAGGAAGAACACAAGACCAGGCTGCTTGCTCAGAATTTACATTTTGAGAGGGCTTTGGGACAGGAAAACCCCACCTCCACTGAGGTTTTTCTAGACCCTTGAAGGTACATCAGACAATGAAAGTCAGTCAGTTCCTTGTTGCTGGGAAGCAACTCAGCTGCCTTTGAAGTGTCATCTGCTCACAAGTCTGGTCTGCCGCCCGCAGCAATCAAAGCGGCTCCAGTAAAACTGCAGGGCTGTGGCAGAGTGACTTAAGGTGTTTCTGGGAGGTGTGGTTTGTTATCCCTGTTGTAAAGAAAGTAACATTGGGGTCCTAAGAGTGTTTGTTGCTCTTGCAGAAGACCTAAGTTCAGGTTCTAGAACCCAGGTCCAGTGGCTCAACTATCTGTAACTCTCTCTCTCCAGGGACCTGAACACCCTCTTCTCTCCAGGCCTCCACCTATATAACATTCTCATTCTCTCATTCTCTCATTCTCTCTCTCTCTGGTTTTAAGAAAGGAAAAGAGATTGGAAACTGATACAAGTTGAGTTTAGATTTCTCAGGATGGAATGGTTGTAGGTTTTGTTTCTGTTTTGACCTAAGAGTTGGCTTCTTTTGAAAGAGTGAGTTGATCTTTTCCCCTAAATACCATTATAGCTTTTAAATCTGCAGTTAATACAATTGACTGGAGCCTAGTGGTGGTGGCACACGTCTTTAATTCCAGCATTTTGGGAGGCAGAGGCAGGTAGATCTCAGTGGGTTCAAGGCCAGCCTGGTCTACAAAGCGAGTTCCAGGAAAACCAGGACTGTTACACAGAGAAACCCTGTCTCAAAAAACCAAAACCAAAAAAAGCCAACAATTGATTGGTGTTACACAACTTTTAAAAAGTAATTATGGGTTGTGAGGTCTGTGTGCTGGTCACTGAGGTGCACTAAGACAGCTTCCTTCCCTCTGGAAACAGGGCCAGCTCCGTGCTGATTCTGTGTGGGGGCCCTATAGGTATAGGTGCAAAGAGCACTTTTGTGTTTTGTGCCCTATGTGAATAGTGCAAGGTCCCCAGACAGGCTCAGGACCAAGAGAGTATATGTTCACAATGCTACAATAGTTTGGAGTATGGTGCAGGGTGTGGAAGTCCTGTTCAGCCATATGAGTTGATTTTGAGTTTGACTTAGATCTAAAGGGCTCCAGTGCCCTGCTTAGGCGGGTTGAACAGGCACTGGCTATAGGCTGGGAACCCTCTACAGTGGGCACTAGCACAGCCAGAATTTCAGGAGGATCTGAGGCCTGCTTGTGCCAGTTTTCTCATCTGTAAAAAGTTAATGAATGTATAAAACTGAGCAAGCCTATTAGAAAACAGGCTCTCGATAGATACTAATTATTAACAGCAAGGGTCTGGAGACATAGAATGTTTGCCTAGCATCAGTGAAACCCTGGGTTCATAAAACTGGGTGTGGTAACAAATAGCTATAATCCCAGTGTGCAAGTGGTGAAGGCAGGAGGATCAAAAGTTAAGGATCAGTGATTGATTGATTTTTTTTTTCGAGACAGGGTTTCTCTGTGTAGCTTTGGTGCCTGTCCTAGAACTCGTTTTGCAGACAAGGCTGGCCTTGAACTCACAACCTCTTGAGTGCTGGGATAAAAGGCATACACCGCCACCACCTGAAAAGTTAGTGATTTTGAAGCTGTCCTGAACTAGATGAGATCCTGTCTCAAAACAAAACAAACTTCCCCCATACACAAAAACCCTATCAAACTAAAGGAAACTCACCTTTGCAGCTGACACTTGTCTGCGCCCCTCTTCAGCTGAATGACGTTTGGGTGCTGCTTTTTTTTTTTTTTTTTTTTGGTTTTTCGAGACAGGGTTTCTCTGTGGCTTTGGAGCCTGCACTGGAACTAGCTCTTGTAGACCAGGCTTGGTCTCGAACTCACAGAGATCCGTCTGCCTCTGCCTCTTGAGTGCTGGGATTAAAGGCGTGCCCCACCACCACCCGGCTGGTGCTGCTTTACTTAGGGAAAGTCCGATTGGATAATAGGCAGGCTCATAGTTAGGGAGGAGTGTCCCGATACTGCACCCGGAGTCTTTGTGAGGTAGTCTGGAGTCAGGGCCCTTTTAAAATAAGGGGGATAGTGGGGTAAGTCTGGGCACTGAACTTGATCTACCTCCTGGTTCTCTGGGGTTTGTTACAGCATCTCCAGAGTTGGGTGATGGCATTGTTGCCATCTCAGCCAGTCAGAAGCAGGCCAACCAATGAGGTAGTTGCTATAGGTAGGACAGGGTAGGGCCCTGTTTAAAGCCCAGGCCCTGCAGAACTACCTGGAGGCCAAAGCTTTGGTCTTTTTCTTAGGTGTGGAGTGATAGTGGAATAGGGAGAGGGTGAGGTCAGCCTGAAAGTCACAGTCATGTGTGTGAGCAATGGGAAGTAGAGTATTCTGTGAGGCCGATCTAGAGCAAATGGTGATGGTGAGGTGGCAGTCTGTTTCCAGTCTCTTTAAATGCGGGGCATTTTTACAGGCTCTTTCTGGAAATTGCCACTAGAGACGCCCCCTCCCTCAGCAGAGGAGGGACCTCAGGTGTGAGTCTGTCTTCTGCCCTGACAACTTGGCACCACAGACCATAGTCTGAGGGTGCTTTGGGAGAAGACAAGAGAGCCAGAGCTATTAGAGAGCTTCAGGGGCGGGTCCTCTGATTGTCCCTAGTATCTTGCTGTTATCTTCTGGTGAAAACTGTTGGTTCTTAGTCTTAGGAATTTCACTTCCTCTCTCAGCTTACAAGCAAGCCTCAGCCCAGCAGGGTGTAGAGAGCTGAAGGACAGGGTCCTGCCAGCCTGCAGGCAGCTATACAGCACCATATCCACTTCCAAATCTGTCCCTATGACCCACTCCTCCCTGCTTTGGGCTGATCTGCTTGTTGTAGCCCTTTTGGCTACTGCTTCTAAAGCAGGCCTCTCTTCCCCTTTTCCTGTCACCTTTGTCACATTCGTGCTGCTATATAGCCCCCCCTTTTATGTTCCCCCACTGCAGCAGTTGGGCTTTCTTAGCATTAGAGCTTGGCATCTGGCAGCTGCTCATAGAGGTGGGAATGTGGGTAGTGTGCTCCAGTGAACAGTTTTTTAAAAAATGAAGTTTTAGATGCTGGCACACACCTTTAATCCCAGCACCCAGGAGACAGAGGCAGATGGATCTCAGAGTTTAGGGCCAGCCTGGTCTACATAATGAGTTCCAGGTCAGCCAGGGCTATGTAAAGAGATCCTGTCTCAAGAAAGTGTTAAAAATATAAAAATAGAGCCAGGGCCGGGTGGTGGTGGCACACATCTTTAATCCCTGCACTCGGGAAACGTACAAGTGGATTTCTGTGAGTTTGGTCTGCCTGCCTCTGCCTCCCAAGTGCTGGGATTAAAAAGATGTGTGCCACTACCGCCAGCAAGTTTTTTATATGTGGGGTCAAAGTATCAATATAGTGTATAAGTCAGAGTTTAAGTGTCTCAGACTGGTCCTGAACTCTCTGTGTAGTCGAGGCCTGCTTTGAAATTTTTTTTATGTTTTTTCATTTTGTATGTATGTATGTCTGCACATAGATGCCATGGTGGATGTATGGAAATTGGGATAAGTTGGAGTCGATTCCTTCCTCCACTGTATGGATTCAGGGGGTTGAACTCAGGTCCTCAGGCTCTGGGGAGATTCCTTTATCCCTAGACCCAGACTTTTCATTTTTGATCCTCCTCCCTCAACCTCTGAGTATCTAGCATTACACGTTACAGTTACGCCACCACCTGTCTGGTATAATCTTTTTCTTTGCTTTTTTTTTCTTTTTTCTTTTTTTTTTTTTTTGCTGGCGGGGGGTTTGGGATGTTGGTTTTTTTTGTTGTGTTTTTGTTTTTTTGAAACAGGGTTTCTCTCTGTAGCTCTGGCTGTCCTGGAGCTCACTCTGTAGACCAGGCTGGCCTAAAGTCACAGATATCCTCCTGCTTCTGCCTCCTGAGTGCTGAGATTAAAAGTGTGCGCTGCCACCACTCAGCTCCTGTGTGGTATATCCTCCCTCCCTTCCTTCCTTCCTTTCTTTCCATTTATTTATTTATAGTGTTCTGCCTGTGTGTTTGCCTGCTGGCCAGAAGAGGCACCAGGTCTCATAGTTGTGAGCCACCATGTGGTTGCTGAGAACTGAACTCAAGACCTCTGGAAGAGCAGCCAGTGCCATCTCTCCAGCCCCTGGTCTGGTATATTCTTAATGTTGGCCAATTAGTCTCTAGAACTTTTTCATCTTGTAAAACTGAAACTACCCAGAGTTTTCTTCCTCCTTTGACCTCTGGCCACCATCTCTTGTCCTCTGTCTCTATGGATGTAACCATACTATGGAGACTGACCTCAAACAACTTTTTAGTTGAAGATGACCTTGGATTTTTGGGGGACGAGGAGGAAGCAGAGACAGAATATCACCACATAACTGACTGTCCTGGAACATACTATTTAGCCCAGACTTGTGTACAGGTTGACTAGGAGGCAGTGACAGCACTGAAACTCCTTGAGAAGGGTTCATCCCGGTGCACCAGCTTCTTTCTGGGCCAGCACAGTGGTCAACAGGCTATGGAGCTTACTTCCCTTTTTTCTGAGCTCACTGTTGGTCCCAAAACTTTTTAAAAATTTTTATTTTAGCCGGGCGGTGGTGGCGCACGCCTTTAATCCCAGCACTCGGGAGGCAGAGACAGGCGGATCTTTGTGAGTTCGAGACCAGCCTGGTCTACAAGAGCTAGTTCCAGGACAGGCTCCAAAGCTACAGAGAAACCCTGTCTCGAAAAACCAAAAAAAAAAAAAAAAATTACGTGTATTGCTGTTTTGCCCGCATGTATATCTATGTGAAGGTCATATCCCCTGAAACTGGAGTTACAGACAGTTGTGAGCTCCCTTGTGGGTCCTGGGAATTGAACCCAATTCCTCTGAAAGAGCACCCAGTGTTCTTAACCACTGAGTCCCCCTAAATTCCTTTATCCACTAGACCCAGTGGATATCCCAGACTGGACTTAAACTTGTGATCCGCCTGTCTCTGCATCCTTTATGTGAGGGTGGGAATAGGAATAAGTAAGTAGTACCCCTCTCTTACCTGGTGCCCTCATGACCTCTCTTCTGTTTTTAGTCTCATTCTGCACTTTTCCGCATTGGACAGATGAACAACGTGGAGCTGGACGATGAGCTTCTGGACCCAGTGAGTGGTGTGATGTTCCCTGCTCCCACTGAACTGACCTTAGTGAAGAAGAGTGGCAGGGTCACATGGTTAGCAGATAGCATCTCCCAGAGACAGCATACAGGATATGGATATGGTCTCTGAGGCCAAACAGCTTCAGGTGTGAAGAGGTAGGCAGAAGCACTGTGTGAAGGAGACTGTGGAGCACACTTTGGCAGGAGTGAGCTTAGTGTGTTGGTGTTCAGGTGAGATGGGTCTCTGAGGGATTAGGAGTCCTCGGGGATGAAGAGCAGCCATTTCCTCTGACCATGGGATGGATTCTGGCACCCCAAAACAAGCTCTCCAGGGACTAGGAGGGCATAGTGCTCTTATAGAGGACCAGAGTTCAGATCCCAACATTGATGTCAGGTGGCCCACAACTGCCTGTACTTTCAGCTCCTGGGGATCCAGCACCCTCTTTTGGCCTCCATAAATACCTGTGCTCACATGCACATGGCTACACACATGCATACAGATAATAAAAAATAAATTTTGAAAGAACAAACATGGGAATGTTTCCTGAGCCACCCCCTCCCCTGGAATTCGCTTTGGTGCTGTCTGCTGCGATTCTGCTTGTCCCTAGGAGCAGTGGTGCAGGGTGTTCTTGCATGCCTGTGAGTGTTGGTGTCTTCAGAGGCAGAGCCATTGGATCCCCCTGGAGCAGGAGTTACAGGCTATTCTAAGCCATATGATATGGATACCCAGAAACCAAACTTGGGTTTCTACTGCTAGAGCAAACACTCTGATCATCCTCTGACCCCTATTTTAGCTTCTTTACTGCTTTTGTTGTTCTTTTAAACTTGATAAAACCTAGAGTTGTGTGCCTACTAGGCAAGCACTCTGTCACTTAGCTGACTCCTTTCTTGTTGTTATTCACTTGTTTGTCTTGCTACATAACACAAGTTGACCTTGAATTTCCAATCCTCTTGATTTTACCTCCTGGGTGCTAGGATTGTAGGTGTGCTCCACCACACTCAGCTTTGTTGAGTGTTTATAATGCTTTATCTGTGTTTATAAGATGGTCTGTGGTATGTGCGGTGGTGGCGCACGTCTTTAATCCCACCACTTGGGAGGCAGAGGCAGGTGGAACTCTGTGAGTTCGAGGCCAGCCTGGTCTACAAGAGCTAACTCCAGGACAGGCTCCAAAGCCACAGAGAAACCCTGTCTTGAAAAACAAAAAACAAAACAAAAAAAAATGGTCTGTGGCCTTGTGGCCTGGCAGTGGTGGCACACACCTCTAATCATATGGGAGGCAGAGGCTGGTGGATCTCTGAGTTCAAGGCCAGCCTGGTCTACAGAGTGAATTCCAGTACAACTAAAGCTACACAAAGAAATCCAGTCTTAACTCCCTCCCCCACCCCACCCTCCCCCCCAAAAAAATAGGATGGTCTGTGGACCTCGGTTCTGACAGCACATCGGTTGACTTTTAGGATGTTAAACTAACCTTGTGGTGTTTGCAGGGTCTCATTTTATGTCCATATCCCAGGGGATGGTTTTTTTGTAGGTTTCTTGTGACTTCCCAGCCTTGGGTGTCAAATAATACTGAACTATGGGATTTGAGACTTAGCCCCTTTTCTTCACCTTGTTCTTATTCTTAAAGAGCATGGGACTCCTTTTTTCTTCCACAGGAAGTGGACCCTCCTCACACCTTCCCCAAGGAGATTCCACACAATGAGAAGCTCCTCTCCCTCAAGTATGAGGTGGGCTCCCCATCCTCCCTCCTGAGCCCTGCTCTTTCCAGCCCTCTTCCCTGTTGCCTGGCTCTACTTGCACTCTGGTCCCTGGTTCAGTAATCGAGTACCTTGTGCCCTGGTCTGTGCAGAGCCTGGACTATGACAATAGTGAAAACCAGCTCTTCCTGGAAGAGGAGAGACGAATCAACCACACGGTGAGGAGGGCAGGTTTGTGGCTTGTTGCCTTGGGTACTGGGTGCTGGTGTGTTGGGCCAGGCAATATCCCTGTTCCAACCCACCCCACCCCCAACCTCTGGGTTCTACTGCCACGCTTTCATGTTTGTGTATGGAGAATGGGGCTCTGAACATGTGACACCTGGCCCCAGATATTGGAAATTTCGAGGAAAGGCTATAATCATCATGGTCAATAAAGCTCTTCTGCAGATGGCAGACGGTGTGTCTAATGTTAGTAGCTAGCTGTGAATTTGTAGGGAACGTTGCTTACCTCCATGTGACTTCCTGTGGCCCTCAGTCATCAGTGAAACATTGGCCGGAGGCTGTTAGCAGATTTGGGCTGAAAGCTGAACTGTGTCCTATGTGTGGTAGCAGCCCTTGAGCAGGTGCCTAGCTGCAGTGCCCACCTTTGAGTGAACCATGTTTCCCATCCCAATCTAGGCTTTCCGGACAGTGGAGATCAAGCGCTGGGTTATCTGTGCCCTCATTGGAATCCTCACAGGCCTGGTAGCCTGCTTCATTGACATCGTAGTGGAGAACCTGGCAGGCCTCAAGTACAGAGTCATCAAGGACAGTATCCTCCAGAGGCACTCACCATGGGCCACATGGGGTGAGGGTTTATTAGCAGAACCCAAGCATGTGCCTTCACAAGCAGGCAGTGAAGAACAGAGCAGGCCTGGCTCCTTAGAGATGACCCCCTACCATACACGCACACAGCTCAATATAAGGGTTGGCTATGTCATAGTCAGGCTGTGCGGGTCTCCAAGTTGTCTATTTAGCACCATGGCCTTCTAGCTAGGCAGTAGTTGTGCTGACCCAGGTCATGAGATGATCTGGGCCAGGTAGACTGGCCATAATAGTGAGACAAGCAGGGCAGGTGTGTGCTCCAGAAATGCAGCAGTGCCTGTCCTTGACGATCCCTGAGACATCGACAAGTTCACAGAGAAGGGTGGCCTGTCCTTCTCTCTCCTGCTGTGGGCCACGCTGAACTCTGCCTTCGTGCTCGTCGGATCTGTGATTGTGGCCTTCATAGAGGTAAAGCCACTGTGTGTAGGAGACTGGTTACCCTAGATCCACAGTGGGCACAGGTCTCAGTGAATGGATGGGTCCCTCTTAGCTTACCCACTGTGGGCCCTGTTAGCTTGTGAGGATGGAGGCTTTCTGCCAGAGAGAACCCCAGTGTGGTACACATGGGAAATATTCAGTCAGAGAGGAATACACACTGGGGCTTCCTCAGCTTGACTCCTAGTACTATCACATATTTAACTCAACAGTACAACAACCCTCGCCCCATCTCCTGACTCTCCAGTTCATACCCAGACCACAGGTATACCACACCTACCCCATATTCACATACAGCTTGATCTTTTATGGTCTTGACGTAGCTGACAGTGGGGTATTCTAGGGCCTACAAGTTCTCGGGAGTTTGGGTAACTCATGGAAGGCTCCAAGCAGAGGGGGCAGCAGGACCATTTCCCAGGGAGACTGTACTCTCATCTCACAGATAGCCCCTCCAAAACACATCTTTATCCCAAGGCTTCCAAGAGTCCTCCCTTCTCCAAGTCCCTTTATTCCTTTTTGTGGGGTGATAAAAGAAGGAATAGACAACATCCAGAACCTTCTATGTGGATCTAGAGCAGCTGTCCATATATAGGAAGTTCTAGTTCCTGCTTGGTACATGATGAGTGTTTTGTCCATAATGAAGTATTTCTCTCACCTAGCACACTCGGGAATACAGGACCACCAGACTCTACCCTTGGCCTTTTACACATGCCCACCAGGGTTTTTTTCAGGGGTCTCTCCATTCTGGTCTGGAGTAGGGAGGGACCTCTACTTTCTCCATACCTGCTTCCCTTATTTCCTGTGGTTTGGAAGCTGATCCCCTTACTCTACCTGCTCAGTGACCCCTCTGTCTTTCCAGCCAGTTGCTGCTGGCAGCGGAATCCCCCAGATCAAGTGCTTCCTCAATGGGGTGAAGATCCCCCATGTAGTGCGGCTCAAGGTAAGTTGTAGCTGTGCAGTGATACAGGGCAGGGTGTAGGATTTCTTTGGGGGGGGTTTTTGTTTTGTTTTTCAAGACAGGGTTTTTTTTTTTCCTAACTTTGGAGCCTGTCCTGGAACTAGCTTTGTAGACCAGGTTGGCCTCAAACTCACAGAGATCTGCCTGCCAAGAATTTCTGCTGGTTTGATTAAGTCTGTCTTTGCTTGACCCTCCACACCTGGCATAAACTGTGTGTATACGATGGCAGATTATACATCTGAAAGTGGCAAAAACTTTTCTTTGCTGCAGTAAGTAGTGCAGGAATATGAACATTGTGATTGCAGTCACATAGTACATGTCTGTGTGGCCCTGAGTATTTCAGAGCCAGAGGGGCTAAGCTAGGGTAGAAGAGAGCCTGCCTTTCATTCCCTATTTTCAAAGTTTTCTCTCATACTCATAATATGTAATACTGATAGCATCCTAATGCCACAGAGACTGGACAGTTGTCAACACAGTCTACTTATTACTGGTTTTAGCATGACCAGCCTTTCTGCCTGAGTCTGGCCAGATACTGCCTTCTGTCACTGTCTCAAAAGGCAGATGAGCATTGGCCATCTTTGATGTACTCCATTGCCTGATATGCCATGACCTCCCTGGGTGCTCCCTGGCCTGGTGCCCCATAGCCAAGGCAGCATGATCAGAATGTGGAAAGCAAGAGACCTGTGCTGCTATTCTGCCATAGCATAGAGTAGAAATGGTGCTTCTGGGCACAATACTGACTTGTTACCCATAGTAGACTTTGTGGAACACTACAGAATGTTTTGCTAAATACCTTTGGCTAACAGATTAGGCTTAGGAGACTTCCTCAGAATCTGCATTAAATATGTTGTCCTTTCCAGTGGCCCCCTCCTCCCTACACCAGAGATCATGGGGAGAGATGTATAATTTGTTTTTTGTTTTGTTTTTTGTTAATGGGCCCAGATAACAGAGTTAACTTTCTTCTCACCCTTGACTGTCCTGAACACCCACCAGACTCATGCAGTTCAGGGGAGTCACAGTCCCTCAGGTCCAACCTTCGTGGTTCCTGGACTGATGTGGGGAGGAATGCTGGGGTGTTCATGGAGTGGGTGCTAAAATCTCCAGGTGAAAGTACCCACCTGTTGATGAGATGGGGCCATCCTGTCAGTCCCAGCTAGTGGTTGTCTCTAAGATAAAGCTGTGTTGGGCCTAGTGCAGAGGCACAGTCATAGGGCAAGGTTGAGCCCCCTCCCTCAGGACCCCTTAGGGATATCAACACTAGATCCCCCAAGGGGGCGTGGAACAGGAGCCCTGGGTGCTGTTCTGCGTTTGTGGTATGGATTGTTGATGAGTGTGTATTCTCAGCAGCAGTGCGACTTTTCTTGAGCCCTTGGGACTCAGGCATGTGTCCAGCATGTTGTCCGCATCTTTCTTGCTTCCAGACGCTGGTGATCAAGGTGTCCGGTGTGATTCTGTCTGTGGTAGGGGGACTGGCTGTGGGAAAGGTAAGAACAGAATGAATGATATTGGTTCCTCCTGAGTCTGAGTTTCTTTGGGAGCACACCCATGCATGGCCTCTGAGTACTGATTGCTTTGTGTTCCCAGGAAGGGCCAATGATCCACTCAGGTTCAGTGATAGCTGCTGGAATTTCACAAGGAAGGTCGACATCGCTCAAGCGAGATTTCAAGGTGAGTCCTTCCATGCACACATGTGGACTAATGACTCGTAGATGTGTCTCAACTGGTCTCCTGTCCACGCAGTCTTCATCCAGTCCTCTAGATCTCCCTTAACATCTACTTCCTGTCCCTATCTCTGACTCTAAGGACAACCTGGTCTACTCCCAGTCCAGGTGGTTACAGACCTTGTGGCCTCTCTATGGTCAGTCCCTAGCACTCTAGCATTATAAGCTAGTGTGATTCTGTTGGAAAGAACCTATAGCTCTGACTAGCTTCCCAGAGGGACAGTCGCTTGAAGAAGGTCAGAGCTTAAATGGCTATTCAGGTGCACGGTACAGTTTTGTCATGTTTCTCACTGTTGCCAGCAATAAGATGGGCAATTGCATTAAACTTCTGTGTTGATGAGTCTATAGCTGCCTTTTGAAACAGTCACTCTGTATAGCCCAGGCTGGCCTTGAACTTTGGATTCTATCTCAAGTCTTTCTGAGAGCTGAGGTGCCAAGGATGCACCACCAAACCTGGCTGAGCAATCATTTTTAAAATCAAGAATAGAATAAGTTTAGATTTTTCCACCCACTGGATTTTCTTCAGTTACTAAGGTAGAGCTGGAACAAGAAGCTCATAGACTTCTTGCATGTGTGGAGAAGTTAGGTCACTGTCACAAATGGAATCCTGTCCTTATGTTCTCAGCCGTGGGTATATGGGCACCCCCAACTCTCCTGTTTTCTTCAGTATCTGTAATATTGCTTTCCGAATCCAGTAGCTGCTGTTGTGATTATAATGATGTGATTATTATTAGAAAATGGCCCTCTGCCTGATTATCTAGAAAAAAGCTCCCTGCCTCTTACATCTCTTCTTTGGTCCCTTGGTGGGACATGTTTCCAGCTTCCCTTCCTGTGAACCTCCTTCAGTACCCTCCATCTTTCTCTTTCAGATCTTTGAGTACTTCCGCAGAGACACAGAGAAGCGGGACTTTGTCTCAGCTGGAGCTGCAGCTGGAGTGTCTGCTGCATTTGGAGCCCCTGTGGGTAAGGAGGGGCCAGTCCCACGTCATCTTTGGTGCTTTGTGGTTGGCCAGGCTGGGGAAGCAGGGCCTTTTTGTGGGCATGGTTCTGATGTTTGTTGACAAGTGCCAGGTGGGGTTTGGACAGTGTCTGACAGCCACCAGCTGTGGCCTGGTACCACCTAGCAGCTTCTCTGTCTTAATTCCCTGGGGCCTCTGTTGGGCGTTGGCAATAGGTAGGCTGCCCTTCGGCCTGGATGGCACTTTAGTCCTGCCACTTGCCTTCTAGGTGGGGTCCTGTTCAGCCTGGAGGAAGGTGCCTCCTTCTGGAATCAGTTCCTGACATGGAGAATTGTAAGTGCATGAGGAAGGCACCCTGGCCTGGGCAGTCATGCTCTGCTTCTCTCTCCCTCGAGGACTCTCCATAGACAGTCCATCCTTTCGCATTGTAGAATCTGCCAGTGGGTCTGTGTCTCTGCACCTGTTCCAGGTGTTCTTTGTGCTGGGAACCCCAGAAAGACTACCTTTTCTTATATACTTCATTGGTTTGTCTATGGAGCAGCAACACCACCTTTGCCCAGCCAAGCAGTCGACCTAGCCCCACTTGGCTCCAGCCCCCTTCCTTTTGTCTTAGATGAGGTATCCAGACACACAACTTTCCAAATGACAGGAAGTGTCAGCCTCCATATGGCATTCAGATGAGTGTTCTATATAACTCTTAGAGCCTAGATGGGCCAGATGTGGCTTTGAGGGCCTTACGTGGATCCAGTAGAGCTTTGAGGACACTGAGTACTCAGCTGGCTGGGCAGGGCTCTGAGGGTGCTGGGTGCACCAGGCAGGTCTCTGAGGCTTTGGCTTTTCTCTGCCACCCACAGTTCTTTGCTTCCATGATTTCCACGTTTACACTGAATTTCGTTCTGAGCATCTACCATGGAAACATGTGGGACCTGTCCAGCCCGGGCCTCATCAATTTTGGAAGATTCGACTCAGAGGTAATTTGCCAACCACATTGTCCCACCTTGCCTTTTCTGGTGCTACCTCAGAACCCTGTTGACTGAGACTTGAACATGACTTTGGGAAAATCTAATTCTTAGCAGGGATGTTGAGTTCTTGCTTATCAGTTCAAGGAGCCTGTAGTGCTCTGGGAGTGTGAACAGGGCTTTGAGTGTACCACAACTGCAGTGTGAGATAGCTTCGGTGCTAAGTGCCAGGCTGCACACGCCACCCACACCGGCTCAGCCATGAAGGGTTATAAGGTCTTCTCAGAGACCATTTATCTCACCTATGGAACCTCTGGTTCTGTACAAAAGTGCTAGCAGATTCAGTGCATGTATTTTAAGCAGCAATTTCTCAAAACCTTTGCTTTTTCCCCTCTGTACAGAAAATGGCTTACACCATCCATGAGATTCCTGTCTTCATCGCCATGGGTGTGGTGGGTAAGGACCCCTCCTTGTAGTGTGGAGCAGAGTCAGCCTATGTTAGGGAAGATGGACTCCCAGCTCCAGAGTAGCACAAGTCTGCAGAGTAGCCTTGTCACGGTCTCCACTCCTCACCTTTAGGCAGTGCCCTGCTAGAGTTCTTACGCAGATGCATGCAGGGTGGGCACCCCAGAAAGACCCCAGAGCTTTAATTCTACTGAGGTAAAGCTTGAGACCTGGTATGGCATTCCCTGGGGGCCAATGGGGACTTTACAACATCTACATTCTTATCTAGAATCCTCCAGGCCTGAAATGGTTCACGTTCCCCCTTCCTTTTTTTTGCCCCTCCTAGAATTTTTTTTTTCTCCCATGCTCAGCTCATACTGCTCTGTAAGAAGCTGAGTGGAAGGCAGAGCAGCCTTAGTGGTAATGCCTGGGAAGCTATCTGACAGTGCACACTCGCCAGGCCACTTCTGGGGGCCTCCACTGCCCTCCCTGTGAAACTAACATTAGTCTCTTCTGGTCACAGGTGGCATTCTTGGAGCTGTGTTCAATGCTTTGAATTACTGGCTAACCATGTTTCGAATCAGGTGAGAAAAAAATCCATTTTGTGTGCCAGATTGACGGGTGCAACCCTACTGGGTGCAGGAAATGGACAAATTGTAGTGGCCTTGTCAGTGAGGGTCCTTTCCTGAAAGTCTCAAGAATGTGTGGCCTGACTGGGCGGTGGTGATGCCCTCAGGAGTCAGATGCAGGCAGATCTCTGTGAGTTCGAGGCCAGCCTGGTCTATAGAGCTAGTGCCAGGACAGCTAGGACTGTTACACAGAGAAATCCTGTCTTGACAAAACAAAAGAAAAAAAAAGAATCTGTGGCCTGGAAGAGAGGGACAACAAGTGGAAGTAGGGGTCAAGAGGCTGGAGGAGGTTAAGAGGCAGAGTGTTCCTCCCCTGAGAAATGTTCCTCGGGTCTTAAGGTCTGTGAAAGTTAGCAGATGAAGTTTGTCCTGGAGAGCAAAGCCCTAGGTGAGTTAGTTACTGTCTGCCTTCTGCCTGGGGCGCGATATTTTTTCTAGAGGAGAAGTAAAGGCACCGAGTATCTTCCTGGTGTTTGCACTAGTCTTAGCTGCTGTGGCGGTATAGCAGGGTTGGTAGTTACTGAGAAGTCTACAGCCATAGGGAGAAAGAGAACCCCAGGAGTCTGGGCTGATTATCATTAAACTTGGCTTGTTTTGCCATCTCATCAGTGGGGTCTGAGTCATTTTGTCATGGTTACTACCAGGGGTGGGGCAGGTGAGGCTACCCCCGATCATCCCTGCAGCAAAGTCCACCCTGGCTTTGGTCTCTAGGTACATCCACCGGCCCTGCCTCCAAGTGATTGAGGCCATGCTGGTGGCTGCTGTTACAGCCACAGTTGCGTTCGTCTTGATTTACTCATCTCGAGATTGCCAGCCCCTGCAGGGGAGCTCCATGTCCTATCCACTCCAGGTAGGCATAGGCCTTGGACTGGCTCTATGAACAGGACCAACTCTCCTGAACTCTGATTTCCCCAAAGTAACAATACTAGTAGACTTTAGATTTGTTCTACATGTAGGGTCCCATAGTAAGCTGAGGCTGTGTTTCAGGTGCCTGGAGAATGGGTGGTGGTACTAGACTCACATAGTCATTTCCAGACACCTCCTAGAGAAAGCTTTAGAATGGGGCCTGGTTTAGAGTAGAAAAGTACATATCTGTAACTGTATAGAAACCCTATAGGGATACTTGTAGCAGCTCATAAGAGTCCCCAAACAAAAGCTGCTCTCTCCTTAGGCAAACAAATGATGTGTCCCTCCATGTAGTAAATGCACTCATCTGAGAAGACTGGGCCTACTGGTTCCCAGGGCCAGTGTCCAACTGTTGATTCTGAGGCATAGCTCATGAAGCTCCTGGATAGCAGGGACAGATGGACCTCCATCTCCCAGAGAGGTGGTCATACTAGTGAAGCCCTAGCCAAATTTAAACTTGGGCTTTGTGTTCTGAGGCCAGATCCCGTCTGTGCTTTCCAGACTCGGGGTACATAAGCACTCAGCAGCACAGAATCTGCCCTTTGGCCATCTCTCCCCTGTGTCATTTCTCTCAACTCTGCAGCTCTTCTGTGCAGATGGCGAGTACAACTCCATGGCTGCAGCCTTCTTTAACACCCCTGAGAAGAGCGTTGTCAGCCTTTTCCATGACCCACCAGGTATGTGCAGTAACATGTCTGGGACTTACTAAGGACAGTGGGCACGTTCTTGGTCACTGCCCTGGGCTGAGGAATCATCTCTGGTATAGGGAGGTATACTGGAGTGCAGGAACCAACATTGCAGAGTTGGGGATGGGGTTACACAGTTCTATAGGGGACCTGGTGGCCAAGCATCTGGAGAGGGACTGACTGGGCTCCCCATCTTCTTTCTTTCTAAGGATAGTCACCTGAGTCACCTCCATCGCTTTCTGGAAACCTAGCATGGTGACTCCATGCCCAAACCTTTTTGGCCTCAGGCAAGCCCTAAACATCATGCCCAAGCCGAGCTAAGCAGCCTTAGGCCTGTGTCTCTGGCCCCTCCCCTTCAGTTTTAGTTTGCTTTCTGCTACTGTCAGTGGTAAAACACTGACCAAACCAACTTGGAAAGGAATGGGTTTAATTTAGCTTACAGATGACAGTCCATCTTCAAAGGAAGCCGAGGCAGGAACTGAAGTGTTCCATGGAGGAACACTGCTCTCTGCTTGCTCAGCTACCTGCCTTATACAGTTCATTCTCATCTGTTTAGGGATAGCACTGCTCACAATATGATGGACCCTCCCACATCAATTAGCAATCAAGAAAATGCCCCCACAGACATGCCCACAGGCCAGTCTGATGGAGGCACTTGCTTAGTTTCCCTTTCACAAGTGTGTCACGTTCCCAACTGAAGTTAACCATGACATTCACCCTACCCATGGGGACAAATGTTTTTAATTATTTCCTGTCATAAGGCTACTGGGAACTTCCCTATTGGAGGTTGTCTATAGGAAAGGATCATGAAAGTTAATGCATAAATTTGGCATAGAATAAGCCAATGGCCTTCCACACGTGAATCTCCACTAACCTCAGTAATCTATGCTGTGGTGCTCTTAGCCACACAGACTGATGGCTTATCCTCCCACCCTGGCCTTCACATACATAACGTGGTTTCTTTCTATTTGGCCTTCTCTGGTTTCTCACCCACAAATACAACCTCAGCATCTTGTCTAGGAAGGACATACCTCCCAGGTCTTGGAGTTTGACCACTGAATTACGGTATCCGGAAGTGGTTTTGGGGGCCTAAAGGGTCTTAGTCACCTCTCACCTCTGATGTGTTCCCTGAATTGCTAATTGTTGTAAGGCTCCCAGACTCAGGCCATGCTCAGGCTCAGGGAGGCTGTCCTAGTGCAGCTGGCATATGTGAAGTACAGCAGCTAGGAGTCCAGCTGAGCTGGGAGGCTGCTGCTGCTCTTCCTCTTTGTCTCAGATGAGGGCCTCCACATGAGGCAGGACACATTTCAATTCAGGCCGACAGTTGTTCTGGGGAGTGTGATGCTGACCTGGGGCCTGATGAGCCCTGAATTTGACACCTATGCTGCCACCTTGAGGTCACCTTGTTCTACTTCTCACCATCACTTCTGACTCTGGGGACCTACCTTTCATCTGGAGAAGCTGAGAATGCAGAACTTTCGGGGACCACTGGGAATCTGGGCTCTGGTGGCCTGGTTCTCAGGATGGAAGCACATGGCAGGCAGGACATCCCTGCACAGACCTGAATTCCAGCTGCAGCTTAATGACCTTTCTTTTCCCTAGGTTCCTACAATCCCATGACGCTAGGCCTATTCACCCTGGTCTACTTTTTCCTGGCCTGCTGGACCTATGGCCTCACAGTATCTGCTGGTGTCTTCATCCCATCACTGCTTATTGGGGCTGCCTGGGGCCGACTCTTTGGCATCTCCCTGTCATACCTCACAGGGGCAGCAGTGAGTTGGGGGAAAGCTTCCCAGAGCCCCACTGCTCAAGTATTATGGTGACCCAAGGGGCCAGAACGGGACATCAGGGTACCTAGTACAGGTAGACAGAAGTTCTGATGCTCTCAAGTAACCACATCACATAACTGGACACATGTGAAGAACGGGAAAGGGCCGGGAAGTAGTGGCATAAGCCTTTTAATTCCAGCACTTGGGAGGAAGAAGCAGGTGGAACTTTTTGAGTTCGAGGCCAGCCTGGTCTACAAGAGCTGGTTCCAGAACAGGCTCCAAAGCTACAGAGAAACCCTGTCTCAAAAAAAGAAAAAGAAAAAAAAAAATGGGAAAGGAGCCCAGGTCCATCTAGCACTGACCTACATGTAGGCCTCTCAGCCCTTCCTCTCCCTAACTGCTGGTGGAGCTTGGAGTTTTAATCTGTGTGTGTTTTCTCACTTCAGTCATTTGAGTAATTAAAGATAGGGTAACAACAATAATCCTATACCTGACCTCCCCTGTCCTAGATCTCCTTTGGTTGAGTTCTGTCTTTTAAGGTGTGATTCATAAAAATGATGACTTTGAACATCAACAGTTCAGTGGCATTTATTAGGGGCATCCCAGGCTCTTTCTTCACCCACTGTTATTCAGTTGTTCCCATTTCCCCTTCCCCAGCTCTAGTAACCTCTAGCTTTCTTTTTGTCTCTGGGCTCATCTGTTGCCACCGTTTCCTAGGGCACACAGTGTACACCCTCATGTGTCTCTACAGTCTTCAACTGACTGTGATGTCTGTTTAATTCATCTCTGTTGTAACATGTCCTAGAATTTTTTTTTAAGATTTACTTATTATTTATGTATACAGTGTTCTGCCTGCATGTATGCCTACAGACCAGAAGAAGGCACCAGATCTCATTACAGATGGTTGTGAGCCGCCATGAGATTGCTGAGAATTAACTCAGGACCTCTGGAAGAGCAGCAGTCAGTGCTCTTAACTGCTAATCCATCTCTCCAGCCCCTGTCCAAGAATCTTTTTTTCACATCTGAATGTCTTTCCTTGGGTGATCCAGTGTGTCTGCGTGGGCAATACATACTTTTGCCCTGCTGTCCTTCTTCATGTAGGTTACTCAGCTCAAAGCAAGCCCAGACTTCTGAACTCATGGGTGTGGGCAGGTGGTAGGTAGAATCTGTATACCTTGTCCTTATACAAGGTACACTTAGCTAGAGTGTTAACACACAAGTTGTAGCAGAGTACACTGGAGTAGGTGTTCTGCATGTGAGCCATGAAATTCACTGCTGTGTGTGGATCCGTAGGCCCAGGCATAGCATCTTCACTGGTATCCCATGGCAGATTTGGGTGATGGTTGCCACTGCCTCTGATACCTATCCATGTTGTGTTTCACAGATCTGGGCAGACCCGGGTAAATACGCCCTGATGGGAGCTGCTGCTCAGCTTGGTAAGCCCCAGCTCTTGCCTTATTTGGTGAGTGGGCCTCACTTGTACCCTGCCCACCCATTTTGAGTTCCACCATTCACTTTGCCATTCACGTGAGCAAAATAGGAAGTGAGGCAGGTGAGGTCAATCAGCCCCATAGCACAGCCAGATGGTAATAGTCAGGGCCCGGCAGTAACCGTCCTTGCTCCGGGGTCTGGAAAGATGGGTGGGTATAAAGGTTGCATACATAGCAGAGCTGGGGATCCTGTGTTTAGAGGGATTGGGGCTTATGACTACCCCCACAGGTGGGATTGTGAGAATGACTCTTAGCCTGACAGTCATTATGATGGAGGCCACCAGCAACGTGACCTACGGCTTTCCCATTATGCTGGTGCTGATGACTGCCAAGATTGTGGGCGATGTCTTCATTGAGGTATGCAGCATGAGAGGGGTGGTCTGTCCTCTGCTTACTCTGGATGCTGACCTTGTAGCCTGACACTGGGGTTTGAGGGGCCTGCAGAAGGAAGAGGGCCCATTGAGCCTACTCCCTTCTTCAGGAGTAGGGCAGTGGTGGGGCCCTGAGGGAGGCAATGTCTCTTAAGGTCCCCTGGGCAGTGTCCTGAATCATGACTCTGTACCCAGGGCCTCTATGACATGCACATCCAGCTGCAAAGTGTGCCCTTCCTGCACTGGGAGGCCCCGGTCACCTCACACTCGCTCACTGCCAGGTATGGCCAGCTGACCTGCTAAGCTCTCAGGTTCCTGGGTGCTGTGGGTGGACATGGACAGAGAAAACACTGAATGCCTGTGGAGAGCCAAGGTACCAGGATTCCCACTGTAGCTGTCCATGGCTGGTCTCCCAGTGCCTTGGAAATGGGGTCTTGGGGTCCCAAGTCTTACGGATTGTCAAGTATTCATATGATAGAAAAGCTCTTAAGGAAGTACCTTGACAGCATGTAGTATAAATGCCACTGAGGTCGTATTCTTGGGTTGGGCCTCTTGGCAGGGAAGTAATGAGCACACCTGTGACCTGCCTGAGACGGAGAGAGAAGGTTGGCGTCATCGTGGATGTCCTAAGTGACACAGCATCCAATCACAATGGGTTCCCCGTGGTGGAAGATGTGGGAGACACCCAGGTAGTGTGGGCACCTCTCTGAATATCGGTTTCTTTTTATTTTGTACCCTGAGCAGCATATGTTGGGGGAGTTCGTCTTGTAGTTCACCTGAACAAGATACTTTTTTTTTTTTAAAGATTTCTTTTCTTTTTTCTTTCTTTCTTTCTTTCTTTTTTTTTTTTTTTTTTTTTGAGACAGGGTGACAGGGTTTCTCTGTAGCTTTGGAGCCTGTCCTGGAACTAGCTCTTGTAGATCAGGCTGGACTCGAACTCACAGAGATCCGCCTGCCTCTGCCTCCTGTGTACTGGGATTAAAGGCATGCGCCACCACCACCCAGCTATTTTCATTCTATTTATGTGTTTTGCTTGCATGTGTACCAGCTATATGCCTGGTGCCTGCAGAGGTTAGAAGAGGGTATTAGATCCCCTTGGAATTGGCATTACGGATGGTTGGTTGTAAGCTACCATGTGGGTACCTGGAATCAAGCCCAGGTCTTCTGCAAGAGCAACAAGTGCTGATAACCAGTAATCCGCTTTTCCAGCCTGTGAACAGGAAATCTTGTGTTGCATATAAAGTAAAATCCCTTTCTTAGTCTCCACAGACTACAGGCCTCATGTAGTTCTGACTGGACTGGACTTCTCAGTCATGGTGTTGTGGCTGTGGCATCTATCAGGAGGTGCTGCTGGGATGTGAGCCCAGCTAATGTTTACCCCCTTGCCCAGCTCTTATTCTGCTGGGTTGTGTTGGATATTGGCACTGGTAGGGCTTGAAAGAAATGTGAGAAGCATACTTGTCTTATGTCTTGCTACCTGTTGATTCCATTGTTAGCAGCTGGCTTCCATGCTCTGCTGACAGAGTTTGCCCTGTCTCAGATACTTTAGGGATTAGCAGGAGCATGTGTGAGAGATGCCCACTTTAAGGCCTGTGCTTCAAGGTAGACCACTAAACAGCAGCCATGGGCCAGTGAAAAATCTGGCCAGTTTCCCACTGCAGTCTCAAGACCTCTGACTCTTTCCTCTCCTGCAGCCACCCAGGCTCCAAGGCTTGATCCTGCGCTCCCAGCTCATCGTGCTCCTGAAGCACAAGGTGTGTCCAGCAGTCCATGGGTGGGCATGTCCTGGGCACCATCCTTCACAGTGACACACACATAACTGGCTGCTGCCTGCAGGTGTTTGTGGAGAGGTCCAATATGGGTCTTGTGCAGCGGCGGCTGAGGCTGAAGGACTTCCGTGATGCCTACCCACGCTTCCCCCCAATCCAGTCCATCCATGTATCCCAGGATGAGCGGGAGTGCACCATGGACCTTTCTGAATTCATGAACCCTTCTCCCTACACAGTGCCCCAGGTACTTATTGACCCATAGGAGGCAGGGGCGGGGCTGGAGTATGATTGACATCCAGGGTCCAAGCTCAATGCCTTGTACACTTTGAAAAGGTGGTAAAAAGCCTCTGGAATCTTTGGAATAACTGCTGCCAGGTAGGTAGGAGGCTTCCGGGGATTGTTCACGTGGGCCTTGCTGCCTGGGGTGGACCATCTGGCCAGAACTCACCAGGAACAGCCTCAGAGAATTTGAGCTTCAAATAGCAGTGGGCCTAAGAGAACCCCACTAGCAGCACACAGGGGCTTGGAGTCAGGCATGGAGGGGAAGGGACAGCCCAGGACCCTGGAAACACCTGGTTTGGGGAAGTTGAGCCTCTTTTCCACAGTGGGGTAATGGCAGTTGTCTATTTTGCAGGAGGCGTCTCTTCCTCGAGTGTTCAAGTTGTTCCGGGCTCTGGGCCTGAGGCACTTGGTGGTAGTAGACAACCGCAATCAGGTGAGGCTAGAGTGCTGGAGCTGGCTCACACTCTGCTTCCTGTATCCCTCTTGGGTTGTGGGTGGGCATTGGGTCTTGTCTGTCTTAGAACAGTGAGCCTGTGATCTAGCCTGGTTTTGCACACCTACTTAGCACTGGTATGTAGAGTATGCCATCATATGGAGCAGAAGTAACCTCGTGTTGTTTCTGCAGGTGGTCGGTCTGGTGACTAGGAAGGACCTGGCAAGATACCGCCTAGGGAAGGGAGGCCTTGAGGAGCTTTCCCTGGCCCAGACGTGAGGGTTGGCTCTACCCTCGTGCAGTGGCACCCGAGCCCCTCTGCACCTCCTCCCGGGGTCCCTGGTCTCAGCCAAAGCCTTGCCCCCTGGAGAGTGCAACAGCAGGAGCAAATGCCTTCCCTGGGCCCAGCTGGTGTGGAGGCCAGACCCTTTGTCTTGGGCAGTTGGTTTACATCATCAGCACTTTCCTTGTTCCCTGAACCCTTCGCCCCTTGGACTTGCCCCTCCTGGGTTCCTTCTCCAAGGATGAAATGTGCGATCACACCCCTTATGGCTCACTTTTCAGAGCCAATAGAAGCTGGTGTGTGTGTGTGTGTGAGAGAGAGAGAGAGAGACAGACAGACAGACATGAGCTACTACCTATTGCTGTTTCTTCTCTGGCTCTGAGCACCTATGCTGTGGTTGTACTGCCCACACTAGCCAAGAGCTTCAGCAGCAAGGGCATGAGGAGCTGTACAGCCTGGAGCAGGCTCTATTGAAGAACCCACATGTGCCGTCTCATGTCTTTGTCTAGAAGATGGGGAGACTGGTTCTATGCCTGGGGCTTGAGAGCTGAAAATCCCATGAAGATTGAATCTGAGTCCACCCACATCTGCCCCAGGCTTTCAGAGCTGGGGGTCATGGCATTGGACCACGACCAGAAGACAGGTCTTCCCTCAGCACTTAGGACCCTGATGTCCATAGTGACTTGCTTATAACTGTACTGTATACACCCTGGGCAGTGACCTCCCAGGACCTGGCCAGCTAAGGGTGACCCTAAGATGAGCCTCAGACTCCCTAGGATGGTGGCTCTGTGAGTACCACAGTCATGGAGCCTCACCTCTAAATCCTGTATTGTCAAAGCTAGCTCCACTGAACCAAGCTAGATCTGACATGCATCAGTCACCTTCAGAGTCTTCTCCCCAGGACACTTTGTAAAGATAAGCAGTGTCTCTGGCACATGTCTGTCACAAGGCTGCATGGGTCCTTCTTTGGAAAGTTGGCAGCTGCTGCCTTTCAGTTGTCATCCCTCCAAAGAAGTGGCTCTTTCTTCTCTGCGGAGATGGACTAAGTATATTGTTGAGTCTGGATATGAGAAATGAGAGACTCCTGTCTGCCTAGGGCTCAGCATTCTGGGGAGTCGGGCACACAGTATGATGATAAACTAGTGCAGGTGGCACCTCTATACATAGTAGCTGCTGTCTGATGGGCAGTAGATGCGGCTCTTGACAAGTACTACAGCTAGCTTCATTCAGGACCCTGACCACATCCCCTTCTCACAGCCTTGGTCTCAGGCTCACTACAGTGTGGTGTCTGTCACCTGCTTGGCTGACATCCTGTCATCAAGCCTGGGCATGTCAGGCTCTGCGTAACAAGAAGTTGTAACTGACCCACCTTGCCTGCTCCACTGGCCCTGCTGGGTAGGTCTTCATGACAAAGCCAGGGGTGCTCAGGATTGGGAGGGGCCATATCTAAGTTTGACCCAAGGGGATGAAAAACACTGCACAGGGTCTCAAAGACTTGGTACCAAAATAGCATGTCCAATCTGTCTACAGTTATGTGTTGGCTACATGTTGAAATGATATTTTTGGATATATTAGGTTAAATAAAATAATCAAAACTTGTCTCCCAATATTCTCATTGTGACTCATGGGAAGGCTGAAACCCCAGTGGCCTCATCTGTGACTGCCATCCTACCCTATGGGTATCTGTGCCTAGAGGCAGGGCTAGCTATGTCTCATTTGCTTAGGGCCCTCACTTTCTGCTCTAAGTGTGGGACTCAAGGGCCTGTGAAGGTTCCTGGACAACCTCTTCATCATGATCATAACCCAGTAACTCCAGTGCCAGAGGAGGCCCTTTTGCAAGATGGATGCTTCATAGTCCCCCCACATCCTTTCAGGAGCCAGAAGTTAGGGAGGCCTCACAGTACAGGGTAGATGAGGACTCAAGTTCCACTGGCAGTTGGCCATGAAGTCATAGGGTTCTGTGAGAAAAAGAAGGTTCTAGACTAACTCAGCTGTACCTGCCTCCTTCAGCAAGATTGACTGAGGAGGTGGGTGGAAGGGCAGGAGCCCACTACCTCATACTTAACTGCTCTCGGGCCCACAGCCTCTCCTGACTCATTTTCTCCCAAAGGGCCGCAGGCTCCACTCCTGACCTTGTCTTCTCCCCAAGATCCAGACCTTCCCTCTTGACCCTCACTTCCCTAAGTCCCACAGCCTCTCTAAATCCTTTCCTACTCTGACCCAAAGCCTTCTCTTTTGTCTTTCAACCGATCCCCAGTCCCTGCAGCTTTCTGGCCTGGGAATACTTGCCTCCTTCCAGCCAATACTTGCCTCCTTCCAGCCAATCTCAGCCTCCTTGGTGTCCAGCTCTGGACATCCACAGAGGCACTAATGCCATAAGCTGTGACTGCTGGTGAAGCCATGTCAGGTGAGTGGAGAGGAGGATGAACCTTTAGCAGGGCTGCTCTCTCTGACGCAGCAAGAGCTTGGAATGGCACTGAACAAGATTACAGGAACTCTGTCCCTGTGCATGAGCTTGCTAGGTGTCTCCTTCTGTTGCTAGTGGACAGCCCCTCACTAGGGCTTTCACCTTCACAACTGAACACTGGCACACTCGAGGACCTGGAGCTTCTCTTAACAGAAGGCCTAGCCAGTCCTGAGCCCTTGGGTGTGGATACCTCAGAGAAGTATGAGTGTAGTGGTCCTGCGTCCAGCTGTGTGGTCCCTGAACATGACACTCCTAAGCAGTGGAAACAGCTGGAGCAGTGGTGAGCCTTGCAGAGTGTGAGAAATGGAGATAACACGTGGGGGGAGGTAATTTCCAAGAGAAGCACAGCTTGACCTAGCTGCTCTGGCCCTGATCAGGGTAGCTGAGCTGCAGGCCGAGGTGGTTCGCCTGAGGGCACACAGGGAACGCTGTGAGCATGCCACACTGGGCCTGCTTCGTGAGCTGCTGCAGGTACGTGCCCGTGTGCAGCTCCAGGCCTCAGAGCTGCGCCAGCTGAGGCAGGAAGTGCAACAAGTGACCTGGAGCCCCGAGAAGGAGGCCCTTGAGGTGAGGCATTGGGCAGAGCAGCAGACACAGGCACCCACCCTTTTCCTGGTGCTTGGAACAGCTTACTGGACCCTGACCCTACAATTCCTGTGGCTCCATGCCCTGACTCCTACACATCCACCTGCACTGGTGCTGGAGGGACTTTGTAGGCAGCAGACTTGGCCTGCCTAGTCCTTCTTTCCTCGTCTCCTTCTTTCCTCCTTCTTACAGCTGTCTGGGCCCCAGAGCCAGAACCAGATACAAGCCCTGGATAAAAGGTACACACACAGAGAGACAAGCATAAGCTTCAGTGGGAGGGACTGGGACCACTGCTTCCCTGCAGTAGCTGGTATTAGAGCCCGTGTGGGTGTCCTTTCCCCGGGTGGTAGTGTTTAAACAATACCTATAGTAGTCCAACTCAGACTAGGTTCTGCATACAGTGGGGCAGACTGTACAGGCTGTGGGAGGCTGGTGGTCAGGCCCCATGGCTACAGCTGCAGCAACAAAGGCTGCCTAGCCGCTCTGGAGCTGGCAGAGAAACTCCTAATGCCAGGCTGGTGGAGGTCCGAGAGGCTTTGACACAGATCAGGAGGACACAGGTGCTACAGGACACAGAGAGGAAATATTCCGAGCAGGAGATGAACCTCAGGTGGGCCAATTCCCTGGGTTATCACCAAACCAGTTTTTTGTGCACGTTGAGAGTCTCAGACCTGACCAAGGCTGAGGTCCTACCTGTCCTGTGCCCCTAGTGCCACCAGTGGGCTGTCCTCTGATATTAGTGCTGCACTGCTGACTACTGGGAACCCCACCTCCCTGCTCTCCTTTATTTGGTGCCTTGCCCTCACTAGGGACTCCAAAGTCTATTTCTGCTTCCATGTGTTACCTGGGCAGGTTTGGACCCCAGCCTAAGATGGACCTAGGGTCCCAAAGCCCACCAGCCTCCCCGTGGTTCCCCAACTGAGTTAGTGTTACCACACCTACTGCCTCTAGGCTGACCAAGCTGACTGACTTGCTGAAGCAAGAGGAGCAGGGCCGGGAAGCAGCCTGTAGCACCCTGCAGAGGAACCAAGAGGACACCAACCAAAAAATGGACCGTGGGTTGTCCAAGATGCAGGTACCTCTTGAAAGCCAAGCCTATCTAGCCTAGGCAGGAGTCATCCAAAAGTCCCTGAGTGACCTCCAGTGTCCCTAGCCTGTGGACTCCTGCAGTGTATCAGTGTATACAGTAACACAAAGGTAGGCTCATCAGTGCTGCCTTGCCTGATGTGGTGGCCTCTCATCCCACCTGGCATTGCTCACTCCCTGACATTAGCTGTGTTCTCGGGTATTTCAAACTTACTTGTGCTGTCACATAGCCACATTTTAAATGCCATGTTGCCTCTCACTGGCTATCTCAGTTGATCAGAAAGGAAACATCCAGTCCTAAAGCCCCTTCTGCAGCTATATTCCAGTCTCAGATTTTCCCTCAAGTAGGAGTCACAAATTCCTATGGCAGAATGTTCTCCCTCCTACTTGGAACCCTTAAGAGGGGCCTCTTTTCCTCATGGACTATAGCTGCTGTTCTGTGTGTCCAGTCTCCTCACAGGACAGTGTGGGCTGGGCATACTGGGTGCTTCCAGCTGTCCCAACATCATTTTGCTGCCCAGGGGTAGTGGCATCTCTGTCTGAGCTGCTGGGAAACTAACGCATTGGCGTCAGCAAGAGTACAAGAGCTTTGGGCGAAGGGGTCCTTGTAGGCTAGGCACGGAGGGCCCCAGGCCCTTTGAGGGCTCTTCAGCATTGGTGTCAGGACTTAACACCCCAATACCTGTGTTTTTATAATAAAGTTGTATTGGCACAGAGCCATGAGCATTTGTTTAACAAAGTGACAGTGGCGACTTTGGACAAGAGTTGGGACGATTCACAGGAGACCCTGTGAACTTGAAATGTTTGCTGTCTGGTCATGCAGAAAAAGTGGCTGAAGGATTGGTGTGTGGCTCAATTGGTGGAGTGCTGACCTAGCATACATGAAGTTCTGGGTTCAACCTCCAGCACCCCTAAAACTGAGTGTGGTGGTACACACTTGAAATTCTAACCCTTGGCAGCTAGAGACTAATTCAGAAGTTCAGTATCATCCACTGCATGACAGATGGGAGGCCGGCCTGGACTATACGAGACCCTATCTTAAAAGAAAAAGATTGGCAGTGGTGCACACACCTTTAATTCCAGCACATGGGAGGCAGAGGCAGACAGATCTCTGAGTTTGAGGCCTGCCTGGTCTACAGAGTGAGTTCCAGGACAGAGAAACCCTGTCTTCAACCCACCCCCTCCCAAAAAAAGAAAAGTAGCCAACCCTGTTTTAGGCTTCCCTCCTACAGGGCAGGGAGACCAGCAGTGACTCAGATGATATGAAAGCTTCCCTGAGAACCATCTTCTCTAGACTACAGCCCAGGGCCTGAGAGCTAGGCCTGTTGTCAGGAGAGCCCTATGACCATGAAGAGGGTGATAGGTAAATGGATATTATGAAGTAGAAGGTTTCTTAAGACCTTTCTTTGGTACACGTAGGGTGGTGAGAGCCTCACTGTAAAGCTCTGGCTAACCTCAAACTCCCAGCAAGCCCCTATGAACCTCAGCCTCCTGAGTACTGCAGTTACAGGCATGTGCCACAACGGCTTTGTCAAATCCTGACAATCTTGGGGAGATGTTCTCACTACAAGTAGGGAAGGGGCCAACAGCATTAAAGAGTGACTCTAAGTTTAGCCTGGCAAATAAATAAGCATAGTGGGGCTTCTTATAGGCACATGGGTAACACCAATGAGTCCCATGACCTCAACGTCAAAATGTTCCCTCTTCTATACTCCAGCATGGAGTAGTGGGTAGGAGAGAGTGGTGGTTGTAATGGTACAGAAAGGTCTTGTGACTCTCCCCTCTCTTGCCCAGAGGAACTGTTAGCCCCATTCCCATAGACAAAGCTATATGCTTAGAGCCGTTTCTCATGGCCATTACTGCGGAAGATTCTCAGAGGTCACCACAGCTGTTCAGCTCCATAATGGCACTGGCTACGTCAAGTCCTAAAGGAGACAACTGTACTACAGAGGGTGTGAGGTGGAGAGACCAAAAGGCTGGGTTGGGCCTTCAGACCCTCAGAGCAGCAGGAGCGCAGCATAGCGAAGAGGAAAAGCCCAAAGGGTTCCATCTAGTTTTCCCTCTTACCCCCTTGATGAGGCCTGTGCATGGGGTGCTCCCATTTGGATGGGGATACTCTCAAACCTCCTCATACTGAGGCTCCAGCTGGGCATGGAATTCAGTGCTCCTTGCACAACCTTCCCTGGATGCATCCGGGGCTGTGAATGTGTGCTTAACTGTCTGGACTCCTGTGACCTTTATCTTTAGGTCCCTTTCTGGCCCGTGAGCTAGTGTTTTGAGGGACAGTGGGTCCTATCTGCCCTACCTTCCTTCCTGCCCAGTGCATGCAGCCTGCCTGTGCAGGGATTGGAAACATGGAGGGATATACCAGGCAGGGAAGGATGACCAGTGAGGAGGCTTCAGGTGACCATGTGACCCCTCCCAGGACCAGGTGACTAAATTCAGCGAGGATATGAGTATCCGCTTCCTAAAGAGGGAGGCCAAACTGTGCAGTTTTCTTCAGAAGTGTTTCCTGGCCTTGGAGCAGGTGAGGGCCTGGGCGGGACCCAGTGTCCTCACAGATTGCCCGGTGTGGGGAGGTCCCAGATTCACAGCAGCTAACGCTGTCTCCACAGAGAATGAAGTCTTCAGAGAGCACACGTCTGATGGCAGAAAGCAGCCTTCGAGAGGAACTGGAAAGCCGCTGGCAGAAGCTACAAGAATTGACGGAGGAGCGCTTGCGAGCCCTGCGGGCACATCGTGAGGTGGGTGAGCCTGGGTGGCCAGAAGGCAGGGAGATGGGGTTGGCACCAAGGCTCAGGGCCACTTCTGCCACAGCAGGAAGAGGAGGGTCATCTACTGGAGCAGTGTCGGGGCCTGGACAAAGCCGTAGTCTATCTGACCAAGTTTGTACGACAGAACCAGGTGTCACTGAATCGTGTCCTGATGGCTGAGCAGAAGGCCCGGTGGGTGTCATGTCAGGACAGTGGGCCACCCAGTCCCTTGCTCAGCTAACCACTACTGAGCTCAGCTGGGGAATGTCCTGCTTCAGCCTCTGCAGCTGTGAGTTAAACACTAGGCCAGTTGGACATGCTATGACAGACTAGCAGCCCTCTGCTAGAGCTCCTGTCCCTCCACCCTGACCCTTGCTCACAGCCCCTTTTTGGTAGCATCCATTCTCTGGTCCATGGAATCGCTTGGAAGGTCCCAGAGCTAGCGATTAGGTCCCCTCACTGGGTAGCGCTAAGGGACAGTTTGAACGTCAATATGCAGGGAGGCCAAGATGAGCTTGGAGGAGAGCCAGGCCGGAGAGCTGGCCTCATATGTCTACGAGAATCTGGAGGCTGTGCAGATGGCTGGCAAGCTAGCCCAGCAGGAAACTCAGGGTGCACTGGAACTGGTAAGGGACTGAGTGAGGTGGAGGTCAGCGGGGATCCTTGTGCACATAGGCATTCAGCTAGCCTCCCTGACTCCATTGTCTCGGGCAGCTTCAAGAGAAGAGCCAGGTCCTAGAAGGGTCAGTGGCAGGACTGGACCAGCAGCTGAAGGACCTGAGTGACCATTGTCTAGCTCTCAGCTGGAAGCTAGACCTGCAGGAGCAAACACTAGGTGTGAAGCTGTCCCAGGTGAGGTTGACAGACCCCCAAGGAAGGGCAGTAAAGGAGATGGGGCCAAGGGTAGAGACCTGATCTCTAAACCAGGCAGGGCGGCTCCTGCAGGACTCTCAGCCTCTTGGCACACTCTCTCTTTCTCTTTATATCGTTCTCCTTCCTCTCTCCCTTCCTTCCCCCCTCCTTCCTCCCTCCCTCCCTTCCTTCCTTTCAGCAATTCCCCTTCCCACCTTTAATCCCAGCACTCGGGAGGAAGAGGCAGGTAGATCTCTGAGTCTGAGGCCAGTTTGGTCTACAAAGTGAGTTCCAGGCCAGCCAAAAACTCTGCTTGAAAAAAAACAATACAAACAAAGAAAAACACCTTTTAAAACATACAGTGCAGTGGATTTTGTTTGGTTTTATATTTGAGTTCTTTTATATATTTTTTATTTATGTGTCTGTGTGTACATGCCAGAAGAGGACATCAATCTCTTGAAGCCGAAGTTACAGATGGTTGTGAGCCACCCAACATGGGTACTGGGAACCATACTCCAGTCCCCTGGAAGAGCAGAAAGTGCTTCTAACTGCTGATCCATTTCTTCAGCCTATTATGTTATAAAATTACTGTTTTGTTTTTCTTTTCTCTTAATTTGGCTCACAACCATTTTTTAAAGATTTATTTTGTATACAGTGTTCTGCCTGCATGTATGCTTGCATACCAGAAGAGGGCACCACATCTCATTGCAGATGGTTGTGAGCCACCATGTGGTTGCTGGGAATTGAACTCAAGGCCTCTGGAAGAGCAGCCAGTGCTCTTAACCTCTGAGTTATCTCTCCAGCCCCTTGCTTTGGTTTTTTTAAGAGAGGATCTTACCATGTAGCCTAGTCTGGCCTGATACTCCTCATTTTCCTGCCTTATCCTCCTGAGTGTTGGGATCACACGTCTGAGTTCAACCCTAACCCTAACTAAAACCCAATGGTTTTAGTACATTTCTAGAAAAGTTATCAGCCAAGTCAGCTTTCTCAGCACTTCAGAGAGAAACCCCAGAGTCTAATAGTCTCTCTTCTCCCCCATCCAGCTCTGAATTGCGGGCTGTAGGCGCCCTTAATTCCAACCCTTTTATCTTGTACTTCTCTCTTGAGCTGCCTTCATGGGTCATCCCTGTTGTATGGACCCATGCTTCTCCTTACAGCTGGATAGTGTTACCACATGTGGGCAGGTCATGCTTTGCTTACCTCTCTGTCAATAGACATGAGGGCCTGTTCTCTTTGGTAGCTCCTGTGAACACACCCCCTGATATGGCAGCTGGATCCTCCAACCTTGGCTGGCTCTGCATCCTTTCTGGGCATGTATGGCCAGAGAGAGCAGCTGCTGACAGGGGTACAGACCACCATGTCTGTACCCCTCCTGCAGTGTGACCAGTCTCTTCTCTATTCCTGTCACTAGCTGTCACCCCCTCAAGGACATGGCTCTGTTCAGCTGGATGACTTTGCCTAGGAAGACCACCAGGGCTGCCATAGGTCTAGCATCCCTGTCCTCTGCAGTATCTGGCCAGGCTGGCCAGGCCACTCTGCCTCCTATCTACCCACCTGTGTACCCACCTGTGTACCATCCCTCACTGGATATTGAAATTGTAGGTGCAGGCTGCATGGGAAGGTGTAGAGAGGGAGTCCCTGCAGGATCTGGTCCGGTGGCTAAAAGAGGTCTCAGCTCACTTGCAGGAGGTGCAGGAAAAAGTGAACAACCTGCCCCAGCAGGTGGGTAAGGCCAGGGTGCACCTGTTCTTGAAGATCCAGGCCTTGGCTTGGCTTGAGCTAGCCTGGTGGCTGTGTTGAATCACCTTCGGCTCCTACATTTTCCACACTTCAGATAGAAAATGTCTCCAACAAGTGTGTTCTTCACAAGAGTGACGTGGACCTGAGGATCTCTGCCGAGGGCAAGGCTAGGTGAGGTTTGAAGCCTCCCAGGCCCCTGGGACCTCCTGATCATCACTGGTCCCCACAGGATTCTTCCAGGCCCCTCACCTCTGCACCTGTGCTTGCCCCATCTCCAGCCAGTCCCACCCTGATCTCTACCTCCTGTGGTATAGCTTGCATGCACTTTCAAGTTCAGCCCTGTGACAGCCTCAGGAATCCCAGCTCTGGACTAAGCCTTTTGCCTTGAGCTCTGGGACTCCCCACAGCCAGCCCTTGGTGCCCACAGAGAGTTTGAGGTTGAGGCTGTGCGACAGGAGCTAGCCACCCTGCTGATGTCTGTGCAGTTTCTGAAGGAGGAGAACCCCGGACGGAAGATTGCGGAGATCCAGGGCCAGCTGGCCACGGTATCCCTTGGGCCCCAGGAAGGCACCTGCATCTGTCTCCCTAAACTCTGGGGTCTTGGTGATTCTGTAGTAGTGGGTGCATCTGGACATCAGCAGTCCATGTCTACCCATGATTGTAGCTGTGTTTAGTTTCAGAAGCAAATAATAAAGTTAGAGAACAGCCTCCAGGCCAACAAGACCATCCAGAACCTGAAGTTTAATAACGAGACCAAGCTGGTGAGAGGAAACTCTGGGAGAACCATTGACCACTCACCCTCTGCCAGTCTGTCCCAAGTCCCTCAGCTCCTGTCTGCTCCATGGGGCCCCAGCCACTTCACTAGCGGGGTGGTGCTGAACAGTGTTTCCTCCGTATGAGGCCCTACTGCTGGGCTTTCTTCATAGAAGATATCCCCACATACACACATCCTCTGCCCACCGCTGTGATCCAGTCCCCATTTCTCTGCCATTGTTCCATCCCCTGTGGGTCCTGTTAACACCGTACCTCTGCACTTGCAGCGGGCAGAAGAGATTGCAACCCTGCGTGAGAGCATGCTGAGCCTGTGGAGTGAGGAGGGCCCCTGGCCACTGACCCTGGGCAGCAAGCGGGTGTTCATGTCCCTGGTGAGGCAGCGGTTCTTCATCAAGGACATAGCCCTGGGCGAGCTGGTCCCTGTCAACTCCTGGGGCGTGTATCAGGCTGTGAGGTAGGCAGCTGAGAGCCTGGGTTTCCCAGCTAGAAGGAGTTGTGTTATGTATGAACTGTGTCTCTGAGCAGGTGGCTTCAGTGGAAGACAATCCTCTTGAACTTGGTGGCCCACCAAAGGCCAGGAGCAATCTCTGCGATGACCTATTGGAAGCCTGCACCCAAGATCCTGTCCCAGAAATAAAGATGCCAGTTCTTGTACCTGTTGGAGCCAGAGTCTCCTGTTGTCTGATGGAACAGCTTTTCTGCAACTTACTGTAGGCTTGACAAGGGTGTCAAGTAGTGAAAAGGACCAAACTCAGAAGGCCCAGGTTATTTGACTCTGAAGGACCTTTCTTGCCCTGCTTAGACCCAGGCCCTTTTATCACTTTTCCTGGGATTTCTGTACAGGTACACCCAGGCCACACCTGTCAGGACCCATCCCAGCTGCCTCTGAGAACAAATGTAAGGAGTAAGGACACAGGGTCCTCAGATCATCTTCATCCCTGCCCAGCTGCCATTAACACTGAAGTGCCACCAAGGAAGCCATTTGTGAGCATGAATCTGGAGAGTCAGCGCCTGTGCTCCTTTGTGTGATCAAGCAGTGTCCCTCTTCTAGTCTCTCAAGAAAACCTGCGCATTGCACAAAGCTCCCAGTCCTTGCCACCAGCCTAGCACAGGGCATGGCACATGGAATCATGAGCTCTGGCCCTGCAGAGAGAGACAGCAGGGAGGGCTGGCCTTGTTTGGTCTCTAACCCAGCTGGCCTTTGCTACCGACTTGAGTCTTGGTGCTGGCTTGGTAAAGAATGGGTCTCCCCAGATGGTCGTGTGCAAATGTCTCATTGTTCTTGCCTAAGTTCTGTCCACTTCCTGTGGGCAGAGTTCTGAGATCTGATGTGTTTAGTGGGCTCATCCAGGGACTGGTAGCCAGGTGTGGCTAGGTCTAGACAAGCATTTGCTCTCCCTTCTCAGTACTGGTGGTGGCAGTTCTGGGTTCAGGATAAGCTCAGATCCTTTGGGGAGAGCCTTTGCATGGCTGCTTGAATAGACCCACTAGGGAGGTACCTGGGCAACAAAGAGAGACTGGGTGCCTGAGAGAGGGCCACTGCTGCCCCAGCACACACCTGACCCACCTTCTTACTAGATCTCAGTCGTCTGTGCCTCCTCCAGGGCCTGGGTGCCTCCACTCTGCAGTTCGGAGCCACCTTCAGCAGACCAACTGGCCAGCAGATCACTAAAATCTGGTGTGCCTGGATGCAATAGACCTAGTGGGTTGGGCACAGGCTCCTTCCAGAAGGATGGAGGCAATTTCCTTTGGGTCATAGGTGTAATGTGGCTATACTTCCTCTCCAGCCTCAGTCTTTGACAAGCTGACACTCTTGGCCTAGAGAACTGCCGGAGCCCATAATCAAAGAGCTCAGCCAGGGGGCCCAATGGTGGCACCCTGTCTCCTCTGTGGCCCAACCTGTGCATCTGACCCTCAGACCCCCCAGGCAAATTCACGCTGAGCTCAGCAGCCTCCTCTTCCTCTGGGGGCCCATCCTGGGCCAAACATACCAGATCAGCATAGTACAGATCCCGGGCAGAGCAGCTGGCTAGTTGGCTGTCAGAATAGATGTCTTGGGCATCTGGGTCTTGCCCTGTGTCCTTGCGTCCAAAGTACCGCTGGATGTCGCCGCTGATGAGCTCTGAGAAGCGCAGCAGCTGCATTGGGGTCTCCGGGCTGCTGGGGCTCTGGGGGGCCACTCCTGTGCTCTGGGAATCTGGGCTGCAGCCCTGTGGCCCCTCATCTTGCAGCTCATGGTCTCCCTCTTCCTCTTCCTCCTCCTCTTCTTCCTCCTCGGAAGTTTCTGGAGCCTCCAGGTCTGTGGGCAGGAAGGACTGGTGTGATGGCAGGGGCAACCGGAAGTCACAGACAGACTGTATCACACCAGCAGCCATCTTGTTGAGATCTCCAAAATTCAGGGTGGGGTGGTCCTGGGGTAGCAGACACAAGCTGGGAGGGAAATAAAAGGGCAGGTTGGCAAGTTAGGGCTGGCAGTGCCCACTGGATACAGCCCGAATGTATGGTCCTGAAAAAAACTACCTCGGCTTTTTCTTCTCTTGATCCCTGGGCCTCCTGAGCTCAGAGAGGACCTGCCTTAGTCAGAGAGGTGTACAGAATCCTCTTGTGTAGGGTGGGGCCATTATGGTACAGAGGAACCATTAGAACCCACCACAGCTGTGATCAGGCAGGCCACAGAGTAGGGTAGGAGACAGAAGACCTAGAGATCAGTACTGCCCAGACAGGCAGGGACAGGCACTGGACAAGGAGTCTACTTTGTCCCAGCATGGATCCCGGTGGAGACAGGCCAGAGCTCTGGCAGATACTGTGGGAGCTTCAGGGTCTGTGGTGGCCAAAGAGCCCCACCTGACCTGGTTCTTCCCTAGTTACACCTAGTTACAGTCATAGCTCTGGAGTTCTTTTCTGAGGAGGGACATTTTTGGGGTTTAGTTTTGGGTTGTTTTTTTTTTTTTTCTGCTTTGGTTTGGTTTTCTTTTGCCTTGAGATAGACTCTCTCTTTCATAGCCCTGGCTGTCCTGGAACTTGCTCTGTAAACTGGATTGGCCTCAAACTCACAGAGGTCTGCCTGTCTCTGCCTCCAGAGTTCTGGAATTAAGGGCATGTGTCACCATTTCTGGGAAGGAATTCTTATTTTTTAAGAAAAGGGTCGGGCTGGAGAGATGGCTCAGCGGTTAAGAGCATTGACTGCTCTTCCAGAGGACCTGGGTTCAATTCCCAGCACCCACATGGCAGCTCACAACTGTCTGAAAATCCAGATCCAGGGGATCTGACACCTTCATAACAATTGAAATTAAAATAAAGTTAAATAAACCATAAAATAAAAAAAGAAAAGGGTCTAGTTGGACAGTGTTGGTGTGTGCCTTTAATCCCAGCACTCAAGAGGCAGAGGCAGTTTGATATCTGTGAGTTTGAGACCAGCCTGGGCTATGAGCAACACAGAGAAACTCTGTCTAGAAAAACTAAAAGAGAGAGGGAGGGAGAGAGAGAGAGAGAGAGAGAGACAGAGAGAGAGAGAGAGAGAGAGAGAGAGAGAGAGAGAGAGAGAGAAAGAGAGAGAGTGGGGAGGAGGGAGGAGGGAAGGAAGAAAGGAAGGGAGTCTTACTTGGAGAACCTGTGTCAACCCTGCCTTAGCCTCCTGAAAGCAGAGATGAGAGGCATGAACCACCACACCCAGCTAGCCCTGGGTTTTAATTTGATACCTGACCACAATGTGAGTGCCCCCTACCCAGATCTCCTGTTAAAGGTGGGAGGGACAGATGGAAGATCCCTAAAGGAGTGGACCCCACAGATTGCTGTGCAGGCCCAAAAAGGCACAAGGACAGCTATTGAATGTAAGGAAGAGGAGATGGCTGGGAGAGTAATGTGGCTCTTTCTGGCTCAATCTGGATCCTAGAGTCACTAGGCTCCTTCACAGAGAAAGGGGAGCAAGTATCTACCTAGGTGTATCAGGAGATGATCTCTCTCTGAGAGGTCTGAGTGTGAATGGCCCTTGGTCAGATCCCCTCAGGGTCAAACTGCATAGCCCCTCCCTGCTATCCTGAAACCCTGAGTTTGGGCAGCAGAGACTGGCCACTAGCAGTGTCCTACATTGCTGGGTCCCTCTGTTTCAGAAGGTGTCCCGTGGTCCTGACACTAGCCTTTGAGGATAACCGCTAGTGGAGAGCTCAGTGCAGACATATTCCCTGTGGGAGAAATCCTGCCCCCCATGCCGCCTCACCATCCCAGGAGATTCCAACCCATACACCCAGGCTCCTACCTGACAGGACTGCAGCGCTCAGTCAGCAGACCCCTCCACCTGGGGTGCAAGCATTTATAGCTGGGCTCCACAACTGCCTGAGGCTGGCAAATATTTGGCAACGGCATTGTCATCGCAGACTGGGCAAACAGATCCCGTTTGCTTTAGCGCCCAGCAACCAGAGCCCCGCGGGGGGGAGTGCCCACAGACCGCCTCACCTGTACACAGCCTGCCTGGGGACCATGAAGTGTTTGCCTCAGGCCCAGCTGGCCCACACCCTGGACCCGAGGACCCTTATCTGTGCTGCTGATTGGGGCCCCATCCAAGCCTTGTCAAATAGGCGGAAAATTAAATTTCATGCTATTTTGAGTTCTGGAGTACGCCTCTCCAAAGGACATCCTGCCTGCAGTGCATTCTATAAACCATGCTCTGCAGCAACAGGGGAAGCAAGGACCTAGAGCAAGGGGAAGCGACTGAGACTATGCAACCACCCACCAGGTCCAAGATAGGAGCTAATGCTTGCAGTCCTCATAACCCCTTCCAAGGGCCTCCAGCCTCTGGGCCTTATTTGTGCAGCTGAGAGCAACCATAACCCTGTCAACCGGCCCAGTAAGGACTGTGAGGAGGACTCTCATGTGGTGGCTGCCCCTACTTGCCCAGAAACCCAGCTGTTATCGTCGTCAGTCTGATTGAACCCTCTGTGTCTTGAACATCCAGAGAAGGCACCTCCCTTCTCTGGTTGTAAGCCTCCTGGCTGCTCCTACACCTAAGTGGGGTTGGGGGACTCCAATGCATGTCTGTCCTCTCTGGTCCTCCTAATGCCCTCGGCCTTTCTGGTGGTAAATTAGCTTCCTCTGACTTCTTTAATTGCTGATCCCAAATTGGGTGGTTCAAGAGCAACAGGAAATTATTCTCTGTCCTCCTGGAGGCCAGAATCCAAATTGAGATGTCAGCACAGCTAGTTTCTTGTGGGAAGTTGAGATCCTAGGGCTGCCAGCCTCTTGGTGTTCTTTGTCTTGAAGCCTGTCATCATTACCATCGATGCCGTCATCTTCACACAGGAAGTCTGTCATTACCATCGATGCTGTCATTTTCTTCACAACAGCTTTTGCTTTTTTAAAACCCTCAGCACAAGGTCTTGCTATATGGCCTGTGTTGGCCATAAACTGGTGGCCATCTGAGTGCTGGGATTGTGGGCATGCACCACCATGCATGGCTGGCAACTCTTACAAGGGTGTTCATCGGGGGCCAGGGCCACGTGAGTCCTGCATGTCCTCAGTTTCACTAGTCACACCAACAAAGATTTTTTCCAAATATATTCACACCCTGTGGCTTAGGGTGGACATGCATTTAGTGGAGACACTATTCTAGCTGATCCAGGTACCCTCTAGGAAGTATGTGACCCCGGGCCATTCAGTTGCCCTGAAGTAGCCCCCAGTGAATTCGGGTGTCATCAGCTATGAGTCCTTCTGCTGGGGCTAGTTCCAAGGACAGGAAAGTGGCTCATCACAGCAGTGCTTTCACTATCTTGGGCCCAAAGCATTTGCTGATTATCTCTAAATTCAGCTCTTCACCTGGCCAGATGGTTAAGAGAAATGTGGATACCATTTACCTTCCCTGGGTTGTTCCTTGTTCCAAGACACCACTCCCACTTTAGGCAAGGACAGCACCTTGGTTTCAAGCCATTGTAACCCTCCTGGAACCCTTGGGACCCTAATCTGCAGGCTGAGGTTTATGTCATATGACACTCCAGCACACTGGCCTTCAGTCTTTTCCTGTGCCTGAGCCCATACTTGATGACTTTAGTCAATCTGTGACTCCTGGAGAGTAGGAGATTAGGGGAACCAACCCTGAAGATACTTTCCACCTGGTCACTGTACTCAGGACCCTCACCCAGCATAGGCAAACCATAGGGAAATGAAAGTCCTAAGGATGAGACCCTCTAAGCGCTAGGCTGAATTAGGGATGTGCGAGCTTGGGAGATTGCTTGCCTAATGAGCCCGAAGCTCCAGGTTAGATCCCCAATGCCATATAAACTGGGCATGACAGTGCATGCCCATAACCCCAGCATCAACAGGTGATCCTTAAGCAAGATCAAGGCCACATTAGGCTACATCAGACCCTGTGACAAAACAACCAGTGGGCAAGACTGACACCTGGCATGAATGTCTGGAAAGCTGCCCATGTCTAAAGACTGGGTTGTATGCTCAGAGCTGGGTCCTGAAGAAGGGCAGCATGGAGCAGGTCACCTATAGGCCTGGCAGGACACTGGCAAGCTAGGGAAAGGCAATGGCATAGCTACTGCCAGTTCTGACCTCTTCTTAGGCAGGAAACTTAGGCATAGTCCGAGTGAGTACCAGATGAGACTTCTCCCGTGAAACGAAGTGTTTCTGGCTAGGTCTGGTTCTAAATGTCCATGCTGCTCTGGATTTCACCCACTTCTATGTCAGACTCCAGGGTCTAAGAACACTCACTAGTCTTGGCTGTGGGTGACGCTGCTTTAGCCTCAGTCAGCTTCCTTCTCACCCACCGAAGCCTATACCCACAGGAGAACCAGGCATGGGGGTTGGGGTATGTATGTGCAGTTGCTTCGAGCTGAAGCCACATCACCCTCTACTGCTGGAGGTGAAAAGAACATGCTGGCCCAGGGAAGGGATAGAAACAGGTGGGTGACATAACACTGACAGGGGGGACCAGGGATCTGCAGCTGCATACCTGCACCTTGCAAGACAAGCAGGGACGAGGTAGCCAGGGCCTCAGGAAGTTGGGTAGAGTACCCAGAAGGGCATGTGAGTTGTGGCCTGCATTCCACGCGGACCAGCCCTGGAGACGGGAAGACATACGGAGGCTGTGGGTGCAGACTGTCACTGACTCACTTGGTTAACCCTTGGGCTTTTCTGAGCCTCAGACTTCGAGCTTCAAGGGGAGGAAATGGGACACAATTCTGCCCTGGAGAAGGGCCCACCTCTGTGATCTAAGACTGGACTTTGGAAGGGCTGGGTGTGAGGTAGGGGATGACGGGCAAACTGAGGCAGGCAGAGTGTCCCAGCAGAGGAGAGAGTCTGAAAAGTCTCAGCCACTGTAAAGGTCATCCCAGAGTCATCCCCAGAGTGGGTAGGTCAGACACATGCAGAGGCTAGCAGATGCTTCATTGTGGGTCAGAAGATAAAGGAACGGACCAAGAGCTGAGGGATTCTGGGACTTTCAGAACCTGGGAAACAAGGAATCCAGTTTTCCTTGCAGTCTCTGGAATGTCACGTGACACCTCAATTTCAGGCTGGTGAAACTCTCCTGGACTCCAAACTTAGGTGGATTCTTGGGACTCCTACCTAAGCCACACAGCTGACATCAAAAGCTTTGGCACAACAGGAACACCACAGTGAGAGTCATGACTGCAGATGGGACTGAGTGAATAGGAACCTGTGACTCACAGCATGGGGAGCCCCTGTACTAATGTCCTAGTTGAGATCATGCTTAGGTGAGGCCAAGAATTCCAGAGCTGCCAAGCTGTGGTGGTGCACACCTTTAATCCCAGCACTCAGGAGGTAGAGACAGGTGGATATCTCTGAGTTTGAGGCAAGCCTGATCTACAGAGTGAGTTCCAGGATAGCCAGGGCAACACAAAGAAACCCTGTCTCAGAAAACCAAAAAATAAAAAGGAAAAAAGAGGGAACTCCAGAGTAAAAAACTGGCTGTGGTGGGTTCCATGATTGTAATCTTATCTCTAGGGAGGCAGAGACAGGAGGATCCTGGGATTTAGCTAACTTAGCCTTCTTTGTGTGTGTGTGTTGGGTTTTTGTTGTTGTTTTGTTTTTTGAGACAGGGTTTCTCTATTTAACAGTCCTGGCTGTCCTGGAACTCGCTTTAAAGATCAGGCTGGCCTCAGGCTCACAGAGATTCTCCTGCCTCTGCCTCCAGATTGCTGGGATTAAAGGCATGTGCCACCACTGCCAGGTTTTGAGTTTCACACCAGTATGGGCTTGTCAGAAAATAAAAAGGTAAGGCTGGGTGTGGTAGCTCAAGACTTTCATTCCAGCACTCAGGAGGCAAATCCAGGCAGATCTTTTTTAGTTCATGGCTAGCCTGGCATATGTAGTGAGTTTCAGGACAAGCCAGAGCTACATAAAGAGACCCTGTCTCAAAAAAAGAAAAACAAAAAAAAATCAAAATAAATGCAACAGTAAAATATCAAACAGTAAAACAGTTAAAAAGTAAACAGCACCCAATAAACGACACCTAAAGTTGTCCTCTGGCCTCCGCATACATGTGTACACATATGTATGTGCCCTTCCCACATACATGCACACCCCACTACACATGCACATACATATCATACATACACGCATACAAGCTAGGATGGAAGACTGTAAAATGTGGAGAAGCCAGAGCAGATAGTTGTCTGTGAAGAGAAGCCTAAGAGGGGCCAGTGGGGCTGGCATAGGGATGGGAGGCCTGAGGGAGGAAGTCAGGGAAGGTGCTTCTGCCCAAGGCCAAGCATGGATCTCATGGGCTGGAGAGATGGCTCAGTGGTTAAAAGCACTGACTGCTCTTCCAGAGGTCCTGAGTTCAATTCCCAGCAACCACATGGTTACTCACCACCACCTGTAATGAGATGTGACCCCCTCTTCTGGCCTGCAGGCATACATGCAGACAGAACACTGTATACATAATAAATAAATATGTTTTTTAAAAAAGGAATGGATCTCACAGGGCAGACTGTGGAGGGAAGAACTGGAGACTTAAAGGATGTGGTTAGGGAGTCACCTCCTTTTCCACTGCGGAGTTGTGAGCCATGTTCACAGCAGACCAGGTAGGTATCCTGCATGCCGTAGCTGGACTCCAGCGTCTGTTTCTGGGTAGACTTGGTTAGAGGACTCTGGATCAGTGGGTGACACACTTTCCTAGAATGGTTGCCTCACATGTCTAGCTGGCAGTTAGTGGGTGGACAAGGCCAGGCCAAGCCCCTGTCACCCTGGCCTAATCACCTGCCATTTTGGGACCCTGGAGAGGCCAGGGCTAAAGCATATGTCTTAGCATCTGCTCCCTAACTGGGCTGTTTTGGGTTGGGCCCAGCAAATGTCTTTTCCCGCTGTCCCCTGCCCTGCCAGCCCCCACTGTCAAGCCTCAGACCTTGGGAGAGCAGGACTCTGCTCTTACAGAGACACAGACCTGCCTGCCCCCTGGCACCTGCTATCTATTTTCCTAGGAAAATCAATAGCTCCAATATGTCAGCCCTTAAGTGGAGCTACAATAAATTACCCTGCCATTAAGTATACTGACGGCTGCCGCCTCTGCCTCCCCATTAGGGAGACATTAGGCTTCCTGTGAAATTTCTCTGTGTGCTTTGCAATAATGAGGGCTGAGGTGTTAGTTTATGCCCCTAAGGGGCGAGGCAAAGGCTCCACATACAGTATGGTAGCATAGCACATCTTGGAACTTCTACTATAGGGCTGCTTCTTCTCCAGCTTCCTGGCCAGACTCCTGTAGCAGAACCTGCCTGAAAGAGTGGTTCCTCCAAAGAAGTATGTTGGAAGATGGTTGCTCCGGGAGCAGGTGGCTGAGGAACGGGGTCGCTGCCCTGGACTAGAAGCCTTCAGGAGCAGGCTATGTGAAGGTGGTGTTTGTATCCGTTGCTGGGGTCTTGTGACTGAGCACCATAAACTTGGTGGCTTAGAACAACAGACGTGTGGGGCTGCAGAGACAGCATAGCAGTTCAGAGTGCTCACGGCTCTCACAGAAGACCTGGGTTCTGTTCCCAGCATCGACATGGTGGCTGACAGCCATCCCTAACTCCAGTTTCAGGGGACCTAGCATCCTCCTCTGGCTTCCATGGGCACCAGGCACACATGCAGTGCACATACATACATTCATTGCAAAACTCATACACATAAAATAGACTATTTTTTTGCTTTTTTTCAAGGCAGGGTTCTCTGTGTAGCCCTGGCTTTATGTGACTCGCTATGTAGATGAGGCTGGCCTTGAATTTACAGAGATCTGACTGCCTCTGCCTCCTGAGTGCTGGGGTTAAAGCTATGTACCATCACAGCCCAACTTAAGATTTTTAAAATTAAAAAAGAGGACGTAAGGCCAGGTGGTAGTGGTGCATGCTTTTAATCCCATAACTTAGGAGGCAGAGGCAGATGGATCTCTGTAAGTTTGAGGCCAACCTTGAGTTCCAGGATAGCCAGGACTGCTTCACAAAGAAACCCTGTCTCGAAAAAAACAAAAGAAAAAAAGAGGATGTATTCCTAATGGTCTGGATTAAAGGTGTGCCACAAGACCACCGCCTGGCTTACATATAACTGTTTATGTGGCTGGTAAGGTTCAAACTGGCTCCTCATGCTTGCACGGCAAGGACTTTACAGACTGAGCTGTCCCCCCAGCCCTATGATGTCTACTTCTGTCTCTGTTCTGGGAGTCACTGAGACTGAGATGGGCTCACCCCAGGGTGAGACTCTACTTCTTGCTCCACCTCCTTGCTTGGTCCCATGGGCTGTCCTAGGCAGCCCATGTCTGGCTTCCTTGTAGAGATCCATCTGGGAGCCTGGCTCCCTGGCTTCACACCTTAGGGCCTCTAGAGCTTTACTGCCTTCGGGAGGCCACCCCATCCCACCCCTCAGCTTGCACATTACCTATAGTTAAGTCCCTAGGTGCTGCTAGGTCTTTGCCAAGACAGTAGTGTCGTAGTGTGGGGTTCTGTGATGGAACAGGTGGGGCAGGACACAGGGAGGAGGACCTAGGCAGACAGGTGCCTCTGTTGACATAGCAGCTCTTAGCCAGGGTCCTGGGCTGGGCCTCTCGGCGTGGGGAGGACTCACAGGTGTTGCTGGGCTCCAACATCTCTGGTATTGCTTCTGCTCTAACAGAGAGTGCCTTGGGCAAGAACATGAGTGTGAGGCTTTCCTCACTATTAAGTGGGCTCAGGAAAACAGCATATTTCAGGTCATAAGGAGGCTCTTGATTTTGTTCTATCCTGGGGTAGATTACAGCTCCCAGGACCCTCTTTTGCCCATAAAACAGTAAGTAATCAAAGCTGAACTCACCTTCAGGATCACAGACTGAGTGTGCTGCCCAAGGAGGGAGACCATGAGTAAAGGGAGAGCAAAAAAACAGGTCACAAGGGCCCAGCCTTCCTTATTTGGAGGGAACAAAGCAGGTAGGTTTACAGGCTGCCCACTAATTTCCCGGTTGGAACAGGTGCAAATTTCCCTCCAGGCTCTAGATCTAATTTATTTCAGGTCCCTTTTTCCCTGGGTGGAAAAGTTTACGTTCAACCCTCTAGCAGAGGAGCTTCAAGTGAAGACAGGTTAGTGGGCCTGAGTGTTTAGAGGTGATCTTCATGTCTTCAGGAACTAGGTTGCTGCACTTGAAGGGTTGTGGCTCTCCTCTGCAGCCCAGCGAAGGCACCCTCCACCTCCTCGGGACTGCTTTAAGAATGGGCCTCCCAAGCCGGTGGTACACACCTTTAATCCCAGCACTCGGGAGGCAGAGGCAGGCGGATCTCTGTGAGTTCAAGGCCAGCCTGGTCTACAAGAGCTAATTCCAGGACAGGCACCAAAGCTGCAGAGAGACCCTGTCACAGAAAAAAAAGAAAGAAAGAAAAAGGGCCTCTCTCCAGCAGGATGCATCGCTAGCAGCAAGGGGCTGAAGAGTCATCTTCCTAACTTCTCCCTTCCCATGCTCTGGTGCCTTCAGACACTATCCCCTGAGCCAAATAAAAGCCTGGGGACTCTGCTTGCCCAGAAAGAATCCTAGATTTCTGGGACTCACAGCTAGCTGTCTGACCCATGAGACAGAAGGGGAGGCACTGACATTTTTTGTGACTGGTTCACAGATCAAGAAGAAATCCAGGCCTGGCGGTGGTGCCACACGCCTTTAATTCCAGCACTTGAGAGGCAGAGGCAGGTGGATCTCTGTGAGTTGGAGACCAGGCTGATCTATAGAGCTAGTTCCAGGGCACTCAAGGTTGTAACACAGAGAAATTCTGTCTTGAAAAACAATACAAAACAAGAACATAATCAGAGTGACTGTCATTAGTGGGTGTTGTAAACCCCCCCCCCCCGTCCCCAACTCCCCCACTCCCGGTGTGATACAACAGCATAGGTAGTAGGTACACAGAAGACACTGTTAGGGCTGATTCTGTTTCTTGATTTTGATTTTGTATTTTAAATTGGGTTGGTGTTCTTGCTATGTAGCCCAACCTGGCCTAAAACCAGTGATCTTCCTGTCTCAAGTTTGCCTGGCTAGAGCTGATTCTGAAGATACATCGAGCCTCAATCAGCTCCCAGCTCAAAACGCCAGGCACACACTGGAGAGGTACGGGGTGTCATTCCAGAAGCGCCTCCCTGTAGGCTGGTACGTTATTCGGGGTCTGGACATCCTATGGTCTACACAGAGCCATTTCCATTCTCCCTGAGGGCAAATGGAGTCTGGGGACCTGGGGCAGTCTAGGTGAATGCGATGCCTCGACATGTCCTTTCGAGGGGACGGCCTGGCCGGGTGGCGTCTATGGTGCGAAGGCTTCCCAGCTTCGGGCCTGAGGGCATAACTGAGGCGGTTGTAGCTGGCATCTGAGACATTGGCCAAGCAAGAGGTTGAGAGCCCGGATGGAGTGCTAAGAATGGAAGACGCGCTTCTGGAGAAAAGGGACCAAATCACTTCCGTATGATGGTCCTGGAAAGAAGACAGCAGATGCCAAGGGTTCTTAAGTCTGTGAGCATCGCGGGCATCAGACTGACCAGCCCTTGGGTCTTCCGAAAGCCTCCCCGTTGACTCAAGTCCCTAAGGAGAGAATGAGAACTAGACAAACGCGTAAGCCGGCAGGCCACCTGGGCGGGACCCGGGACGGAAGAGCTCGCGGCAGGAAACACGTCATTTCCGTTTTGCGGCGGGGGGACACACGTTGTGTAGTCGTGCAAGAGAGTCGCCGTGAAGTTCGGCTTCCGGTTTTGTGCGACGGAAGTAACGAAAGCGCCGAGCGCCGCCGAGTGCGAGCCGAGGTCGCTATGAACCGTGTCCTGTGTTCGCGGGCTGCGGGGTGAGCGCTGTGAGGTTCTGGTGGGCTAGGGCGGGAGGCGGCCGAGGCGGAGGGACGCTTACTGCTGACTCTCTTCCAGAGCGGTCCGGGCTCTGCGACTCGTGGGCTGGGCTTCGCGAAGCCTGCATCCACCGCCCCATGGCCGGTCTCCAGCCCGGCCCACAGACAGGGAAGAGGAGGAGGAAGACCCCAACCTCCCCATCCAGTTTTCCTCCAGCAAAGCCACCCCAGACCGCTGGACGGTGGAGCATTCCCTGGGAAAGAAGCAGCAACGGCCCTGGTGGAAAGTGCTGCCGATCACCTTCAGCCTCACAGTTCTGATTCTCTGGTGCTATCTGAGGCAGGAGACCAGCACGGACCAGTGGTTGAGAGAGGTTTTGGGAGAAGTAGACAAGGAGAACGAGGAGGAGCCAGACGATCGTCTGGAGGAGCCTGAAGCTCCGACTTTCTACGGAGCTAGAACGTAACGGTTCCTGCTGAGGAAGGAAACAGGCAGCCGTCCTTCTGTTTCGTTGTTAATTTGGCGATTTCTGACCTGGTACTGCGTGCGTCTTCGATGCTTTTAAAGGACTTGGATGGCGCTGAGACACGAGAACACAGAGGAATTGGGGGCTCGAAATCTGACCCTTGCTAGACACCAATGCCCAGTGATTACGCCCAAAGGACTTTTGAGGTTCATACAAAAGGTTTTGGCTGCACCGTGTGCTGTTGAATTTGTGATGTTTGTACAGCCTAATCATGCTTCCAGAGCAGTTCCGGTGGGGGTGTTACCTGCAGGTCATTTTCTTTCTGAGACAGTAACTTCAGAAGTTTTACACTTTGTATTGTGCCACGGTGTGTACAACATCAGTTGAAGCTACTTTAAATACTAACAAATGGAAAATACATTTGGTAAAGCATAATGAACACAATTCTCTCCTCCCCTTGCATCAAGAGGTTTTTTTGTTGTGGTGGTGGTCATTGATTTTTGATTGTTTTGAGACAGAGTCTCCCTGTATAGCTCTGGCTGACCTGGAACTAGCTGTGTATACTAGCCTCACCTCAGCCAGAGATCTGCCTGTCTCTGCCTTCAGCTCTCTAGTGATGGGATTAAAGATGTGCAGCAGACCTATGGTATCTTGTTTTTAAAAGGAGTAATTTTCTTTAGGCCAAGCAGTTAACCTTTTCTGTTCCCCCCCCCTTCCATTTGAGAACTTAAAACCAAGTGCAAAACAAAAACCAGTGCTTGCCAGAAGTGGTAGTGGATGCCTGTAATCTCATCACTTAAAAGTCTGAGGCAGAAGGATCCTAAGTTTGAGGTCTGCCTGGGCTACATAGGGAGACCCTGTCTCAAGAAATAAAATTATTTTTCAATGACACAGTGAGTTTTTGTTTCTGCCTTTTTATATTTTGGGGAAAAAAAAAAGAATGTCAGGGGCTGGAGGGATGGCTCTGCTGCACTTTCAGAGACCTTGAGTTCAAGTTCCAGCACCTACATGGTGGTGGCTCACCACCGTCTGTAGTGGGAGGCAATGCCCTCTTCTGGTGTAAGGTGAACATGCGCACTCATAGATGCATTAAGTAAATAATTTTTTAAAAGGTCACATTCCATGCAGCAGGTCCACAGTACAGCTAGGCTGGTCACTTCTCCCCTGTGATGTGCGTAGTTGAACTCATGAGCAAAGGAGAGCTTTGACTGTTTGGCACAGTGGGCATACTTAAACATCTATTTTATTTTATGTTTTTTGTTGTTGTTTTTGTATTTTGAAACGCGGTTTCTCGAGAACCCTATCTGTCCTGGAACTTGTTCTGTAGACCAGGATGGCTGTAGCTTTTGTTTTCCCTAAGGTGCTCAGCCTGGTGACTTCTGGGTAAGCGCCCAGTAAACATCGGATAGGGAGAGGCCCTGCAAATATGAGCCAGCACAGGTGATTGCTGCATGCACATGAGGTAGATAAGCTGTTAGGCAGAAAGAAATGATTACATAAAATATGTTCTTTCAAAGGGAAAGAAGTTAACCTAACAGCCACTTAAAAATTAGATTTATTTTATGTGTATGATATATGTATGTATGTGTACCACATGCTTGCCTGGTGCCCATGGAGGTCAGAACAGGGTGTCAGTCCCTGGAACAGGATTTATGGCTGTGAGTCAATATGGGTCCTGGGAACTAATCTTGGGTCTTCTGGAAGAGGAGTCAGTAACCAGAGTCATTTCTCCAGCCCCAACAGCCCCTTTTTGTAAGCTCTTAAAAATGGACAGTCTCAGTAGTGTTGGGCAGTCTTCCAAAAAGTGAGCTATTGCACACAGAGAAAAACTTGTTCTTTTTTTTTCCCCATTCTAACCCTGGATAACAGCTTCAATAAAAAGGAAACTTCTAGCCAGGCACTGGTGGTGCACATGGGGGGGGGGGGAGAGGCAGGCCTATCGCTGGGTTTGAGGCCAGCATGGTCTACAAGAGCTGTTCCAGGACAGGCTCTAAAGTTACTGAGAAACCCTGTCTCACCACCACCACCCCAAATAAAAGAAAAGGAAACTTTTAGATCTTATGTGGGCACCACAGAGTTTTCATTTCCCACTCCTCAGCAATCTTTGAGATGTGTTTATTCCTCTGTAGGTGTCCCTGTCTGTTTTTCCCTCTTTGTTCTGTTTGATCTATTTTGAAATGACAATGTTCCTGGGTTTTGTTTTTTGTTTTGAGACGGTCTGGTATAGCCAGGACTGGCCTAGACTCACTATCTACACCTCTTGAGTGTGAGGATTACATGCTTGTGCAACCACACCACCTTCCTTTTTTTAAAAAAAAGTTAATTTTAGGGTTTGTGGACTAGGGATAATGCTCAGTGGTGGAGTGCTTGGCTAGCGTTCACAAAGCTACCTCTAGCACTACAACCAAAAGTTTCTAACAAATTGTCTACAGAAGTCAGTCACCCTACCAGCAAGTGATAATTTTACCTTTTCTGTATTTTAAAATGTAGCTTACATATTTGGGTCATATTATCTTTGTTCATCTTTCAGATTGGTGTTCCTGGAAATGGGACAGATTATTTTCTATTTTCTGTAAGCAGGAGGATCAATTACTTTCCAGCTTTTCCTTTCAGAGGACTTGCATTTATGATGTCTCTTGCCACGCAGTTATATGCTAATGAGTGCTAGCCCTGAGTTCTCCCTTCCGAATTCATCCTAGCACCTGCGGAGCCCCGCCCACAACGTGCTTCCAGCACCGTAAATCCCAGCTCAATCATTCCTGATGACCCTGTACATCCTTTTAAAACAATGTTTTTTTTTGTTTTGTTTTGTTTTTTTTTAAAAAAAGCACCTCAGAGAATTCACACTTGGTCCATCCTTAAATTCAAAATTTCCTGATAAAGGGGCGACTATCGCCACGGTCTAATTATACACCTTTTCTAGCTAAAAGAAGATTGTGCCCACCTGCAACCCTTGCATCCCAACACCGGCTCACGGCACTGGACCCAGAGGCCAGCGAAGGGACTCTACAACAACGGGCGTGTCCTGCTTTGCGCCCATAACTTGCTGCCGTAGGGGGCCCGTAGGTTCTGCGTGTAGCCCCCGCCGCACAGCGCGCGTGGGCGAGGGGTCGACGGGGGCGTGGCCGGCGCGGCGTGCCCGGGGGTGTGGCCGGCGCGGCGGGGGGCGCAGGGGGCTCAGTGCGGGGGGAGATCCGGGGGCGCCCGGCGCGGCGCATGCGCGCTACATTGTTTTGACTGAAAATGCCGTCGGTTTCGAAAGCCGCGGCGGCGTCGCTGAGCGGGTCCCCCCCGCAGACCGAGAAACCAACCCACTACAGGTCAGTGCCTGGGCTACGGCCCGTGGCCTCCCGGACGCCGCGGCGCAGGGGAGCGGCTCGCGCGCGCCCCGGGCCCGGGTGTCGCCGCTGAGGGTGCGCCCCGCCCGCGCCCCCGCCTCCAGCCCTTGCGGGTCACGCCGTCCGGGCGCGGGCCGCCGCCTGAGGTGGAGAGGTGGCGCCCGGGGTCTTCGGCGACCACTGGCCTGGGGGCTGGGCTTGCTTCTGGTCTCCCGCGACCCTGTGCGCCAGGCTGGAGTCTGGGAATAGCGCCTGCGTTCCGGCTCAGGGCCGCGCCTGGGCTGGAGATGGACGCACGACCACCCGGACGCGGGTAGTCGCAGCCCGTGCTTAAGAGGCGGCGCCCAGGGTCTGGGGTGGCCTCTGGGTTGGAGGCGGAGTCGCACCTAGGGTCGGATGGACACTTGGGCTGTGAACCTGGGGGTCGTTTCTGCGGCGCAGAATAGGGGTTGCGCTTGGTGTGGGCGGGTAGAGCTTGCAGTCCATCTGGAACCCGAGAAGGGAGTTGCGCGGGAGTCGGTTGACGGGGTCTGGGGATTGAGAGGTGGAGCCTTGGGTCAGGGACTGTGTTGAAGGGGGCAGAGAATGGAGTCTAGTTGTGTAGTTATCTGGGATGAACTTGGGGTGATACGCTTGGAGGAGGTGTGCGTCTTGAGTTGGGAGATTTTATTTGGGGACTGGGAAGTGTTATTTGGGGTCAAGGGATTAAGATTTTGTTTGGAGTTACCTGGTCTCTGAGTTGGGGAGTGGCGCCTGGGGTCCAGGGACTGTGCCCCTGGAAAGGGGAGGGTACCAGGCTGTGGAAGTCAGATGGACTCGGGTGGCAGGTGGGCTGGGGGCTTCGTGTTTGGGACCCTGCCCCGCCGCGTCCCAGGGGCCTCCAGCCGGCGGCGGCTGCGGCCCGCAACGCTGTTTGTCTTTTTAGGTATCTAAAGGAGTTTAGGACAGAGCAGTGCTCCCTGTTTTTGCAGCATAAGTGCAGCCAGCACAGGCCGTTCACCTGTTTCCATTGGCATTTCCTAAATCAGCGTCGGCGCAGACCGCTCCGACGGCGGGATGGCACCTTCAACTACAGCCCGGACGTTTACTGCTCCAAGTACGATGAGGCCACCGGCCTGTGTCCTGACGGCGACGAGTAAGTGGGGCTCTGGTGGGTGGCTGCTGGCCTCTCCCCAGGACAGGTCAACAGGTTCTTGAGGTTCCTGGTTTTTGTGTTGAGACAAGATCTGTATGTAGCCCTGGCTGTCCTGGAACACTCTATAGACCAAGCTGACCTTGGACTCCTCCTGCCTGCACTCACCAAGTGCTGGGGTTAAAGATGTGCGCCACTATGCAGGCTTTTTAGTTCTCTTTTAATATCTGCTACCTGTAGAGGGGAACCTCACTTTTACTCAGGTTTTCCAGGGCTTCGCAGAGCGTGTGTGTGTGTGTGTGTGTGTGTGTGTTTCTCCTCATTTTTAGACTAGTTCCCTGAACTAGTGTGTTGTAGGGGGAAATCTTTTTTTTTTGGGGGGGGAAATCTTTTCAAACTGATTTTGATTCACTTTCCACCCTTGTCCCTCCCAATGCTCTACTTTAAAATTGGCTGGAGTTTTGCAGCTACCTGATTTAAAAGGGTTTTGTGTGGCCGGTTGCTTTTCAGCCAAGTACTTGCTTACATGAAAGCATGGAATGTTTCCTTGCTTACTGTGCATTTTTGTTTTGTTTTACATCCTGACCACAAAAAAAAAAAAGTATGGAATGTTTCATGAGTTTGCCTGTTATCCTTGCATAGGGGCCATGCTAATCTTCTCTGTGTCATTCCAATTTTAGTTTATGTGCTGCTTAAGCAAGCACTTACCTGTGTATTTTTAAAAGGGGGAGCAGAATAGTTACTCTGAGAAGGTCTCTTGGGATAATTTTACCTTTTATTATTAATAATGTACTGGGTATGAAATGACACCCATGGCCCTGCATATGCTAGGCAAGGTCTCTACCACTGAGCTACCCTCCCAGTTCATTCTTTTCATTTAAAAAAATAGGAAAATTGTTTTATTTGCACATTGACATTTATGTAACACTTTCAAATTTTAATAAGTCAAGGTTTTGCTTGGGTTGGTTTAAATTTTATAGGTTTCCTAATGGTATTATGAATAGATGTCTTTACTTGTGTATCTGTGCATGTGTGCTTATGTGTGCAGGTACAGAGTGTCTGTGGTGCTCATACTCTTGGGCATTCACAGAGTGGAGTTCGCAGGTCAGTCTCACATGTGTTCATTACTTTGTTTTGAAAAAGAGTTTTTCTTTTTCTTTTTTCTTTTTTTTGGTTTTTCAACGCAGGGTTTCTTTGTGGCTTTGGAGCCTGTCCTGGAACTAGCTCTTGTAGACCAGGTTGGTCTTGAACTCACAGAGATCCGCCTGCCTCTGCCTCCCGAGTGCTGGGATTAAAGGCGTGTGCCACCACCGCCCAGCTGAAAAAGAGTCTTTCAATGGGGCAGTGGTCCATATCCCTAGCTTCCATCAGAGTCTCAAATGGCCTGAAACTTAACTATGTAGACCAGGCTGGCCCCTAACTTCCAGTTAATGCTTGAGTCTGCCTCCTGAGTGCTGGGATCAAAGGCATGCATGCTCACCGTACTGGGCTTTTTACTTACTTATTCCTTTAATAGGATTCTTTTTATGTAATATAGGCTGATTTTTCAACTCTGATTCTCATGCCTTATTCTCCCAAGGCTGGATTACAGGTACTGTCATACTTGGCATTGTGCTTTTCCTTTCTTTTTCTTTTCCTTTTTTGTTTTGTTTTTAAGACAGGGTTTCTGTGTGTAACAGTCAGTCCTAGCTGTTCTGGAATTAGCTCTTGTAGACCAGGCTGGCCTCAAACTCACAGAGATCCACCTGCCTCTGCCTCTGGAGTGCTGGGATTAAATGCGTCACCACTGCTCAGCTTTTCTTTTTTTCTTTTTTGTGGTGCATTGGTGTTTTGCTTGCATGCTTGTCTGTGTGACAGTTTCAGATCTCCTGGAATTGGAGTTACAGAGTTGTGAACTGCCTTTTGGGTGTCAGGAGTTGAACCTGGGTCCTCTGGGAGTGTAGCCAGTACTTTTAATTACGGAGCCATCACTACATCTTCAGTCCCATCCTTTGTTTTTTTTTTTCTTCTTTTCTTCTTTTTTTGTTGTTGTTTGTTTGGTTTTGGTTGTTTTCTTTTTCTTTGAAAAATGGTATCTCTCTGTAGCCCTGGCTGTCCTGGAACTTGTTCTGTAGACCAGGCTGACCCATGGCGATCCATCCACCTGCCTCTGCCACCTAAAGGTATGCACTACCACCTTTGTCCTTTGGACAGTTTTGGAGTAGCTGCTTCCTGATTAGAGGTAGGGGTGTATGTTTGTGTGTGTTTTATACACATGAAGATTCAGATACCCACAAAGGCCGGAGGATCTCCTGGAGCTGGAGATGGTTGTGAATTACTCACTGAGTTCTGGAAGCTAACTTAGCTACTCTGCGAGAGCAGTATATGCTCTTTTATTTTTATCATTTTTTTCCTTCAATGTATTTATTTTCATTTTATGTGCATTGATGTTTTGCCATGGGTATTCTGTCCCCTGGAACTGGAGTTACAGACAGTTGTGAGCTGCCATGTGTTTTCTGGGAATTGAACCTAGTAAGAGCAGTACGTCTCTCTAGCCCTTCACAGAAAGATTTTTAGTGGATATATATTGTTGGTGTTAAAGTAGCTTGAGGGGTGAATTAGATAAATAGTACAGCCTGCTGAGCTTCAGTTACAGTAATGTTCTAGAGCCCGCAACAGGGTTCACTGGGTAAAGGCACTAGCTGCCAAGCCTGATGATTTCAGTTTTATCCCTGGGACTCACATAATGGAAGACGAAAACTCACACCAATTATACTCTGGCTTCCATACATTTACTGTCGTGTATGTGCATGCTGGCACACACACTCTAAATACGTATAGTAATTTATTGTTGTTGTTGTTTTGAGACAGGGTTTCTCTGTTTAGCCCCGACTCTCCTGGAACTTGCTCTGTAGGCAAGGCTGTCCTCAAACTCAAGAGATCTGTCTGTCTCTGCCTCCTAAGTGCTAGGATTAAAGGTGTGCACCACCACCACCCAGCAGTAATTTTATTTTTCCTAGACATAATTTGTGTAGCCCTGGCTGGCTTGGTTTTGAACTCACAGAAATCCACCTGCTTCTGCTTCCTAAGCACTAGTGTCAAAGACACCTATGGTATTTAATTCCTTTTGAACTGGCGCCTTCGAGCATGCCCTCAGAAGACAGGTGACTCTCTGGCTAAGATGTGGTCTCAGTTCCCAATTTTCCATGATCTCTTGGTCACCTTGGGGCTGCTGCTACCTGACTTTAGAGCTGAAATTCATGAGACAAATGGTACCCTAGAGTATGGCCTGGGGATATCTTGTAGAATTCACCAGTGATAATTTTATTTTATAAAAAGAAAACATGTCTTGGGCTGGAGGATTGGCTTAGTGGTTAGGAGCACTTGCTGCTCTTACAGATGACTTGAGCTCAGTTCCCAGTACCCACATGGCAGCCAACAACCCACCTATGACTCCAGGCCCAGGGAATCGATATTTTTCTGAAGTCTGCAGGTGCCAGGTACACAGATATACACTCATGCAAAATACTTATGTGCATACAATAAAACAAATCTAAAAAGAAGAGAAATAGAGGTTGGAGAGGTGACTCAGAGATTACTGGCTGCTCTTCCCAAGGTCCTGAGTTCAATTCTCAGCAACCACATGGTGGGTCACATGCCTTTTTTTTTTTTTTTTTGACCTTCTCTTTCAACTTTGATGTTTTCTTCTTTTCTTTTTTTTATTGTTAAGAGAAAAATTTACATTTACTCCCCTTGTCCCAAGCCCTCCCGCTCCCACACTCCTCCCCCTGCTTCCTTAAGATGGGGCAGGATACCCTGCCCTGTGGAAAGCCCAAGGCCCTCCCCCCTCCATCTCGGTCTAAGAAGGTGTACATCCATATAGAAAAGGTTCCCAAAAAGCCAATACATGCAGAAGAGATAGATAAGTC
>JAQHUG010000037.1:1914759-1980940 GCA_028555095.1 Dicrostonyx torquatus
CTCCCAGTAGAACAAGCACACTGTCTCAGTTGGTGGGCCAGTCCCTCAGGGTCCTGACTTCCTTGCTCCTCTTCTCCCTCCTTCTGTTCTTCCACTGGACCTTGGTAGCTCAGTCCCTTGCTCTGATGTGAATGTGGGCCTTTTTTTTAAAAAAAAAAAAAAAAGAGGAAATTTTTTTTTTAATTTAAAAAATTAAAAAAACTTTTTTTTTCCTTAAATGTATTTATTTTCATTTTATGTGCATTGGTGTTTTGCCATGGGTGTCCTGTCTGTAATGAGATCTGGTGCCATCTTCTGGCCTGTGCATGCCAGCAGAACATTATATGCATAATAAATAAATCTTAAAAAAGAAGAGAAATAAACCCTGTCTTGGGCAATTTGGTGGTCTTGTTTATTGGAGCATGTCACTACTGGGCACCCAGGGTGTGTCACTCTGTAGATCCACCTGCCTCTGCCTCGCAAGTTCTGGTATTAAAGGTATGTGCCACCACCTCCTCACTGATGTCTCCATTCTTAATGGAATGAGGTATGCTGCAGTGAACACCAACCTCCAGGTGTTCTTTAGCTGTGTACAAGAGGTAATTAGCCATACGTAGTCGTTACTGACATGCCAACTAACATTTAGGGTTAGTAGCTTGTAGTTTATCATTAGGAAACCTAAGTGGGACTTGTCCAGATGCTTGCCATTCAATTGGGGATGTGTTCTGTGGGCATGTGTGCCTAAAAAGGGTCAGATATGTCTTAGGAAAGATTTTTGTTTGTAATTTATCTAAAGCACATGGGATGAGTTGCTCTTCAGGAAGCGTTTGACAGGCTGCCTCCGCTGGGAGTCTCTGCTTAGTAATTACTGAGAAGGACTACCCCATCACTGCACATGTGGAATGGCTGTTGTTTATCTTATAATAATTGCATATTCTGGTTCATGCAGGGTTGCCATAGAAATTGTAAATTAAATAGTACCTTCCAGAGTATTGATGGGGGGGGCTTTCCCTCTATTTCAGGGTCTTGAAATTCTTTATTTTTGGCATAGTACTATCAAACAATAAGTATTTATTATAGTACTGGAAATAGTACTCAGGTCCTCGAGAAAGGCTTTACCGCTGAGCCTCATGCCTAGACCCACAAATCTATTATTTTAAAACATCGTTTCTCAGTGCAAAGCCTCTTTAGGCAGTGTGTAGTAAAGTGAGCATCTAGTTAGTCTTGATGGTGGCTGGGCCCATCCAGGACTCTGGGTCTGTTCCAGGGGGGTGGGCACCTGTAGATGGGCAGCACCGTGGGCACTTCTTGGTCTCTCCTCAGCCCTCACTCTCTCCTTCTGGTTTCCGCACTGTCACCAACCTCGATGAGCACCTTCCTTCCCTGGTACCGTCTCTGCCCTTGAAGTCCTTCTAACGCTCCCTTGTTCTCTCTCTCTCTCTCTCTCTCTCTCTCTCTCTCTCTCTCTCTCTCTCAGAAAGCTTGCTGCCAAACGTCTCATTAAGATTCTTGCTGCACTCTTTTCTGGTTGGTGGTCACCCCCTTACCGCTTCCTCTTATGACCCTTATTCAGCCTGTCCTCCCCTCTAATACTCCTTGGACAACTACTGGATCCCTGCCAACTACTTCATTTGAGGGTTTGGTCCCAAACAGTAGTGCCTACTTCATCCAATCCTGGCTGACATCTTGCCCTTTTTCTGGTGGGCATGACATTTTTCCAACATTGGCCTCTACTCGTTGCTTTGGGTCATGTGTGATGTTCCTTGCCCTCATGGGAATTGGCCTTCAGGCTTCACATGGCCTGCTTAGGTTGACCAACTAATAAGCTGTTGGTAGATCCATATCGACCCACACCCATTAAGCAGCATCTAGGGCAGACAGTGGGATTACATTATATCTATGCACATCCAACATGGGTGCTCCTGGGGCTGCAAGCACAGTAAGTCAGTCTGTCTGTATCTATCCATTCATCCACTTGTCTTCTTACTATGTGGCTTTGGCCAACTTCAAACCCACAGAATCTCCTATCTCCTATCTCTGCCTCCCAAGAGCTTGAGTTAAAGTCACATGTAACCACACCCAGAACCTCTCTTTTGAGGTAGTTTCTGGGGTGGAAAATGAGACTGGCTCATAGGATAGAAGCTTCTGTTCTTACCTGAGACCAGGTGCGGTACCTCTTGGCATGAAGTATGCCTTCCTGAACTCCAGGCGGCAAAGACCCTTCTGGGGGAACCAGGAGCATGTACCGTACCTATGGTTGTTTGGATGGAGAAGGTTCAGGTAGCCCCCACTGTGTGCCAACTGACTGTTGTTGACTTAGACTCTGTCCCTAGTGATGTAGTTGGTTAAAGACTTCAGTTTGTCCTATTTATACAAAAAAATTCATTAATTTGATGCGACTCTTCTGAGAGTTTGGTTTAGTTAGGCGTGGTTTTGTTGTTGTTAAGACAGATTTTCACTCGGGAACACAAAGTGGCATTGACCTTTTGGCAGTCCTCCTGCCTCAGCCTCTATGTTGCCGGAATTACAGGTGAGAGCTTCTGCATCCTGCTTGCTTTGCCTTTTCTGAGCAGCAGGCCTCATTTTCCTACTTGGCTCATGGGGCAGTCTCTCTCCCGTCTCCTAAAGATACTTGGGGCATCTGGGAACAGATACTGCCTAGGTGAACTTCAGGATATAAGGGGGCTCATTTTTCACTGTGGATTCTTATGGAAGCTTTATCTTAGTCAGTGTTCTATTGCTATGAAGAGATACCATGACCACAGCATCTCTTCCCAAAGAAAACATTTATCTCTGGCTGGCTTACAGTTCCAGAGGTTTAGTCTCATTATCATCATGGAGGGGAGCATGACAGCACTCAGGCAGACATGGTGCTGGAGAGATAGCTGAGAGGTCTACATCTGGATCCACAGGCAACAGGAAGAGAGAGCCACTGGGCCTGCTTTCAGCTTTTGAAACCTTAAAGCTTACCCCCAGTGACACACTTCCTCCAACAAGGTCACACCTCTTAAATCCCTTTCAGCTAGTGCCACTCCCTGATGGACCACGCATTCAGAGAGCCAAGCTGGCCTCAAGCTCAGAGATCTTCCTGCCTCTGCCTTTTACACATGGTGCTCCAGGTATCTGGGCTGCTCATGCCTTCCATTCATGGCAAAAGTTTGCACAGTTGCAGCTCACACTCGCCCTCCAGGGAATCCAGCTTTTACCTGAACCCTAGGCCCTACAACTTTTTACCTTTATTTATTTTTGAGACAGGATCTCACTATGTATTTTGCTTTGTAGACCAGGCTGGCCTTGAACTCACAGCAATATGCCTTCTTCTAGGTCCCTAGTGCTAGGTTAAAGGTGTACACCATCATGACTGATCCCCCATGAATATTTATATGAAACACTGTGTAAGGGTCTTTCCACGGAGACATCACAGGTAAGAACTATGTGACACACGCTACCGCCATTGAGACTCAGAAGACACTGCTCCAAGTCTTAGAAGTGGAAGCTCAAGCTGTTTTGTGGTGCACATTTCTTTAATCCTAGCACTCAGGAGGCAGACACAGCTGGATCTCTGCGAGTCTCTACAAAGCGAGTTCTAGGCCAGCCAGGGCTGTTACACAGAGAAACCCTGTCTCGAAAAATTAAAATGGGGAGAAAAAAAGCATGTCAAGGTATTTTATTTATATTTGATCTGAGCCCAGGCTTTGAGGCTACAGAGCCTGGCCAAGCAGAAAAGGGTGTGAGGCAGTGGAAACGCAGCTATTCTGTGGAGAGATCTCAGGCTGGGCTCTGGTTGCCATGGCAATGGTCCTGGAGCAGAGAAGCAAGGTGCCCCTCAGCACAAGTCAGAGCAAACCCCATGGGAATGGACATAAATTTCAGTATGAAATTGAGGTGATGCAGTACAGGGACCTCTCTCCCTATCCCTCTGGAGTGTTGTTTTTCTGTGTCCCACTGTTTTCTCTAATTGGATGGCACTTAGAATGAATGACCACTGGAATGGGCATGTAACATGAGGGGCCTGCTCGTTGGGGTTTCTGTCCCGCCCGGTACCCCGCAGCCGGCAAGCCCCAAAGCAAATCACACAGGAGTCTACATTAGGTTATAAACTGATTGGCCCATTATCTCAGTCTTCTTACTAGCTCTTGTAACTTATATTAACCCATTGTTCTTATCTATGTTAGCCACATGGCCGGTACCTTTTCTCAGCTGGGCAGCTTACATCCTGCTTCTTAGATGGACTGCTCAAGAATGGGGGGAGAACTTCCTTCTTCCCAGCCATTCTCATCACCCTGCCTCTACTTCCTGTGTGGTTGATCTGCCTATACTTCCTGCCTGGCCAATCAGCATTTATTTAAAACATGATTGACAGAATACAGAATTGTCCCCCACCACTGGTCACTGCAAGGTAGATGTGGGCTGTAAGTGGAGGTGAGGTCCATTTCATTCTGCTTGAAGACGTGTTTGTAGTGTTGTCGTCATCTCTCGCACACATACACACCCTACAGTCTGAGGCCACTTTGCTCTGTTCCCCTGTTTTTCTGGTTGTTTATGACTCTTCTGGGTGCATATAACCATGTGCCTGGCGTGTGATTGTGACGTGACATTGCCCTATCTCTTCAGTTTTGCCCCAGGTTCTACCTTGGCTCTTCCTGGCCCCTTTTCCTCTTTGGGGTCCTTGAAAACAACAGCATGTGGACTCAGAAAGTCACCCTTACCTTATCTGATAATAACTTGTCCAAAAGATGGAATGACTTGTGTATATGACAAGAATGCACATTTAAGAATTTTCTTTAGTCTGGGTGGTGGTGGTGGTAGTGGTGGCACACGCCTTTAACCCCAGCACTTGGGAGGAAAAGGCAGGTGGGTATCTGTGAGTTCAAGGCCAGCCTGGTCTTCAGAGAGAGTTCCAAGACAGCCAAGGATACATCAAGAAACCCTGACTTGGAAAAACTAAAAACAAAAATTTATTCAGGGCTGAGAGTAGTGGCACACACCTTTAATTCCAGCATTCAGGAGGCAGAACCAGGTAGATCTCTGGAATTGAGGCCAGCCTGGTTTAATAGGGGTTCTGAGCCTGCCAGATCTAAGTAGTGAGATCCAGAACTGATTAAATGGCTTAGATAAAGGTACCTGCCACCAAACAACATCATGAGTTAAGTCCTGGAAAGAACAGACTCCTGGGGTTATTGGACCAACACGTAGACAAATATAATGTATTAAAACATTTCTTAGAAAAAAATGTAAAAACCTAAATGCCCCTTGATCAAAGAATGGATAAGAAAAATGTGGTACATTTACACCATGGAGTACTACACAGCAGAAAAAAATAACAACAGCTTGAATTTTGCAGGAAAATGGATGGAACTGGAAAACATTATTTTGAGTGAGGTAACCCAAACACAGAAAGACAATTATCACATGTACTCACTCATAGGTAGTTCTTAAACATAAAGCAAAGAAAGCCAGCCTACAAACCGCAATCCCAGCGAACTTAGACAACAATGCGGACACTAAGAGAGACTTACATAGATATAATCTACATGGGAAGTAGAAAGTAGAAAAAGACAAGATCTCCTGAGTAAATTGGGAGCATGGGGACCTTGCAGGGAGGATTGAAGAAGGGAGGGGAGAGGGAGGGAGGGGAGCAGAGAAAAATGTAGAGCTCAATAAATATCAATTTAAAAAAAAGAAAAAAATGGTAAAGGCTAGGTATGGCATCCACTGTAGTTCTGACACTTGGGATGTAGAGATTGGAGAATTAGGAGTTGAGGGACATCCTGGGGTACATATAGCAAGTTTGAGGCCAGCCTGGCATACATAAGACCTGTCTCAAAATACAAACTTGTCAGGATAGTTTACCTTCCAGTTTGAGAGAAGTGATGGGCACAGCTTTGGCAGTTGCTTGCTTCCTATGTAGTATGACTTCCAGTGGGAGAAGACATCACTCTGTCATTCCAGACTTTGTATGATGGCTTGTGCTTTAATGCTTATTTGTAATAAAATTCATTCTTTTCTTGGGGAGATATTTTTATTTTAAACTTTATTTACTACATTAATTAAAAGTCTGTAATTCAGTGACAGAGCACTTGCCTATTATACTTGTAGTCCCAGGTTCAATTCCCAGAACTTCCAGGAAACAGTAGTAAACAGTTGACTTAAAGTTATCTTAACAATACTTTAAAAAGTAAATAAAATAAATTCAGTTAAAAGGCTGTGACTGTATAGTTTGCCTCATGTGCACTAAGCCCTGGGTTCAGCCCCTAGCACCACATAAACTGGGTGTGGTAATAACCTTAGCACTGGGATGGAGTGGAGGGAGGCAAGAGGAAGTAAGGCCGTTGGTTATGTAGGCCTGGGTTACATGAGACCCTGTCTCAACAAAGACAAGGCCTGTAACATTCTCATCAGTCAAAAGCCTCTGTCTTTATGTGGTCTATGAATTTTGGCATAGTAATTAGTGATAATAAGGATAATTTTTTAGTTTGCTTCTTTCTTCCTGTGGTAAAACATTCTGACCCAAAGCAGTTTGGGGAAGGAAAGGGTTTAGTTGGATCACACTCCACATCCTAATCCATCACTGAGGGAATTTGAGGCAGTAACTGAAGCAGATGCCCTAGAAGAACTCTGCGTACAGTCTCACTGGCTTGCTCACTTTGCTTTCTTCTTTCTTTTTTGTTTCGAGACAGGGTTTCTCTGTATAGCTCTTGGTGTCCTGGAACTCTCTCTGTAGACCATTCTGGTCTTGAACTCACAGAGATCACCTGCCTCTGCCTCCCCAGTGCTGGGATTAAAGGTGTGTGCGGTCACCACCCAGCTCAAGTTTGCTTTCTTGTACAACCTGGGGTCACCTGCCCAGCATTGGACCCTCCCACATCAACCATCAATCAAGAAAATGCCTCACAGGTTTGCGAAAGGTCGGTCTTATGGAGGCATTTTCTCGGCTGAGGTTCCCTGGTCCCATATGTCCCTGGCTTGTGTCAAGTTGACAGAAAACTGGCCAGCGCCAGTAGCAGTGCATGGTAAGATATGGCAAGGTAGTCTACGCCATAGGGTAGAGGACAGGTACTCATTCGGTCAGAGCAGATCTTGATGTGCAGGAATAGAGAAGCAGCTGATCCAGGTCCAGTGGGAGGCTGGTGGACCACAGGGTCAGCTTTAAGTCTACAAGAACTAGTCAGTTTGTTCACCCCTCTGCTTCCCAGATGCCCCTACCTGCATCGAACAACTGGGGACACTGAGCGCAAGTACCACCTGCGCTACTACAAGACAGGCACATGTATCCATGAAACAGATGCACGGGGCCACTGTGTGAAGAATGGCCTGCACTGTGCCTTCGCACATGGGCCTCTGGACCTGCGGCCACCTGTGTGTGACATCAGGTGAGTAGGGTGCCTTCCTGGGGACCAGCTTCCTTCTTTGCTGCTTCTGGCGTTTTTTTGCTTCAAAGCATCTCTTTCTGAGCCCCAGTTTGGGGACAGGCTCTCCTGTGTATGCCACACTGGCCTCAAACTGTCCTCCTACCATTCCTCGAGTGGTAAGATTACAGAGTTTGCCACCGTGCCCAGTTTATGGTGGCTAAGGGTCAAACCCAGGGTTTCATGCATGCTCTGCAAGCACTCTACCAACTGAGGCCCGTCCCTAGCTGCCCCAGTCTGTTCTCACTGTTTCCTTGTGTATTGTGAGCCACAAATAGGGACAATGGTGTAATGCTTTCCGTCTAGATGGATGAACACCATGTGTGCCTAGCTGCTGTGGAAAGTAGATTCTATCTGAGCTCACACCTGTAATATCCTAACACTTGGGAGATTGAGTCAGGCTCAGGCTGCCACAAGTTCAAGCCCTGTCTGTAATATAGGGCAACAGTAAATACCAGGGAATTCTGGGCTACAGCAGAATGAGCCCCTCTACTCCTCAAAAAAAAAAAAAAAAAGAAAAAGAAAAAGAAAGGCCAGGTGTGGTGGTGCATGCATTTAATCCCAGTACTTAAGGAGTAGAGGCAGGCAGATCTCTTTTAAGTTTCAGAACAGCTTGGTCTACCTAGCAAGTTCTAGGAGTGCCAGTATTACATTGACCCTGTCTGAAATAGGAGTTGGGGCAGATCCTTGGTAAATGAATCAGCTCTAAAATTGCAATTTGAGGTATAACTGGTGTCCTAAGACTGCTTCTGTGTTTGCTGTCACTGTAGTCTGGCCCTACACCTCCAGTTAGTGCCAATGAAGTGACAGACCAAGTGACTTTGGAGCCATGGATTCTGCTGGCTTTCCCCACCTCTAGGGATGTTCAAGCTGTAACTGCTGTGCTGTGCTGTGCTATTGGTTATAGGGAGCTTCAGGCTCAGGAAGCCCTGCAGAATGGCCAACTCAGCGGTGGGGATGGTGTACCTGATCTGCAGCCTGGAGTCTTGGCCAGCCAGGCCATGATCGAGAAGATCCTGGGTGAGGATCCTCGGTGGCAAGGTAAGCCCAGGCTTTACTGCAGTACCCACAGGGGAGAGCTGTGACCTTTCACTTGGTACATAACCTGCAGGAGAATCGGATGAAAAATCAGGGTTCCTCAGTCCACTGCTAGCTGTCAACCATTTAGGAAGCAGATGGCCAAAGGGGATTTGAACCCAGCCATCTGGTCCCAGACTGTGCTGACCCATCATACCACCTGGCATCTTTGTGGGTGGTACTGGTTGGCTGAGGGAAGTGTTCAGGGACCACAGCAACTTCCAGGCAGCGTGTTCCAGCACATTGCTAGCTGTTGTCTGCTGTCACCTACCGCATTAAAGTTGGGTCCACCTGCCTAAACCTGGGTTTCTTTATGTCTGGAGCTTAAATCAGATGTTTGTCTGTCCTTGACTTGTTCCTTGGAGCTGTGAAACCCATATTCCCTGCAGGCTCCATGAATGATAGTTGAGAAGAGTAAAAGTCTAGTTTTGAGGTAAAAGACGCATAAAAATCAGCCTTTTAGGGGCTTGGGGGATGGTTTAGGGAGAAAGTGCTTGCTGTATAAGCTTTGGGATCTAAGTCTGATGCCCAGGATCCCTTAGAAAGCCTGAGAGCTATAGTGCAGGCCTTCAGTCCAAGCACTGGGGAGGTGGAGGCAGGAGGATCTTTAAGACTTGTTATTCAACCAGTTTAGCCAGTTGGCAAGCTCTGGGTTGAGAGCACTGACTACTGTTTCAGAGGACCAGAGTGTTTCCCAGCATCCACATGGCTGCTCACAACAGTCTGTAACTCCAGTTCCAGGGGCCTCCATGGGCACCAGACACACACATGGTACACAGACACACATGCAGACAAACACTCCAGTGCTAAGGTGGGAGTGCTAAAGGAAGACACTTGACGTCAGCCTCTGGCTCCACCTGTGCTCTCAAGGACGTGTACCCACACACACAAAGGAAATTCCATGGTAAGGAGCAGTCATGTGTTACCTATGGTCTGTGATGTTTTTGTTTGTTTGTTTTTTGTTGTTGTTCTAGTTTAGTTCTAGTTCTAGTTTAGGTTTCTCAAGACAGGGTTTCTTGTGTAACCTTGGCTGTCCTGGAACTTGCTCTGTAGATCAGGCTGACCTTGAACCCACAGAGATTCTGCTTCTGCCTCCAGAGTGCCGGGATCAAAGACCTCTGTTAGCATACATGGTTATTTTTTTTTAAGATTTGTTTTTATTATTTTCTTAATTAATACATATCTGGGTGGGGGTATGTCTAGTCTGTGATGTTTTGGGAAATATATTCAGTCTTGATGCCCCCCCTCCGACTTGGTCTGCTCAGGGCTTTCTAGTTTGTAAGTAGTGCATTCAAACTGTAGCTAGTCCAGCTGTGGATTGTCTTCAGTCTTCTTCCCTTGTTGGATAAAATGAATTGAGCTAGGGGCCAGAGGCTGGGATAAATTAACAGCATGACTGTGGAGCTGTTTCTGACTCCATGTCCACTTCTTACTATGGTCCTCCCGCTATGCTGGCTGGCACCACTAAAATTCTCACTGTTCTCTCTTCATTGCCCCATCTGGCTCAATGCTGACAAGCTGTGGCCTGTTATCGCATTGCAGGTGTTTGGAGAGGAGAGGGGACACTGCCTGCCCAGTCTCTATTGCAGAGGGAGACTCCAGTGGCCTGTCCCAAAATTAGGGACAGGGTGTGATATTCAGCTAGAGGATGGTGTGGCAGCAGCTTCATGTCTGGCTTTGTTTTAATCACCTTTCTGCTCTATTCAGCAGCCTCCCTGTTAGGCAGGGTATGTTCTCCTCCGCCAAGTGGACATCTGATCCAGTGTCACAGGTGGGAGGCGAGAACCCCGTCTCTGTAGGGTAGATTTAGCTGAGGACTTAGCTGAGCAAGAAGAAAAGAAAGAAGGTGATTATTATGGATCTTTTTTTCACGTTTTTATTTGCTTGGGGCTTTGTTTTGTTTTGTTTTTAAGATAGGGCCTCACTAATGTAGCCCAGGCCAACCGTGAACTCATAGAGAAAGGCGTGCCTCTGCCTCTCCAGTACTGGAATTAAAGGTGTGTACTACCATAGCCAGCCTCAAAGTTAACTTTTGTTTTGAGACAGGGTTTCTTTGAGTATCCCTGGCTGTCCTGGAACTCTAGAGACCAGACTGGCCTCAAACTCAAAAGATCCAACTGCCTTTGCCTCCCAGGTGCTGGGATTAGGGCATGTGCCACCACCACCCAGCATGAAGTTAATCTTTGTTTTTTTGTTTTTTGTTTTTTTTTTGGTTTTTCGAGACAGGGTTTCTCTGTGGCTTTGGAGCCTGCGCTGGAACTAGCTCTTGTAGACCAGGCTGGTCTCGAACTCACAGAGATCCGCCTGTCTCTGCCTCCCGAGTGCTGGGATTAAAGGCATGCACCACCACCACCTGGTGAAGTTAATAATTTTTAAACTGAACATTGATGGTACACACTTTGTGAGTCCATTACTCAGGAGGCTGATGAAGGACAATTATGAACTGAAGCCCCGCCTAGGCTACATAGCAAGAGTGTTTCATAGAGTTAACATAGATATTGAGCTGGGCTTGGCTGGTAGATACCTGTAATCATACCACTTGGGAGTCTGGGTCTGAGCAAGATTGCAAAATCTAGGCCAGCTTGAGCTACAGAGCCAACTTGATCAATTAATAGGATCCTGTCTCAAAATAGAAAGTAAAAAGAGAGTTGGGTTTGTGTAACTCTGTATAGATCACTTGCCTGGGCTAGGTCCTAGGTTCAGTCCCCAATACCTCCCTAACAAAAGATCCAAGGTTTAATCTCCAGCACAATCCAAGGGAGCATGGTGGCTAACATCTCTGATCCCAGCACCAGGGAGACAAACACAGGAGGTTGAAGACAGCCTGGATTACATGTAATGTGTTTGTTTTGTTTCGTTTATTTGTTTTAAAATGTTAAGCATTTTTGAAAGTAGGAATTTCTTCTCCTCCCCCATCGTCATCATTAGAGGTGGGAGTGGCATCCAAATGCTATGGTCTTGGGTAGCGGTCAGAGGACAACTTGTGGGGATCAGTTCTCCCCTTCCACTGTGGATTCCAGAGACTGAGTTCAGGTGACCGGGTTTATGCAGTCAGTGCTTTCACTTGCTGAGCCATCTTGCTGGCCTAAGAGTACTGTATTCACAGCAGACTGAGGAGGAAACCCAGGCCTGTGCTCCTGTGCACCCCAGCCTTATCAAGAGCATCCACAGTAGAGCCAGACAGGAGGTACCTCAGGTGGACCTACACTGTCAAGATTAGGGTTACATCTCAGTAAGCTGATTGTTTCTTAAGGTAATAGAAGTAGTTCAAGAAGGAGAAGACATTCCTGAGAATGGGAGTGGGTCAGTGAGCTGGGGACAAGCATTTTCTCAGAAAAGCTGTTTCTGTTGTTGGCTTGTGGGGGGGTAGGTATGTGCGTGCCTGTGAATATGTGTTTGTGGGCAGGTGCTGTGTGTCTGGTTATATGCAGAAGCCCGAGGTTGACACCAGCTCTCATCCTCTATCACTCTCTCTTCTTATTCATTGATACAAGGTCTTTGAATTATACCCACAGCTCATTGGGTCTGCATTCTGAGTGATGGAATTTTAGGCAGGCTCTCATGCCTGTGTGGGATTTACATAAATTCTGGAATCTGGAGTTGATCCTCATGGTTGCACAGCAAGTACTTAAGGCCACTAACTGTGTCCTCAGCCTACCAATGATTTTAATATGGTCACAGTCACACAAGTGTGTGATCATCACTTCACTGCCATTTCAGTTCTTTTCCTTTTGAGAGAGGGCTTCGTTTCACTAAGACTGGCCTTGATCCCTGTCTTCTGGTGATCTTTCATCTCTGGGTTTCCCTACTGTGTACATCTTATGTACGTTGGTCATACTTACAGCCTTGTACCTGGCATTTTCTACTGTGTATAGTGTCTTTGGGGGCAATCCATAGTAAGTACATCAGGTCTGGTCCTTCCTGACAGGTGAGCTGTGTTTGATTATCTACTCAGTGGTGATGGATATGTCTGGACTTTGAAATGCTATGCCTGATGTTACTGTGAGCACTCAAGGCCAGGTTTTCTTGCATCTGTTTTACAGACAGTAACTTCGTATTGGGCAGCTATAAGACAGAGCAGTGCCCAAAGCCACCACGCCTATGTCGCCAGGGCTACGCCTGTCCACACTACCACAACAGCAGAGACCGCCGTCGGAACCCCAGAAGGTTCCAGTACAGGTGGGTTCAGGGATCACAGACAGGCACCCTGAGCCATCTTCCAGGTGTTCCCCATGTTCCCCATCAGGGGTCTGCTCTGGCTCTCGAATATCTATCTTCACTGTAGCCACTGGCCTGATTGCTCTGCAGCTCCTGCTGCCTCTGTTCATCTGACAGAGGCAGGGTCATGAGGTTTCTTTACTTTTTTCCTGTGACCTTTGCACCCCATGCTGGGGAGAAGTATTTTCCATGCTGTTGTCATAGAGATGTCCACTCTTTGAGTTCTCCCATTGAGGATTCCTGCTCAGCAATGTTGTCAGCCCATAGGCAAGAAAGCTGTCTTAAAGGGCTAGGCTTGTGCCGGGCAGTGGTGGCGTATGCATTTAATCCCAGCACTTGGGAGGCGGAGGCAAGTGGATCTCTGTGAGTTCGAGGCCAGCCTGGCAGCCTGGTGTTCATGAGCTAGTTCCAGAACAGGCTCCAAAGCTCAGAGAATCCCTGTCTCAGAAAACAAAACAAAACAAAAAAAGGACTGGGCTTGTTAGAGACAAACACTTGAACATCTGTTTCAGGGACAAGTGAGAAAAGCTTTGACTTGTGTCTCTCTGCACTCAGGCACAGTGGTTCCCACATGATCTGCCCACTAGTAGCCCTCGAGAGGTAGGGAACACAGCTGGGACACCCCCCTGCAGCCTGTGAGTTTCCACTGGCACTTCTGAAAATAATGTACCACCCCTGTACAATGTAATGTACCACCTCTGCACCTCTGTAATGTCAGGGCTGCGTCCCACCCAGCAGGCACTGCACATTTGGCTTTCCTGGGATGTAAGACAAAGTTCACCTTCCAGGCTGATAGCAGGGCACTGAGCTCTGGGGGATGCTCAACCTCTTGCCCTCTCCTGATTCCCACCTGCATCTGGGATGCATTTTCCAAAGCATCATCCACTCTCCCTCCAGCTGCCCCTGTCTGTATTGCTGGCCTCCCTTTGGGCTTGCAGTCAGCACTCCCAGTGGCCCAGGCCTCAGTCCCCACTGGCTCCTCTTTCAGCCTGCACCTTTTCTTTGCAGAGGGCCAACCTCTCTTCTTTGAATAATAATCCCATGTCCCCTTGAGTGCCCAAAACACCTGTTCTGATAGATGAAAATGGTGGATTTGCCCACTGGCTCCTCTTTCAGCCTGCCCCTTTTCTTTGCAGAGGGCCAACCTCTCATCTTTGAATAATAATCCCATGTCCCCTTGAGTGCCCAAAACACCTGTTCTGATAGATGAAAATGGTGGATTTGTGACTTCACTGCTTTCTGAATAGCTTCAGGGTCAAGAGACCTGAATAACAAACCAGGAATAATACAGATTGGTTGTGGTGTGTCACCACTGCAGGCTTTAAGAGGACCAATGAATATCCTTGTAAAAAGGATGGAAAATCAGATAAAGGGAAGAAAGAGCCTCAGAGGTGGGGATTCTAACTATAAACCCCAAATGAGTGTTGTGAAACTGCCAGAAAGTGTGAAAAGTGTGGGGAATGTGGGTCACTTAAGCTGACTAAGAGTCTTGAAAACAGCTTCAAGTCTCAGATTCTACTTTGCTGCAGAAAGCAGAGCCCTGGGCCAACACCTGCTGTAGGTCCCTGCACCCACTGTTCCTCACCCCTTCACATGGGCAGCCCCGACTCAGATGGGGAGTGCGGGATAGCATGATCGCTATAGGTTCACTTTGCCTTCTGTCCACTGTTGGGAGCCAGATTCTGAGCACACTGGTGCATTCTTCCTACTCTAGATCTACACCCTGCCCTAGTGTGAAACATGGTGACGAGTGGGGCGAGCCCTCACGGTGTGATGGTGGGGACAGCTGTCAGTACTGCCATTCCCGCACGGAGCAACAATTCCATCCTGAGGTAGGCATCAGGCAGGTGGGGCGGGGCATCTCAACAGGGGCTTGCTGTGTGTGGAACTCTCACTGGAAGGGCACTTAGGACTCAGAAACGCTACTCAGTGCACACTGTTGGATTACACTGAGAGGTACTAAATCAGCCTAGGAGGAGTTGGGGAATGGGGATGGGAGGAGACATGCAGAACGACCCTCACAGAGTGAGGACAGCACTTCCCTCTCCCAGAACAAAGAGTCTGACCAGGGAGGGACAGATCTACTAGAGGGTTCCACTCACCCCCCTGGTCATGGCTGCTCTATTGCCAGTACCTATTGAGGTCCAGCTAATCCCGTGTGGCCCACAGCTCCACCCTGCATGCCATGTGAGATGAACTGCCTAGCCTTGAGGCTTTCACTAGTGAGGATGTTCCAGGGGTTCAAAGGTTACTACCAGGACGGTCAGGACTGCCTGTCCCGTGGAATGGTCTAGATAGGTGTTTGGCCCTGTCCTTATGAGTTCACCTTGACTACCCAGTCACCAAGCAGAACACACTTAGATTTGAGTTAAAATGAAGAAGCGAAAGGACTGTCCTTGGAGCCCTGAGACTTCAGGGAGCTGGGGCTAGGCTGAAGAACCTGAAGGAAATGGTTCTCTATGTAGGCTTAAGTCTGTCAGTGCAAGGGTGCTGTCATCACGCCCTTCCCTGAGCCTCTGTAACGAATGGTATGGTTTTGGTATGAGCAGATGTTGCCCCTTGGGATAGAGTTCCTGGAGCCGAGGCTTGTCTGCCCTTTCCCAGGTCACCATGGTGAGTTATCTGGTCACAAGGTTGATGTTGTGGTTATTGAGCAGGCATTGCCTGAGCTTCTGCTGTATCTCAGAGAGAGTTAGAGATGTCAAGTAGAAGGGTGCCTTTGCATGGAGGTCTGATAGGCTGGTGTGGCCCTGGCCAATATCTTCAGAGGACCACGGGCATCCAGGGGCAAACAGTGTGGTGGGCACCTTCCATCACTGGAAAGAAAAGGTTTGTGTAGTTCGAAGTTCTGGAGGTTCCCCTCTATGATTACATGGCCCCATAGCTTTGGGCCTGCCCTGCCCCCACGAGAACATGCCTCATTGTTCTAGGAACTGCCCACTAGGCCCAGACTTGTCCAGGTTTCACCATCTTCCAGTCCTGAGAATCAGGCCTTCCATGAACTTTTGGAGACTGCATATCCATTCTGCAGCTGGAAGAGCCCACGCAATCTGATTGCTGGTGTGTTCTAAGCAAACAGCTGTTCTCTTCTCACAGAAATCGAGATGAATAAGCATCCATCTTTTGTCTTATTTCCTAGATCTACAAATCTACAAAATGCAACGATATGCGCCAGACTGGCTACTGCCCTCGGGGCCCTTTCTGTGCCTTTGCACATGTTGAGAGTAAGTAGACAACCTTCACCCTCCCAGGACCACCTCGGCCACCATGTGGCCACATGCCTTATTCAGCAGCTCCACAGAATCTCATTGAGTGGTGGCTCAGCACTGTGACCTGGGAACTGGCCACATCTATACATAATATCATGTTCATTTAGATGGCTGGGGTAGGACCTCATGCTACATGGCTGGACCTGCCTTGCCTTTTACATCTGGTACAGGCTGGACCTGTAAAACTTAGAGGGACACCTACCCAATTCCTACTGGGCTCCACATACCTCAGGGAGATCCAGATGTTTGTCATTTACCTACTTACCTACACCTTGCCCTGAGCTACTGTTCTAGTGGGACTGAGTGGCAGTGACTCTGTGAAGTCAGTGTATGTCCACATAGCTGGAGGAGATATGGAGGTCTCTTTATTAGACTTGACTAGCTGCCCCAGAGCCTAGTAGTCAGTAATTGTCAATAGGCTCATAATAGATTCTCTAAAGCTGTCCCCCACTCTGGAGTGTGGGTTCTGGTGGTTATAAAATAGCTACAAAGCGCAAACTTCACTTCCTGTCTCAGTTGGGATGGCCACTGTTCTGTGCACACTTGAAGTGATTTTTATATTAAAATTACTGAATCCAAATGGTACTGTTCGGGAGCTAGAGAGATGGGTCAGTGGTTAAGAGCATGTACTGCTCTTGCAGGGAATGAGAGTTAAGTTCCCAGCACCTCATCAGGAGGCCCACAACCACCACTCTTGGGGTCCCTGCACTCAAATGCATATACGCACACAAAGATGCATATCATACACATACTTAAAATTAGACTTTTAAAAATAGGATTATTTGTTTTTATGTATATGAGTGTTTTGTTTGCATGCATTTACATGCACCACACGCGTGCCTGGTGCCTGCAAAAGCCAAAAGTGTTGCATTCCCTGGAACTGGAGTTACAAATGGTTGTGAGCTGCTATGTGAGTTCTGGGAACTGAACCCAGGTCCTCTGCAAGAGCAGCAAATGCTCCTAACCATTGAGTATCTGCAGCCCCTAAAAAGAAGTTTAAAAAAAAAAAAAAAGTTAAATGGCTCTGTGAGGGCTGGCCTGCCATCTAGGAAAGGGGAATTGGCTATGATACCAGCCTGTGCTCTCCACCTCCTCTGTGGGCCAGCTGTTAGCCCCTCAGTGCTAGCTGCTCTTTCTTCTTGGTAGAGAGTCTGGGAATGGTGAGTGACTGGAGCTGCCGTGATCTCAGTTCCAACAGCGCCTCAACGTACAGCAGCCAGCCTGGAAGTGTAAGTGGACATTGCTTGGCTTAATCACACTGTTGGGGACAGAGATGAGATGACATTTGGGTGGTTGGGGGAAGTCTACATGTGGAGTTGTGGTTCCTTTCAAAAGAGTCTAGAAAAATCGTGACTATATTCTTGCCAGGGCTGGAGCAGGACACGTTTCTGGTATGCTGACTGGTGGGATCTTGCTTTAGCAGGCACCCAGTGCCTTGCCTTCCTCATCTTTCTGATCCCTTGGGCTGTTAGGTTCCTAGGCAGTTGGAGGTCATCAACAAATGGTATCTGATGGGGCATGCCCAGTCTGTGTTACTCAAAACACCCAAGTGTTGGATGAGGACATCGTGTATCTGATGGCTATGATGAAGATGAATGGTCTCATCATACTTAGAAACCACTTCTTGTCTGTGCCTGGGTCGGTCACTAGAGTAAATCCTGAGGAGGGCTCCCAGTGTGGGGACAGGCTTTTCAAAAATGGACTGAAACTAGTATTTGCTTCTAAAACTGTTTGAGTAACATTAAAATATTCCTAAATTTGCTGGTCAGTGGTAGTGCAGGCCTTTAATCCCAGCACTCAAGAAGCAGAGGGAGGTGGCTCTCTGAGTTTGAGGCCATCCTGGTCTACAAGGTGAGTTCCAGGACAACCAGGACTACACAGAGAAACCCTGTCTTCAAAGACAAAAAACAAAACAAAAATTCTTGAATTTGTTGAACAGAGCCACTCTGCTTAGCTCCTGCACTTGTGTGTCACTTTGCTCCCTTGCCGAGGCCACTTGGGTGGAACCTGGGTCTATTGACAGGCCTCTGAGACTCAGGAAGTGTCTGTTCATGGTCTAGGTCTTAGTAACTATTGCTCTTTTGTCCCTCTGCTTGAGGAGGGTCCTTTGTGGCTGACAGGGCAGCATCTGAATCTGTCCTGGGTGCCACAGGTATCCTCTGCTAGTGTCAGCTCAGGGGAGCCCAGAACAGCTCAGTAAGACTCTGATGATGCACCTCAGCGCCTTCCATGATGCTTCTGCCCCTGGTGTCAGTGTGATGTCCTGGGGTACCTTTCCCAAAATGTGTAGTGGTGGACCACCTGGACCGAGATGCCTGTGGAGGCAGCATCTCTGCATTCATTCCTGCTTTAGTGCCCGGAACGCTGATGGCACTCTGTATACCCAGAACTTGCCACTTTTCCCTTGGGATTGTCACAAAACTCTCACAGGACCACCTTGAATGCCTGAGGCTATCCTACCTTAAGGTACAGCTGGGTCTCCCTGTACCCACACTCCTTGTGCTATCAGCCTCGATGCTATTTGGTCAAACAGGAGACCAGGGTTCTTAGTTGTAGTCCCCAGCATGATGCCCTTACATTTGACCACTTCATATGAGGGCCTGTTTAATGTGATGAATTCATGAGCCCATGACCAGTCCTTTTTATTGAACAACTGCTTGGCTCTTGGTATGTGTGTAGTGCCCCACAGACTGTCAGTCCCAAGTGATCCAAGTGTGGGAGGGGAGGGACTTTGGTACTAATGAACAGGAGCCATGAGAACACCTCCGTTTCTCATGTCTTTGAGGACTACTTGTACTTTCATGGTGTTTTCTTTTGGGGATTGTTTGTTAATTTTTTGTTTTGAGGCAAGATCTTATTATATAACCTAGGTTGGTCTCAAATTTATGATCTTCCTGCACCAGCCTGCTTTGTGCTGGAATTACAAGCCTGGACCAACACATCAGCTCCAACATTTTCTAAATTCTAAGCAAAGTGTGGGTCTGTGTGTTTTTAGAAGATATCTCCTCTTTGCCTTTCCAACCTGAGCAATCCTTCTCTTGTAGGCCAAACGGAAAGACTCTCCCTCTGAAGGAAACCAGAAAACTAGTGAGGACAGCAAGCAGGTACAGTTTTGGGGCTATGTGACTGCAGCTAGAGAGTATGGCTTTTGTTCTGTAATTATATTTTTTTTTGCGCTCATATTTGTGTGTCCTTTGTTTTGTTGTTAAAAATATTTAAGATGCCGGGCGGTGGTGGTGCACGCCTTTAATCCCAGCACTTGGGAGGCAGAGGCAGGTGGATCTTTGTGAGTTCAAGACCAGCCTGGTCTACAAGAGCGAGTTCCAGGACAGGCTCCAAAGCCACAGAGAAACCCTGTCTCGAAAAACCAAAAAAAAAAAAGAAAAAAAAGAAAAAAAGGAAAAAGGACACCATTTACCCCAGTCAGTGATCTTATCTTAACCTACCAAATATGTAGAGACAGGGTTTCTCTGTAGCTTTGGAGCCTAGCCTGGAACTTGCCCTGTAGACCAGGCTAGCCTGAACTCACAGAGATCCCCCTGCCTCCACCTCCCTAGTGCTGGGATTAAAGGTGTGCACCCCCACCGCATGGCCTATGGGAAAGATTTTATCCTCCCGTTTTCTGCTCTCATGGAGCCAGGGCAAGGAAAGTAGGATGAGGTGTTCCTGGGTCACAAGGACAGTAACAGGGGGGAAAGGGGAAGGGTTCTGGAAATTGGTGCTGATGGTGTTTCCCCAAGAGTGAATGTAATTGATGCTGCAGAAGTATACACTGGGAGCCAAGTCTTATGGTACAGGCACATAAGATCCCAGCTACTTGAGAGGCTTGGGGCAAGGATATTACTGTGAGTTTAAGGCCAGCATGGGCATGGTAGTAAAATATTGTATTAAACGTTGCTCAGTGACAGAATACACTTAGTGTCTTAGTCAGGGCCACTATTTCTGTGATGAAACACCATGACCAAAAGCAAGTTGAAGAGGAAAGCATTTATTGGCTTACACTTATGTATCCTTGTTCATTATTGAAGGAAGTCCGAACAGGTACTCAAACAAGGCAGGAATCTGGAAGCAGAGGCCATGAAGGGGTGCTGCTTACTGGCTTGCTCATCATGGTTTGCTTAGCTTGCTTTCTTACAGAACTTAGGACCACTAGCCAGGGGTAGCCCCACCCACAATAGTCTGTACTCTCTCCCATCAGTCACTAATTAAGAAAATGCCCAGGGCTAGAGAGATGGCTCAGTGACTGAGAGCATCAGCTGCTCTTGCAGAGGATCTGGGTTGACTTTTTGGCACACACATGGCAGCTCACAACTGTTTGTAATTCTAGTCCCAGGGGATTTGACAGACACACATTCGGGCAAAACACCAATGCACATAAAGTAAATAATTTAAGTAATAATAATAAAAATGCCATGTACCCAGCTCTTAAGGAGGCATTTTATCAATTGAAGTTCCTTTTTTTCAGATAACTCTAGCTTGTCAAGTTGACATAAAATTAGCTGGCACACCTAGTATGTGAGACCCTAGGTTCAGTCCCTAATACCACAAAGAAGTGTATGCTTTATACTGATTAAGGGCCAACCAGAAGGTTCAGTGGTAAAAGACGTTACCATACATGCTGACCTGGGTTTGGTCCCTGAGACCCACAGGTAGGAGAGAACCAACTCCCGAGAGTTGTCCTCTGATGTGCACACGTCTCCATACACATACACACACACTCTCTCTCAAAACCCAGAATGGTTAAATGATTACTTTTATCCTGTGTATATTTTAACAAAAAAGAGAAGGAAAGGAAAAAAAGGAGGGAGAGAGAAAAGCCAGGCAGACAAAGCTGGCTTTAGAAGAAGAGCATCCCTTGGTGGTGTCTCTGTGGTGTCTTTCTCATTGATGCAGACCCTTAGGTTGATCCATCGTGGTTGTACATTTGTGACTATTTTGACATTGAATAGGAAGGACATGGATGATGATACTGATTTTCAGAGTCAAGCAGTCTCCTAGCGTCCTTCCATGGTTAAGAGGGAAGCATCCTCTGCTGTAGTGTGTACCACTCTGAGGCAGGACTATTTTGGTTCCTTGAAGACCGTGATATCACATGCACAAATGAGAAGTTGAGGTATGGTTGTTCCCCTCAAACACATCTGGGAAGGAAGAGGATGGTATCTCAGTTCCCAGATGGAGCACTGCTGTCCTGTAGCCCAGTTCATATGCCTGCTATGTGGGAGTGAGATTAACTGCCTGAGCTCCCTCAGATCAGCTGTGCTGGTGACCTGGCAGTCACATCATGCCATTTTACAAGTTCTCTACATTCTTGGTTTCTGAAGTTTAGAGAGGTTTTGTTTTAACTTTTTATCGTATGTGTATGGATTTTTTTTTTTTGAAAGGGTTTCTCTGTGGCTTTGGAGCCTGTCCTGGAACTAACTCTGTAGACCACCAGGCTGGTCTCGAACTCACAGAGATCTGCCTGCCTCTGCTTCCCGAGTGCTGGGATTAAAGGCGTGCACCACCACCGCCTGGCGTGTATGGATGTTTTTTGTCTGCGTGCATGTCTGTGTACAACGTGCACAGCTAGTGTCTACAGAAGCCACAAGAGGCAGTTAGGTCCTTGAGAACTGGAGTTACAAATGGTTGTGAGCTACATGGTTGCTGGAAAGCAAACCTGTTCCTTTGGAAGAGCAACTTAAGTGCTGAAGTATTAAAGTCCCAGAAGTGACAGCACAGTTTTTTCCTGGGATTACAGGCAACAGGCCTTGAAAGTCTCTTCACTACTAAACCAGGACTCTTTGGGGGTAATGTGCTCCCCATTATTTGGAAAGAGGTGCATGTGTTCTTGGTGGTATTGGACTTAGGTGAGGTCTGAAGTTTAAGGTAGATGGATGGAAGGGGGCAGTAGTGATTATGATTCAGTTGTCTGGTATGGACTTCAGCCTGACCAACTCATGGAGCCAGCTCAGCTCTGGGCTGGGCCCACCCGTGAAGGGGGTAGTGAAGGCAGACAGCACAGGTGTTGTAATTTTAAAAAATGCCGGAAAGAGAAGTCACACCATGCAACAAGGTTCACATGGAAGGTTTCTTAAGCAGAATAGAGAGAAGGGGCAGAGATCAGTCCCTGGGGACAAGAGTGGTGGAAGGGGGTGGAGAGAGAGAGAGAGTGAAAAGAAACAGGAGGTGGGCAGCTTCAGTTTTTAAAAGGGAATATAGTGAATATGCACAGGGGGGTGCTCTTAATGGCTGCAGCTGAGGACATCCTGTCAGGACCCCCAAGGGCAGGCCAGTGCAGATGCCTGAATACTGACATTCCTTCCTTTTGTTTATTATGAAAAGGTGAGGAGTTAGAAAGGGGTAACAGGTGAGGTGGGGATGAGAATGCTGTGTTCTTGAGACTGCTTCATGATGACCTGGGGGTGTTGCAATCTTTGGGGGACCTGGGAAAGCTGGGGTGCTGGTACTACTGTCTCCTGAGAGGACAAAGAAGTGATAGGAAAGATCACCAGGGCTAAGTGGGAACAGGAGTTGAGTAAATGAAAGAAAGGGAGAACTGGTGTGTGCTGAGCAAGAGGAAGCTGACTTCTCCACCTGACCCGCATGTGCAGCAAACAAATGGAACGTTTAGAGAGGGAGAGGAGACAGACACAAACGGGTTTTGAAAAAGAAAGTGGAGAATTCTTTCTCTGTTCCCTGTCTGGTCCAAGGAGTACTGAGGCCAGATTTATTTAAAAGGAGTGATCAGTGGGCCACCAAAAGATCCCACTGGGATCATGGGAGCGAGGAGGGGGAGGTCACAGTTCCCAAGGATGAGGCAGAGGAAGATAAAGATCCATAGGCCTGAGTACATTGGCATCCCAGGGATCAGGAAGGATCAGACTGAGTGGACACAACTGTTTCAGTATGTTGTCATGCAAGAATAGGGGCCAAGGGCTCTGAGCCCAAGAGAGGCAAAGTCACCTGGTACTAGGACTTTGAGAAAAGCTAGAAGGTGAGAAGACTGTGCTCGAGAAAGGAAGCCTCATATCCAGGGTGGATAACCCTACCAGAAATCCAGTTGTTGGTACTGAATGAAAGCCATCAGCGAATGAGAAAGCAGATTTGTTGAAGGTGGAAGAGTGGATTAGAAAGCGATATATCTAAGGGATAATTGAGCCAGATCTTAACTGCAAAGACAGATGAGTTTAGAAGCCCTTAAGTCGGCACTGAGTGCAAAAGCTGGAGGTATAGATGATGCCAAAGTTCACATGAATGAGGCAGGTGAGACCCAAGGGCCTGTAATCCCTAGTTTCCAGGAATTCAGAGAGGATTGATTTCGAGAAGGCACAGGCTACCTCAGTGATTTGTCAAGCAGAGCAGGGGCTAAGGGCTCTGAGCCTAAAAGAGCCATGATTCCCTGGTACCAGTGCTTAACGAGGCCAAAAGGTGAGAAGCCAAGCTCGAGAGATAAGTCCTTACTCATGGGAAATGGCCAGAGGGGGCTTCACCAATCATATTGGTGTTAGATGGAGGGGCCCTGTGATCTGTTAGTTGGAGAAGCGAGGCTGTCATTTGTGAACCAAGTACCAGGGTCCTGGCATGCCCCAGACTGCCAGCAAGCTGGAGGAAACACCAGGAGAGCCTTTCCTGGTCAGGGAACCCAATGTAATTTAAAAACACCATGAGGAGATGTCATGCCATGCAACAAGGCTCACCCAGGAGAGGTTTATTGGAAGAGGAGAGAGAAGGGACAGAGAAGGAGGCAGACTGGTCCCTGGGGGTAAGAGAGGTGAAAGAGGGAGAGGTGGGGCAGAGAAGTGGGGGGAGGTGGGCAGGCCCAGCTTTTAAAAGGAACCCTAGTGAATGTGCACAGGAGGTGCTCTTAGTAACTGCAGCTAAGGACATACCGTCAGGACCCCAAGGGCAGGCCAGTACAGATGCCTGAATACTAAAAGGTGCCTACAGCTTCTGTACCTGGTACCTGTGTGATTGGGTTACCACTAAGCTGTTGATTATAGAAAACTGGTACCCTTCATGCTGGTAACAATTTCTTCCTGCCCATGGCCAGTGGCTGTGACTTGCTGATAGAGAACACCTGCCCTCTTTTTGGCTCAGGCACCTCAGCCACTCCTGAGTGTGGGGTCTCTGGATACCTTTGTGGGACTCATGGGGATGTCTCAGAGAGGTTTGGTGAGGCCCAGGATGCATGGGCTGCTTTTTCTCAATGTGAAGATCCTAGGTTCAGGACATAGGTTTGATTTTGATGAAAGTGTCTGTTGTACTGACACATGCCAAGGGCCCCCAGCTCTGCTGCTTTTTTCCCCGAATCTAGCCTGGGCACCTGTTTGGTATCATATGGCTTGTTTTTATCTATTACCTATCAGTTTTCCTCAGTTTCACTTTTCTGGCCACTGGGTGGGTAAGAACTAGGGAGGGGTGCAGAAGCTCCTGGGAGGTTGGGGAGAAGGATGGGCAGGCGCCCAGCCCCTGGCCTGCTACAGGTTTTTGTGTCAAAAGACACTTTTCAGATGTTTGCCTCAGTGACAACAAGACATCCTGTCATGGTCAGTGAATGCTAGCGAACAGTTTCCACCCGTCTGCAACAGCCCGAGATGTTGGCTGTCCTCGTGTGCTGCTCTGGAAGTGGCAGTCCATCCATCTGCAGTGTCTCTGCTGTTGTGCTCCCAGCAGCACCTGCTCATATTGTTTGTGTTTTTGAACAGAACCACCTTGCTGTGTTCTCAGTGGTTCATCCACTGGCCCCCAGCATAAGCTCCAGTGTGGCATCTAGCCTGGCATCCAGCACTGGCTCAGGTAGCTCCTCCCCCACCGCTCTACCTACCCTCCCTGCCCGTGCCCTCCCACTGGATCCAGCTGGCAACACTGTGGAGGCAGTCCTAGGTAAGTCACAACACTTCTTTCCTCTCAGCTTTTCACACTGTTACTTGGGACTGCAGGATATGTGGAACCCACGTCACAGAATGCACAAAACACCTAAGAGTCATGTCAAGTGGACCGTCTGTCCCAGAGGCCATGGGAAAATGAGGAGGCTAGTGAGAAGTGGAGATGGAAACCATGATGAACTAAACATGAGAGACGACAGGGTCGAGAGGAGAGTTGTAGTGGAGCCTGGACCAAGTAAACAGCTAGCTGTCAACTTGCAGCGAGCTTTGTGGATTGTTTTTAGTGCCTAGGAGTCACTCACTGCAGGAGCACCAGTGATGTATCAGGGCCTGAACAGGAGCCAAGAACCTGGGCGCAAAGGCCAGGATGAGTTAAGTAAATGGGCTAAGACCAAGAGGAGTAAGGGAGCCCGGCACTCCTGTGTATACAGGTACTTGTGAATCACAGGTAGCATGCTCTGAGCTGCTGCATTTCGTGGTCACAGGAGCATGCTCTGAGCTGCTGCATCCGTGGTCACCAGGGCCTAGATGGCCCAAGACTGACTTGATTGTGGTTTGGTTTGGTTCAGTTTGGTTTTTCAAGACAGGGTTTCTCTGTGTAGTCAAGGCTGGCCTGGAACTCTTTGTAAACCAGGGAGAAACTCACAGAGACATGCCTTCTTCTGCCTCCTGAGTTCTGGGATTAAAGGCATGTGCCACTATCACACAGCTTCTTTTTTTTTTTAAAGATGTTATTTTATATATATATATATATATATATATATATATATATATATATATATATATATATATGAGAATCTGGCTGAATGTATTCCTGCATTGCATGCATTCATTGTCTGTGGATGTCAGAAGGAGAGAATTGGTGTCCCTGGAAATGGAGTTAGAGACAGTTGTGAGATGCCTCATGGGTGCTGGAAATTGAACCTGGGTCCTCTGGAAGAGTAGCTGGTGTGCTCTAAACCACTGAGGTATCCTTCCAGCCCCAAAACCTGTATCTTGTCCTGACCATGGGAGATACACAGAAAAATGGCATTTGTGGTAACTTCAGAGATGTGGGGCTGGAAAGTTAAGCCCTCTATCTTGAAGCAGGTCATGCTGCCTAGGGACCCAGAGTCAAGTTGTCCATGTTGATGTTCAAGTACCAAAGTGGCAAGCCCTACCTAGAGGACATAGAGATGTGTCACCAACTGTCTCACAAGATAGCACAAGCTCTATCCATGTAGACCTGCTAGAGTCCTACATTGGATGCAGGCTGGGAATGATGTCACTAGTGTTGACAGAGGAGGCTTCTCTCCACCGTCCTCAGGGTACATTAAAGACAGTCCTGTACTACGTGGGGACTGCTAGGGAGTCCTGGAGCTGGTCAGTGTGCTGCTGAGGCTCCTCCCACACCTCTGTGTTTCTAATATAAAAGTAAAGAGGGTACATAACAGAAGAATGTTGAGGGAAAGTTAGATCCCCATCCCGGAACAAGCAGACTGTGTGGGCACTCGCTCACCAAGGTGTAAGGTTGACCAGGTGCTACAAACATGGGAAGTATCTCAGAAAGTCCTGAGTTGCCAGGTGTTTCAGGCTGACAGGTGTCAGCGTATTTGCAGTAGTTCTTCTAGCCATTATATATTATGCAGTGCATGGCCTCAGAGTCAGAAAGTTGCGAAATGCATTTTTAAAATTTGTTTTGTATTGCTGGGAAGGGAATCCAAGGCCTCAAGTTGATTAAGCCACCTGTCCTCATTTACAGTGTATTGTAATTACTGCTTCCTAGTTAAAACAGTGAGCATTTCCTCTCTTCACTGTGAATCCCTTCGAAAGTCAACTAGCTGGGTACTGTAATCTCAGGGCTGGGACGCTGAGGCAGGAGGATCACTTTTGAGGGCCCCCCCCATACTATATATCAAGACACAAGAAGTCAGTGGGCTGTCTTCCCAGTGATGGGAATTCATGGTTCATAGGCACAGGGACAATCCCTGCCTCTACCCAATAGCCAGCCTGACCCACATGCCTCCTCCCCATGGGGTTGGCTCTCACTCTGGTTCTTTTTCGTGATGAGGAGGGGTAGACTGGAGGGCACTGTCTTTGTGGGGTTTCCTTCAATTTAAATCAAGTCAAGTACAGGGCCTGCACATTTAAGAGATGCGGGGGAGGGAAGTGGGAAGCATGCTAGTTCTAGTAGTCAGAGTGAACACGCCTCCAGTTCTTGACCATGGGGGACTGAGCCCATGAGTGCTCCCTCTGCTTGGCATCCTCCCAATTCCTCCACCTCCCCCCCCACCCCCATCGTCCATTCCTGCCCCACTAGTCAGGCCAAAACGGTGCCTTCTCTAACACACCTGGTAAGCAGGTGCTATGGGGGCGTGGCCGGTGCTCGGGGACAGGGTGCGCAGCGGGAGTGGGCGGGGCCTGCACGCAGGCAGGGCCAGAGGCTGGTGAAGGCGGAGCGCGAACCAGGCAGGTTTGAATCCTCAGTGACGGCAGCCCTGCTGGGGCTGCGGAGGATATGAGTCAGCATTGACAGTGGCTACGGCAGATCCCGGCAGATCTCGCGTCAGCCCGGCACCAAGTTGTGGGTCATCATTTCTCAGCGCTTTGGAACAGGCATGTGTCCGCCCTCCTCCCGAGGTGTGAGTCCCTTTCTCCCGTGCATGTCCTCCAGGGGGCTTCTGTCCTACACGCAATCTTCCCTGGTGGTGCCTCTTCCCCCCCCCCCCGCCTTGACTGGCATCTCCCTTGAGATCGTCCTGGTCAGCCAGCGTACCCCCAGGTGAAGAACCCCTGATAGTTACCCTTCTGAGTGCACCCCTCTGTCTTGGTGTGCACTCCTTCAGGCCGGTACCTTTCAAAATGCATGTCCCTCCAGATGCATGTTTCCTGGAAGCTTTGTACCTCTTTCGCAGTGAGATCATGGGATAGATACCAGGTCTATCAGACTGCAGAAGGAGGTTAACTTACATGCCTACTTACAAACTTGCTTTTGTTGGTGCTGCTTACCCAGGGCCTTATTGCCCTCAAGGTGGCCATCCTGCATTCTGTCCCTAGAGTCCTGGTCAGGTCCCCCCAGTTCCTCCTAACTTTCCCAGTTCGGAGTGGAGGTATGCTGGTTGCTTGGTGCTCCTTTGTTCTCTAGCAGCAGATAGGGAAGACACCATCCTGTCTTGCCCTTAGCTCCTTTCTGCAATCTGTGTGGCTTGTCCCTTCATGTATCCCTGACCCTAGAGGACTATGACACCTTTTAAATGTGCTGTGTCACAATGGGAACTGGTGATGCCTGGGACAATACTCACAAGCTCTCTGCTGGTTGCTGTTGAGAACCAGGTGGCTTCAGGTCATTTGGTGGAGCCAGTTCTGAGCCAGGCAGTATAGCCTCACCCTGAAGCACTTGTAGTTTATGAAAGGAGGCTCACCTAGATTTCCAAGGTGGTTATTTAAGTATGATTCAGAAGTCCTGGGTCTAATCATCAGGAACATGAAGGTTAGTGAGGTTGGAAACAAGAACCTGGTGGACTAGGGTGTAGGGTGGGTTCCTGAACAGCAGTCAGAAGAGTTGGGGAGCCCCTGGGTCATAAATAGGGCTGACAGGCCCAGAGGTTCCCCAGATAGCCCCTTTTAACTGAAACCTTGCTGGGCTCCAGTACAGTGGCTCACACCTTGTGCTAGGCTTCTTTTTGGGATTGATTGCAGTATGGTTCTCTCCCAACTTGACCTCTCTGTTCTGTGTAGTCAAGGCTGCCACTGCACCTTGGACTCTTGTGCTGAGCCACAGAGAACATGCTCAGATTGAATCATCCAGGGGAGACAGGTTCCCACTTCTATACCTTTCTTTGTTCCTTAGTTCTTCAAATTGAGGTTTTGCAATTCCAGGGGAACAAGAGCAGTGGAATTGTCCCTCACTTAATTCTCCAGGTTTTAGGTGCAGAGGCTGTCAGTCCAGGCTCTGACCTCCCTGCTCCAGATCAGGTGTAAAGGATGGGGTAGAGCCTCTGCACTGGGCACAGCAGAGGCAGGATAGGGCAGGATGTTGTATGGCTGGATGGGAACATATCCTCAGTCTGCCTACTTCGGCCAGCTCTGTCCAGATGTACTGGTTCAACACACAGCGTTTGGAGGCTGATGAGATCTGGACTAGTGGGACATGCTCAGCAATGGATTATGAAGAAGGGTGTGAGGTAGAGAGAAAGAGCTGGCCAGGCGGTGGTAGTGCACGCCTTTAAACCCAGCACTCGGGAGGCAGAGGCTGGCGGATCTTTGTGAGTTCAAGACCAGCCTGGTCTACAAGAGCTAGTTCCAGTGCAGGCTCCAAAGCCACAGAGAAACCCTGTCTCGGAAAAAAAAAAAGAGAGAGCTGTGCTTAGCTTGCTGTCACTGAAGAAGGGACCCTGAAGCATGCTTACTCTTGGGAGACACCTCTTCTCCCCAAAAGACTGAGAGATGAGACTCGGGGTGGCATGTGGTGCTGGGGGAAGAAAGGGAGCAGGTAGTGTTGTGAGGTATCCACCAGAGAAGAGTTTAAGTCAGTAGAAAGTCCTTTATTTATTTATTTTTCTCGAGACAAGGTTTCTCTGTAGCTTTGGAGCCTGTCCTGGAACTCACTCTATAGACCAGGCTGGCCTCAAACTTATGTAATTCTGCCTGCCTCTGCCTCCTGAGTGCTGGAATTAAAGGTGTGCGCCACCACCGCCTAGCCAATAGAAAGTCTTTATTGGCCAGCTGGAGACTACACTGGGTGTTCAGGATCCAGTACAGTCCTGAGCCTTTCTCAGGGTGGGCTTTTGAGCACAAAATACTCATCCTGAGTTGACACACCTGGGTTGATTGACACACCTGGGTTACACCTTTGTTTGAAGAACTAAGGCGCAAGAACAGTTAGCCAGAAGCAAAACTATAGAGCCCAGAAAGCAAGGGTAGTACATTTAGGGACTTTGCCAGAACTACAAAAGCATCTCTGATAGGTTAGATCTGTTTTCATTTTGTTGCCTACATGCTGGGTTTTAAGCCCTGAATGGTACTCTGTCATGGCGTCAGCTGTGCTTCTAGAGTTTTATCCTGACCTGCTACAGAGAAGTTTGCTTACAGCTTGTGTACTGTCACCCTTTTTAGAGAGGCCCTTTGTATGCCAGGCAGTGGTGGCACACACCTGTAATCCTAGCACTTGGGAGGCAAAGGCAGGCGGATCTCTGTGAGTTTGAGGCCAGCCTGGTCTACAGAGCTAGTTCCAGGACAGCTCGGTTGCTACACAGAGAAACCTTGTCTCAAAAAAAAAAGGGGGGGGGATGGGGGAGAGGCCCTTTCTAACCAGCAAAGGAAGACCAGAGCCTTCAGGGAAAGTTTATGTGACCTGTGGCATCTTTTTTATTTATTTTTGAGACTAGGCTAGTTTTACAGCATAGCCCAGGCTAGTCTGGACCTTACAATTCTGTCTTTGCCTCCCAGGTGCTGGGATTACAGGCTTATGCCACCACACCCAGTATATATGTTATCTTGAAGTTGAAGTCAGAGTTCTTGGGAACTGGGGTGCCTTAGTCAGCAGTGGGAACAGGACTGAACCACACAGCATAGACTGCACCAATGTACTGTAAAGAGTGGGTGGGAGAGGCAGTAGCCACCATGTCAAAGCTTCAGGTTCATTGCTTCTCAGATAAAGACTTGGAAGAGCAGGAGCTTGGATTGACAGGTGAGAGTGCTGACTGAGCTCTGTGGCTCCTTTAACCTCCTGCATGTTCAAGTTTGACAGTGCCTGTATTGAGAATGCAACACCACTCACAGGCATACTCCTGTAGCCAACTCCTGTCTCTCCTCCCTCTGATGGCTGTGCAGGCCATCAACACAGTGCTATCTTCTCCACTGCGTGGTCCCTGAATGGCAGCCCTGTTCTGACTGTTGGGGTGGAGACATGTCCTGGTCTCATCCTGCTCCTGATGTTCACTTTGTAGACTAAATTGGCCTCAAACTGTGATTCTCCTGCCTTAGCATCTGAAGTACTGGGTTTATAGTGTTCTACCATACCCAGCAACCTCTGCCCCTGACAAGGAGGCAGTTTCTGGAGTAAGTGTGGCGGTCCTGTCTCCCTTAAGTCCTCAAGGTGTCAGAGTTCATTATCTTAATGTGTTCAGCCTACACAGCCTCAGAACCATTTGCCTGTTGGAATTCCTGTAAAATTTTTAATAGTTAAATGTAGTTATTGGTCAAATTTTAACAAATGGTTAGAAGTAAAAGGAGACACAACTGAGTACATCCAGTACATTCCTGTATAATCCCAGCACTTGGGAGGTGGAAGGCAAGAGGACCAGAAGTTCAATTGCCCTTGGCTGCATTGTGAGTTGAGGCCAGTCATGAGCTACATGATACCCTGTCTCTAAAAACCAAAAAGCAAAGAAAATGAAACAAAACCATACCTACAAAGTAGGATGTTTGTGGACCAGAGCTGTGTCTCTCACTGCAGCAAGGGTTGTTCAGATGAAATGTCCCTCCCTGGCTGTGGAGGAGAAAACAGCCTTGTTGACCAGCAGAGGCTGGTAGGGGCTGTTTTGCTCTAGCTAGGTGGGTGTCGATGTTATGGGGTCAAGGATTCCTTCTGAGAGGTTTTGTGTTTGTGCTGGGTGAGAGGTGCGTGGGTAACACCAGGTTTATCACACAGGTTCGGCCTTAGATCTTCACCTTAGTGACATAAATATCGCGTCCTTAGATAAAGACTTGGAAGAGCAGGACCTTGGATTGACAGGTGAGAGTGCTGACTGAGCTCAGTGGCTCCTTTATCTTCGTGCATGCTGCCTGGCTTACTGTAGGGGTTGAGGGGAACCATCTGCTGGGATCCTCTTCTTGCCTCTGCTACCTGCCTGTGTGACTCGGTTTCCTGCTGCTTCCTCAGTTTACCTCTGTTGTGACAGAGCAGCCCTTTAGACTTGGCTGGGACCTTTCATGAGGAAACACAAGAGATTATTTTTAGGGGCTGGAGAGATGATGGCTCAGTGGTTAAGAGAACTGGCTGCTCTTCCAGAGGTTCCGAGTTCAATTCCCAGCAACCACATGGTGGCTCACAACCAACTGTAATGAGATCTGGCGCCCTCCTCTGGCATGCGGGCATACATGGAGGCATAATAAATCTTTTAAAAAATTATTTTTACAGCTGTATGACATAGAGAGGTTCTTATTATTACATCATTTCTTCATCCTGAAAGTTATTTTCTCTGTTTCAAAAAAAGTCTACCTATCTTAAGAGCCCTGGTGGCTTTGTGAGTGCCCTACTAGTGGTGGGTTCCTGGCTCCGCCAGAACCACTACCAGTGCTGCCCTGAGTTGGGAGCACCTGACAACTACACTCCTGTGAGTGGTACTTGCTTGCTGGCCTGGTTCCTCTGGTATCTTCTGAGGTGCCCCTGTCCCTAGGTTTCCCTGGTGTCTAGCTGCCTAGTTACTGACCTGCAGGCTTATTGGCAAGTGGCTCTGGCAGAAACCCTGCCTGTCCTTGTTCATTCAGCCTCCCTCCTCCCACCAGGTCCCAGGTCGCTGGCAGGCTCAGCACCCGTCTCCATTCCGGGCTCCCTGCCCCGCTCGCCATCCTTGCACTCGTCCTCATCCCTGTCCACCTCCCCACTCAGCTCGTTCTCTCAGTCCCTGTCTGGGCCACTCGTCTCCTCGGCTATGACGCCCCCCCAGCAGCCACCACCCCTCCGGTCGGAGCCGGCTACGCTGGGCTCTGCAGCCTCATCTTACAGCTCTTTAGGTGCGTGCCTGGGCGTGGGTCCCTCCCCGCCGGCTCTGGGTTCTGAAATAGGTCCTGTTCAATCTAGTCCTGCAGGGCTTCTCACCTCCGTAGTTGTGTGTCTTGAGAGACACCACCTCCCTCCAGCCTGTGTGGTGTAGATGAGTGGACAGATATGGTAGACATGTCTACCATGGGACAGCTGGTACCCACAGCTGGGAATTCTCACAGTGCTCCAGATCACAGTGTCTTGCTTGCCAGCTCACTCAGAGCTCTGGGTGGGGCATACATGGGGTCCCCGCAGGCAGTGTCTAGGATTCATTGTATGATCCAAACTATGAGAGGGAACTGTTATGACAGGTCAGCAGGACTCTTGTCTTTTGCTCTCATATTTCCACCAAGAGGCTGTTCACATCTTCAGTAATGTTCTATTTAGAAATGTGCCTGTCTCCAGATGTCCATCTTAACAGATAGCTAACATATAGGAGATGACCTCAGAACTAGAGCTCTTCTGAATCTCCAGGGTCTGCTATAGAATGCAAACTGCTGGGGGTTTTCTGTTCACACTCTTATCATCCTGAGCCAACTGTGCCTCATTTAGGGGAGGCAGTCTTGAAGCTGAATCTTCAGCAGTCATGAGCAAGTGACCTAAAGGGTACCAAGGTGGGTGGCCAGGTGAAGGGCAGAACACCTGCAGACACCTCAGGCCTTGGCTGCAGTATGGACTGTATCATCCTTGTCTCTCTTAAACTCAGGTTTGAACGGCGTTCCTGGGAGCATCTGGGACTTTGTTTCTGGCAGCTTCTCTCCTAGCCCATCCCCCATTCTGAACTCTGGCCCTTCGGCTTCCTCAAGTGCAAGTCCAAACAGTGCTGAGCTGGCACGGGTCAGGCGACAGCTAGATGAAGCCAAAAGAAAGATCAGGCAGTGGGAAGAGTCTTGGCAGCAGGTGAAGCAGGTAAGCCTGTGGGAAGGAGGAGCCGGACATAGGAGGGAAAAGAGGGGTTTGGATACACAGGCAGGGCAGGTAAGCCTGAGCAAGGCCAGGCACGGCTGCCTCCTGTGTGATGTCTTGGGTTTTAGGCCTGTGATGCCTGGCAGAGAGAGGCTCAGGAGGCCAAGGAGAGAGCCCGTGTAGCGGATAGTGACCGGCAGTTGGCCCTGCAGAGGAAGGAGGAGGTGGAGGCCCAGGTAAAGCAGCTGCAGGAAGAACTAGAGGGCCTGGGTTTGTCCTCACTGCCAGGGCTACGGAGCTTGGGTGACATCAGCGACATCCCTCTTCCCAAGCTGCATTCCCTGCAGAGCCAGCTGCGTCTGGACCTGGAGGCTGTGGATGGGGTAAGTCCTGCTGGGCAGTTGCTGTCACTTCAGGGGAGGGCAAAGAGGACTGGCTAGTGAGGGGCCTGAGACCAGGCCAGACACTCCTTTTCCTTCTTCTTCCCTGGCTCCTTGCCTGGACTCTGGTTGGTGCCTTTTGCATGTGTCCTTTTGACTACAGCCGAGGTCCAAATACTACATGTACTTTGTCTCCAAGATACAGTTTCCTGGGTTCTGGCCACTCTCAGCCATGGGATCCCATTTAGCACCCATTGTGGGTACCCAGCTGCGAGCCTTGCCTGTGGCTAGACTGGCTGTGCTTCAGGACCCAGCATTCTGGCAGGGGTAGGGGTGTCTCAAGTTTTCTAACTAACTGTTCTCCCCTGTAGGCCCCTGGCCAAATGTCCACCCCAGGCCTGACACACAAAGGATTTCTGTGACACTGCTGCTGTAGCTGGTGGCCCACTGTCCTGGGATACGGTCATTTGCTTGGCCTTACCCAGTATGACTCGCACCAGCCTGGTGCCTTGACAAACACTGAAGAAACAACACATACACAGAGAAGCTAGGTGCAGGTGGGCTGTGCATGCCTGGGTGGAGCTGTACCTACTACCAAAGCAACCTGCAGCTTAGTGTGTCTACTATGTGTGCACAGATGAGGCAACAAATTAGCTCGTCTAGGTGGGGGGAGTCTACATGAGCAGTCCCAGAGGAGGAAGCTGCATGCAGTTGCTCATTTTTGCACATACTGGTCAAATGTTTTTAAACACTCGTACTTGGAGCAGACCTCTATTGAAAGGCTTTTCCAGTTTCCCATGGGTCTGAGGTATTATCCTTCCTTGATATGGTCATATCCATGTCAGCTGTACACATTTACTCAGGACTTCATTTACTCTTCACATTTACTCCTTTGTGGCTCCCCACACTCACAAATCACCTCTTCCCTACAGGTGATCTTCCAGCTTCGTGCCAAACAGTGTGTGGGCTGCCAGGAGCGGGCCCATGGCACTGTCCTCCGGCCCTGCCAGCACCGTGTCTTATGCGAGCTGTGTGCAGCCAGTACCCCTGAGTGCCCCTACTGCAAGGGCCAGCCCCTCCCATGGTGACCAGAGCGAGACCTATTCCTTCCCTGGTGAGCAGTGCAAAGGCCTCAGCATGCCATGTGCCACTTCAGTGTCGAAACTTGCCTCCAGTCCCACCCACGCTAGGATGTGAGTTCATGCCCACTGTCCAACAGCCTCTCATATTACTCTTTTTTTCCTACCATCTCCTACCAATGGTGTCAAGGTATTCTCAGAAAACCTTTGAAGCACTACCACCCTGGGCAGGTGGCATGTTTTTGGTGCCCCTAGTCATGACGCTGCTGTGGCCAGGCCAGTGGGAGGTCAGGCCTTGTCAAAGCACTTTGTAAACCGAGGAATCTAATTAGACATTATAATTGTATAAGCTGCTTTCTAGGTCCATGTTTTTTAATATGCGATAACATGAAGCTTTATAAGTGTACTGTGAACTTGAAGTTTCCTATCAGTTTGTTGTTAACTCATAGTAATGGTAACTACGTTAGATTTCATATTCTGAAACTATTTAGGAAATGAACATTTATCTAGTAGTGAAGAAGACCTAGGATTTTTACATTTAAAATTAAGTGCAGACAAATAGTATTTATAAGCAGAGAATGGTTATTGAGAGACACATATACATTTAGATGTTCTTAATTTTATGAAAGGAACTAATTTTCCTAAGCATGTGCAGGTGCACATGTAGATGGAGTTTTATATTCCAGTATCAGAGTGATATCCAGAGCTCTGTCATGCACTTAATGTGATCCGTGGCCACTTCCAAGTGCCTGTGCCTTGCAAAAGAAGTGAAGGAATTGGTTCATTTGGTTTTTTTCTTCTCCCTTGAAAGACAATTTCATGCTAATGAAAAATGCAGCAAAGGAATCAGACATTCAGAGGAGTCCAGATCTACTCGGAAAGAGCTGTGTTCTGATGTCTTGTCTGTAATGGCAACGGTGCTTTGTACCCTGATTCGCCTAGGGCACCCTAGCTTGTGCTGAACAAAGGGGCTGTGAACCTGAGACTTCAGTCTGCTGCCCCTGTGATCACCCTCACTCACTGCTAGCTGATCCAGAGATTCCGGGACAGCTTTAACAGACATCTGGTACCTGAGCTGTGCATCCAATTATGATCAGAATCCATCCCATGGCGAGCAGCCCCAGCTCTGCTGCAGCTTACCCGGCAGCTTCCAAGGAGAAGGCAGCACCCTCACAGCTTTGCCTCAGGCCCATGGCTAAAATCCTGCTGAGAATGTGTCTAGGGTGATGACTTCAGCCTTCTATAGTAAGGGCTGGGACTGTTCCTGGAAATCTAGGATGGAGACATCTGTCCAGGCAACCCTTGCCCTTGGTGGCAGACCTAGGCAGGGCAGGTAGTCTACCTGCAGGTTCTGCCCAGGCCTAGAAGTGGTTCTCCCTTCCCATGGCTTTGCCAAAGACTTTTAATAGCATTTTTTAAGTGCAAAGTGACTAGGTAAAACATTTTTATCAGTGACCAAATTAGAATGTATTTAATATAGTAGGAGATTGAAAAGCATTTTGTAATACAAGACAAACTGGTAGAAAAGCTATCATTTTAAAGGAAGTGGATCCTCAACATTCCGCAGCTAGCCCACTACTTAATAAGGTAACTATTGACCTGGTTTTAGTGACTATTTTGTTTTTAATTATAGTGGTAATGATTTATTAGCTCAGTACCTAGATCATGTGTATTTTGTGCTACTGTTACCATGGTTTAAGATTGTTTATTTTTATTCATATTTATGCACTTGTTTCCCATATTGGCCTTTGGTCTCTGTGGTAGCAGGACAATGTTTGTGATTGATAGCTCATCTGGACATTCAAGCTGTAACAGTTACAAGCATTAAGCTTTAGATTGTGTGTGTGTGTGAGCTACTCTGGCTAACTCCTCCTCGGCTGACATTCCAGGCTGGGGCTATGGCAGTTATAGGACTGCTGTGTGATGTCTGAGGAGGCAGTGTCTACGGGGTCCCACCCAGTGATGGGAGTTTTCTTGAGCATCTGCTCTTATGGAATCAGGTTGGGCTCTGAGGACAGGTGTGCAGAGGGAAGACCAAAGAAGGGGCCACTTCTCCTATCCATCCCAGACCTCCTGTGAGCTAAGGCTCCTAGGGTCTATCCTGGGTGGGAAGAGCCAAGGAGGAGAGAGATGGGTTTAAGGCCCACATGTGCATACTGGAGGTGGGGCCGTGGGTCTAGGAACTGAGGCTCACCGTTGTCCTGTTGCCTATTGTCTTTTAACTCTCTAGTGTTAAATATTAACAGTAAATGATGGTGTCAGAGTTTTGTGTACCTGGTTGGCATACCTTCCTTCCCCCAGTATGGATGCGCATGTGGATTAACTTATGGAAGCCTTTGTGTGCATTTGTTTTCAGAAATTAGCTGAGAATGTTATGTGAATGGAATCTTCTTAATCCAGAAGGTCATATTTATAATACATACCCATTTACTTAGTGAATTCTTTAAAGTTGTTAACATTTGTTTAAATTTTTTTACTATAGCATTTATGCAATGGTTTACAGAATTCATGGAGTTATTTTTTATCAGTATGAGATTAATTAAAACTTTGAAATTTATTCTGTCTGTGTTCTGGGCACAAAGTCTAGCCAGCAGGTTCCTGTGTCTGTCAGTGACCCTGCCTGACCTAGAAGAGGCCAAAGGAAGTCATGTCCCCACCACACCAGTTCTGTGCACCCCGCTGAGACCACACCTGTCCTCTCTGTGGAAGGACATTTGCCACTGAGGATGTTTCTTTATCTCTCATGCCGACTGGATCACAGGGTGTTCCCACGTAGTCCTGGATCACCCCGCAGCTGCTCTGAGGTAGCACCGATGGGGACCTGCTGACCCGGGTGCTTAGAGTGGGCGGTTTCTGCTAGAATGGGTGGCAAGTGAGGATCTGTCCTCCAACTGCTTCAGGCCCCAGGGTGACTGGCAGCCGACCAGGGCAGACAGACTGACCTGTGGGCTGAGTGTGGGAGATTCCATGCTGGTCCAGCAGACTGGTCAGTCTTTGTACCTCCTGTGACAGCTCTGAATGTGCCTGGACAAGAATGCCAACCCAGTCAAACCCTGGTGGGGACCACCAGGACTAGGGACCCTGCAACCTTCCCCTTGTCCCCAAACTACCTTTCTACAGTTGTCCAGGGTCTCAAGCCCCAGGCCCTTGGAACCTCCTGCCTGCTGAGTGGGATGGGTTTCTCCTGGGACCTTTAAGTAGCCAGCATCCTCAAAAAGCACCCTCAGCAACTTCTCATAGCCCTGAAGGTGGAGGAGACAGAAGGAGTACCTGGTAGAGCAGGCAAGGGGACACCCCTGAATGTGCACCCACCTGCAGTGTGATTAGCTCGTCTGCCAGGTCCTGTTCCACCTGGTCCCAGCGATGCTGCAGGGCCTCCGACAGGGTTGGATACACTACAGACCAACAGGAGCCAAACATTGCAGAGTCTCCTACCTACCTTCCTCTTCCCTGGACCCAGCCCTACCCGGAGGCCTACCTAACAAAGAGTGGGGATGGCACACAAGGGGGGTTTCGAATGTCAATGCATAGACACAGGTGCTTGGCTCAGACACATGGGCCAGTCGGTTGATCTTTCCACAGGTGAGCTCCACCTGGGAAGGAAGAGAGCCTCAGTGGCTGGTGGGGTAGCTCTCTACCACCCACATCCTCTATGGGCCTCACCTTGCTCTGCCTGCTCCGGGAGTGGCAGGAGTCCCCATCAGTCATCCACATGCCCTTGAAGGTATTGTTGGCGATTTCCCATTCATGCCAGATGCTGGGGAAAAGGGGTGGCAAAGCAATGATGTGGTGGCCTCAGGAGCAGACTTGACACTGCTGCCCTAGCTCAGCTTACCCAAGGATACCGCTGTAGGCGTTCCAGCGGAAGGTTTGCTCATGCTGGGTCACATTGTGGAAAGGGCAGAACTCATACTTGTACCTGGGGGCACAGAAGCATGAGGAGCTCTGCAGACTGGGCCCACTCCACCCACCAGCCCGGCACTCACGTCGACTCCACTAGGCTGAAGCACTTGCCAGCAAGTCTGAAGAGATGTAGGGGCCCTGGGGGAGAACACCACAGCAGTTCAGCTTAAGCATAAGGCTCTGCTACCCCTAGAGCTAGAGCCTAAGGGAGGCAGGGGGGCACCAACCATCAATGCCAGAAAGCACCAAGTTCCTTTCCGTATGTGATTAGAAATGGTCAGATGCTGTCTGACCTAATCCCTAGGGACTGATAAATCCATCTCCAGATCACAGAACTGGTTATCTGTGGCAGGGCTCCCATGTCTGTTCCTGAGCCCTCAGTGTCTGGAACCTAGTTGTAGACTTGGACCGCAGACCCACTGGCAAGACCAACACTAGCCAAGAAAGGTAGGGATGTGTGTGTGTGTGTGTGTGTGTGTGTGTGTGTGTGTATACATGTCTGCATGCATGCTAGTGAGATTTGGGGAAGACAGCAGCCATGTCGCATCCTCAGAAAAAGGACTGACTAGTCCAAAGCTTAGGACCAGTTTGCAAAGATGGACAGAGTATTCTATTTTTTCTAAGAGCCAAGTTTCAACAAAACCCACAAGGCATACAAAGAAACAGGAATACATGTTTCATTCAAAGGAGCATTTTTAAAATCCCTAAGATGAGCCCTGTGTGGTGGCGCATACTTTTGATTCCAGTACCCTGGAGGCAGAGGCAGGTGGATCTCTGAGATCAGGGCCATCCTAGTCTACATTAGTGAGTTTCAGGATAGCCAGAACTCTGAAGAAAGAACCTCACACAATGTTTTTAAAAGTCCATGAGCCAGGGCTGAAGAGATAGCTCAGGGGTTGTGCTCTTCCAGAAGACCCAGGTTCAGTTCCCAGCACCTACATGGCAGCTCCACATGTGGCTCCAGTTCCAGGGAACCAGATAACTTCACACAGACAGACATGCAGGCAAAACACTAATGCTCATAAAATTCTTTTTTTTTTAATATTTATTATGTACACAGTGTTCAGCCTCCATGTATGCCTTCAGGCCAGGAGAGGGCGCCAGACCTCATTACAGATGGTTGTGAGCCACCATGTGGGTTGCTGGGAATTGAACTTAGGACCTCTGGAAGAGCAGTCAGTGCTCTTAACCTCTGAGCCATCTCTCCAGCCTCTCATAAACTTTTTAAAAATCCATAAGCCAATAGAGAATCGTACCCAAGGAAACCATCCTTCACCTATGAGGGGGCTGGTGAGACTCAGAAGTAGAGTGTCTGCTTTACAGATTTTGGAACTCAGACATTGTCATACATGTTATATCTTGCTAAGTCCACTGTTTATCAACATACAATAGCTGTCCTTTCTTTAAAAAACTGCTGCTAGTCTCTGAGCTGGGAATCTGATTGCCTCTGCTTCCTGAGTGCTGGGAATTAAAGTCCATGCCTTTAATCCCAGCACTCAGGAAGCAGAGGCAATCAGATTTGAGGTCCAGGCTAGCAAAAATGTCAGAATAAAATAAAAACAATCCTGCCACTCTCTACCTATTGAATGGAGAGTTTAATTCATTTACGTCAACAAGTAAGATGACAGATGTGTGCCTTTGAGCTTTTAGTCTATTTCTTCAGTGCTTGCTTTTAAACAGACAAGAGCTGTCTTGTTACCCAGACTGGCCTCAAACTCCTGTGTTACAGTTATCCTCCTACCTCAGCCTCGAGTACCTAGAACTATGGGTACATACCACTGTGCCTAATTCCTCCCTCCTACTGGATTCGTAACCCAGGGCCCACATATGCTATGTGAATGATTGTTTGCTTTTGTTGTTTTGTCTTTTTGTTTTTTGAGAGAGGGTTTCTCTGTGTAGCTCTGGATGTCCTGGAACATGCTCTGTAGACCAGGCTGGCCTCAAACTCAAAGAGATCCACCTGACTGCCTCCCAATTTTCCTGGGATTAAAGGTGTGCACCACTGCCAGCTGTCACTTTGTTCTTTTAAGATTTATTTATTTACTGAGTGATGACACATACCTTTAACCCTAGCACTCAAGAGGCAAAGGCAGGCAGATCTCTATGACTTACAGGACAGCCTAGTCTACAAAGGCATGGAGGATAGACAAGGCTACACAGAGAAACACTGTTTTGAAAAAATGTATATTTTATGTATAGAGTTCTGCTTGTATGTATGTTTCTATGTATGTATGTGTGTGTACTACATGGCAGTGCCTGTGGAGATGAGAAGAGGGTGTAAGGTCCTCTGAAACTGGAGTTACAGGCAGTTGTGTGTAGGTGCTGAGAAGTGAACCAGAGCTCTTAACCACTGAGCCATCTCTCTAGCCCCTATTCTCTTTCTTAAGTACTGCCATTTTTTTGTTACTGTCACTTGAGATTTTTTTTAATTTTCTTTGTCTTTTTGTGTTTTTACAAGGCAGGGTTTCTCTGTGTAGCCCTGGCTGTCCTAGAACTCACTCTGTAGACCAGGCTGGCCTCAAAATCAGAGATCCTCCTGCCTCTGCCTCCTTGGTGTTGGGATCAAAGGGTGTGTGCCAGCCACCACAACTGGCTGAAAATTTTAAATTTTTCAATCACATTTTTACATTACTTAATGTGACTACCATGGGGATTTTGAAATTTAAATTGATGTGGGGTTTAGTAGCACACACCTTTAATTCCAGCACTCGGGAGACAGAGTGGATCTCTAAGTCTAAGGCCAGTCTGGTTTACAGAGTGAGTACCAGGCCAGCCAGGGCAACATAGTGAAACACTGTCTCAAAAATGGGAAAAACAAAAAACAAACAAAAAAACCTTCACTTAACCCCAGTCCCACATAGAAAGGATTGCTGTAAAGCTCCCTCGGTCCTGGCTTGTAATTCTGTTTCTGATCGCATGTTCAAACTGGCTGCTCACTGACCTAGATGTACGGTCAGTTTTCATGCATTCATGCATTGATCTTTTTCATTGCATTCTTGGCAACCAAAGTGGTAGCATGGGTCTTTCTCATCCCTGTGTCTCCAGCTACTGTGTGGTGTCCTCTCAATTCATGTGGAGTGGTTTGCTGTTTCTGCTAGGGCAGGTCTGTTGATTCTCCTGCAGGTTTTGTTATTTAGAAAAATACCTGCCTTACTGAGGCCCAACTGAGGGCCTCAAGCATATATTCTGGAGTTCAAGTGCTGTGTGACTTCTCCTAAGAAATGCACCTTAGCTGTGCAGTCAGCCAGGCTGAAGTGAAGGAATGGAACAGACACACACGGTACGAGCTGTGTGAGACGAGTAAGAACAAAAGTTAGCTCTCTGAAAAGATCAACAATCCTGACACTTGAAGTTGAGCATGGTGGTTTTATGGCATGAGGAGGCTGTAGCAGGATGGGTGTGGTGGTGCAGACAGTAATTGGGGGGTGTTACTCAGGAAAGTGTTTGCTGTGCAAGCATGAGGAACTGAGTGTGGGTCCTCTGCACCCACATAAAAAGCCGGATACCTATAATCTCAGTGCTGGAGAGGCAGAGAAAGGGGGTGGTCTCTGGGACTTGCTGGTCAGCTAGCCTAGCTGAATCCTTGAGCTTTAGATTCAGAGAGAAACCCTGATTCTCGATAAGGTAGAAAGCAATAGAGGAAGACACCCATCTCTGACCTCTGGCCTCCACACGGGGGCACACACAAATACATAACATGCAAAGTAAGAACAAGGGGGCTGGAGAGAGAGTTCAGTGGTTATGAGCACTTGTTGCTCTTGTAAAGGATCCAGGTTCTAGCACCCATATGGTGCCTCACAACCATCTGTAACTCCAGTTCTAGGAGACCCAATGCCTTCTGACATCTACAGGCATTTCACACAATACAGCACACATACATGCAAGTAAAACATTAATATACATAAAATTGTAAAAGTTTAAGAAAAAAAATCAATAAATAAAACAGGCAAACCAGTGGCTAATATGACCAGGAAAAAGCAAAAACTCAATTAAAACCAGAAGTGAGACCGGGCATTGTGGTGCACACCTTTAATCCCAGCACTCGGGAGAGGCAGGTGGATCTCTGTGAGTTTGAGGCCAGCCTGGTCTATAAAGTGAGCTCTAGGAAAGCCAAAGATACACAGAGAAACCTTGTCTCAAAAAACAAAGTTGGGGCATTTGTTTTTACAGAAATAAAAAGGATTGAGTCACTATGAACAATTATGCAACCAAGACATTACGTAAATGAAACTGACAAGTTTCTCCAAATACAGGGTATGCCCACAAGGCATGTGAGTGAGCACACCTGTAAATATTAGGCTGAATGACCAACCAAGTAGGTCTCTGTCACCCCTCTCCCCATCTCCTCTCTATAGTCTCTCCTGCCATGATTGTTGTGGAACTCACCATGTAGCCCAGACCTGGCCATGAACTAATGATCCTCTTCTCTCCGCCTCCCAAATGCTGGGATTATAGTCTGGGACAGCCTATGCACACTGCCTCTACTCTTCGCTTTTTCTTTCCAATATTACTCTCTACTAAAATAAACATATTTGTAGTACTGGGTTCCTGGCTATGTTTGGCCCCCTCCTCCTAGCCAACCAAGGAGCTACCAGCTAGTTTGGAAGAGCTATGGAGAAATACCCACATCTTATGCCACCTCCTCACACGTGCTCAGTTTTGATGGTAGCAGGCCTTTGGACTCCTGTGTATCAGGAATGTCACAGGGAGTGTCCTTTTCCCATTAAAAGGATTGTGATGGCAGCTGAGCCCGATTGGTCCACTGTTGGAGGAGGCTGATAGGTGCTCCTTGCATACAGCTTCAGAAGCTCCAGCTTGGGCTACCTCTCCTCTTCCAGGGGATCAATGCTACAAACCAGCATGTCCAGCACATCTCAGCGAATCACCAAATCCCCAGAGTGCAGCCCTCAGCTAGCCAAGGTCCCTTCATGCTGAGGAGCCCTGAGCCTCCTTCAGCAGCTATGTCCCACTCTGTGTAGTCCTGGGATCTCAGCCCCCAGCTTTCCTGGGCAAAGGATTCTGATGTGCTGATGCCCTCTGCATTCCCTTAGATCTAGACACACCTAGAGTGGATTCTTCACATCCAACACCCTTGCAACTTCTAAACAGTCTGAGCACTTATGGGGGTGGAGACTTTAGGATCCCAAGTTGGGAGGCCAGCTTAAATCTACATATGGAAAACTACATCTTACAAACACAGAAGCTGGGCTGGAGAGATGGCTCAAGGTTAAGAGCACTGACTGTTCTTCCAGAGATCCCGAGTTCAATTCCCGGCAACCACATAGTAGCTCACAACCATCTGTAAACAAATCTGGTGCCCTGGCCTGCAGGCACACATACTGACAGAACACTGTAAACTAAATAAAAAGAACTTTAAAAAACACACACACAGAAGCTAGGGATGTAGCTCAGCGCTAAAGAGCTCGCCTAGCCCTAGGTAATCGCCAACAGGGGGATCGAAAGGGGGTTGCAGTTCCAGTATTTACTCCCAAGCATTCAAACACATTTTGACAAACGAATGCATGAATCTCCACAAATGCATTATCGGTGTCCTTCATCCAAGGTACCCTATCCTGCCGCACCCACCACCAGCCGAGGGCTTTCCTTGTCCCCTCGGTCAGCACCTCGGTCAGCTCCACGTCCCCCCCCTCCCCCCCGCGCTCACCAGACACAGGCGAAGGCTCTCTCTTAGGCTGAAGGCGACTTGCCTGGGGCAGGAACGGGTTATTCAGCCTAGGGGACAGAAAAAGTCAGGGAAGTCCGCCACGTCCGGCACCCAAGCCGCCGGGCCGCGAGACACTTACCCGAATGTGTTGGGTTCCTCCACCACCTTCATCTTCCCGCCACGTGCCGGCGCAGGCCCTGTGGAGAACGAGGCGATGAGCAGGGAGCAGAGGTGGGGGCGACGTCGAAGGGCGGAGGGGGATGCGCGCGGAGCCACTGACCGCGCGCCGCGAGCCCCAGCAGCAGCAGGAAGCCGGCCAACCGCACCGCCATCGCTCCCCCGGGTCTCACAGTCACGTGAGCTACAACAGGAACTGCTGCTGCACTCAAAACCGGAAGCTGCGCGGGCGCGCACGCGCACACTGAACGAACAAACACGGTGGCCGAGAGTTTTATCTGGGGCTATGGGCCGCAAGAAGGTTGCGCGAGGGTCCAGAGCGGAGAGCGGTAGTGTTCGGCGTCCCCCCGGCCGCTCTCTGGATGCTTTCGTTGAGGAGGTGGGCGCTGCCCTGCGCGGTGAGTTTGGAGGTATTGGAGCAGCGTTTCGGGCTGGGAAGCAGGCGCTGAGGATCCGCTCTTCTCTCTCCCTTCAGCATCCGTGCAGCTAGAGGAGGCCGAGGGCCAGGATGCCCCGGGCCCTGCGGCGCTGCCTTGTCCCCTGGCTATGTGGGAGCTTGGTCACTGCGACCCCCGGCGCTGCACGGGCCGTAAACTGGCCCGCCTGGGTCTGGTACGCTGCCTGCGCCTGGGCCAAAGATTTGGCGGTCTGGTGCTCAGCCCCGTAGGCACTCAGTACGTGTCTCCCGCAGACAGGTAGGCACCAGAGGCCTGGGGGGCCGGGGAGGGATCGGAGTGCCTCCCCCATTATCTTGTCTTTGTTAAACTATCCCTTAAGGAGGTTATTCAAGCTTTGATTTTTGGTCTTGGATGTCCACACCTTTCACATGGGCAGAGTTATATCTGACTTGACCCTTTTCATAGAACGAGGCTTAGAGTGTAGAAGAGCTTAGGAGAAAAAGTTAAGTAAACATTGTTCAGCAACCCCCAGCAACTGCCTCTAAGCTTGGTAGTGAGTATTGTAGTGTACCTCTACAATAAACCGTAGTTTGGAAATACCAGACCATCTCATCTGTAGTGAAGCTGGTCTCCACGGACATGTCTTACTCGAGGCTCCAGAACCTCCCCTACACTCTCTGGCAGACAGCTGGTGGCACAGTCAGGGGTCGCTGTCATAGACTGCTCCTGGGCCAGACTGGATGAGACACCCTTTGGGAAGATGCGAGGGAATCATTTGCGACTCCTGCCTTACCTCCTGGCTGCCAACCCTGTAAACTATGGCCGGCCCTGCAGACTTTCCTGCGTGGAAGCTTTTGCAGCTGCTTTCTGCATTGTAGGTGAGTGTCAGCCTGACAGAAGCCTGGCCTGGCGGTCTGGGATCCGACTGTGGTTTCTTCTGACAGATTCTGAGCAGGGGGATGTGAGGAGAATGTATTGGGAGCCATCAGGACAGCCCTTGGTTTCAGGCCCAGTGCCCACATACAGCTTTGACCTTGTGAAGCAGAGGTAGAGACAAAATGGACAGCTGTCTTCCCAGGATGGTGTATGGGTCGCCACTGTCATGACAGCACTGCCCCAAGAGTCTGTCCTCAGTATCTAAAGGGAATGTAGGACTCAAGGAGAGGCCCAGATGGAGACCCCATGAGACATAGGGACTAGCATAGTAGGACTCTTTCTCAGTAAATGAGAGGAACCTTGGGAATGGTGGAGGTGGTGACAGCTTCCTAGGATGGCAAGAAGGGGTGATGTAATTGTGCTCTCTAAAGGGGTCCCAGGTATATTTTCAGTTTTTGTTCTGCCAGGCTTTTCAGATCTTGCTGTCATTTTGCTTCAGAAGTTTAAGTGGGGCAAGGGCTTCCTGGACCTGAACCGACAGCTCCTGGATAAGTACGCAGCCTGCCGTGGCCCAGAGGAAGTGCTGCAGGCCGAACAGGGGTACTTGGCTAGCATCAAGGACACCCCTGAGGAGGAGGAGATTGGTGAGGCCTGGGATGGTTGGGAACCCCCAGGAAGCTGTGAAACCAACCAAGTCCTTTGGAGCCTGGAGCCACCAGTCTGGCTCTGCCTTGAAATCACTTAAGAGGTCACCTTTCTCTCTGTATTCAGATCCCTTTGATGTGGACTCCGGGCGAGAGTTTGCAAACCTCAACAGGCCTGTGACTAGTACCTGGTAGGTCCTGTGGGTCCACGCTGAGTGGTGGCTCAAGCCCAGTGTGCTTCTGGAGCCTTGACCCAGTTCCTCCTGCCTTGTGGATGTGGCTTTCTAAGCGAGGCCTGGTGATGATTATAAAGTATAAAGCAGCTGCCTGCTGGAGGTGGTGGGGCTCAGAGCATCCCCTGCTTGAGGGCATCTATGGTTGAGTGTCATGGGACAAGTAACCTTGTACTGGCCCGTGTGTGTACCATGGCAAACCCCTCTCCCAGGCTGCCTGTGGACTCGGATGACATTGATGAGTCTGAGGACGACAGTGAGGAATCTGGGGAGGACAGTGATAAGTGTGAGGAACAAGGAGCTGGTGCTAGTGGAGGAGATAGCTGCTGCTCTCAAGAGGCAGAAACTGAAGAAGAGGCTAAGCCAGAGACTCCACTGAACTCTGGAAAGAAATCAAGAGACCACAGAGAGACTGAACGTTGCAAACATATTATTGAAGCTGGTGTGCGTTAGTCCAGATGTGGCGGTGGGATTTGGGGATGGACAGGACTGTTGGGACAATTCTGTGACAGCCTTGTTTGGAGTCCTACCTTAGAGCTCTTGATAAAGCCAAGAAGGAACCTCCCAATATGAGTTCTCTTGCTTTGTACTTGGCTAAGGGTTGGGGACATCTGCCTGGGTAGATCTGGGCTATGGGGTAAGTCTGGTATGGTCACATACAGATGTGTAAAAGGATATCTGACCAGCTGGCCAAGAGCCCTTCATCCTGATCTCCACCCGTGGGCAATGCCCCTTTCCTCATGGTGGCTATGGGAGAAACTCTCCTAGGTCCAGGAGCCAGGTAGGGACCAGAATGCAAGTAACCTTCAACTGGCCCCTTGCTCACCTGCTGTGGGTAGAACATCTAGATCAGGAGAGAGAAGCTGCAGATGGGAGAAACCCTGACTCTCACCCTTTGCCTGGGGCCCTGGCAGCTGCTAACCTCCCACTTATTCCCTGACCTTGCCTCTGCCAATGGAGACCTATCCTGTGGGGGCAGGGCAGGGCCTCCCGAATGAGGCTTCCTGGTGGCACTGCCATCATGAGGCTCAAATCATTTCTTATCAGGCTGACTGATGGTTACAAGGGTGTGAACAACATTGGCCTCCACCCCTGGCACCAGTACCTTCCACAAATGTCTCCAGATACCACCTAATGGCCTCTAGGGGGCAGAGTCCACAGAGAGCACATGACCCTTGCTCCAGGGAGGAGAGCCCACTAGGGTCAGGTCCCATCCATCCATCCTGCTCTGTGTCCATGGGCAGATGCTGGCCAGGTCCCTCTGAGTTGACTGCCCATATTCAAGGTGGGGCATGCTAGGGCACAAAGGGTTCACAGCACACACCAAAAGACACAGACAGACAGAAGCCACAGGGTACAACCAGAGCAGGCAGGTCACATGGTGAGGGAGGGGCCCCACAGGGAAGAGAGGAGGGCCAGGCTATGACCATTGGGGTGCTCAAAGGTCAGCCTCCATACACTTCTCCAGCTCCTTGAGTTTCTTGACAAACTCTTGTGCCTCTTTGTTGGAGCGGCCTTCTAGCATTCGCAAGGCAGACCTCACTGTAGGTAGATATACAAGGGTGGGCATGAGGAAGACAGTCTGCGCCAGGCCCACCTCCCTCAGCCCCACGGAGTCTCACTCACCCTGAGCTCTGGGCCTGCGCAGGTGTAGTGTGATGGGTTGCCCAGGTCTCATGCCCCCTCCCATGTGTGGCCTTGCAATGCCACTGACACCACCTAGGCCGAGGGCTGCCTCCCCAGCAAAGTCATTGGTGGACAGCCAGTCGTGGTCCATAACCGTGAACAGCACACAGGCCCCGTGGCGGCGGCATGCCTCTGCAGGCACAGAGCTATAGACAGGGCAGTCAGGAGCCTGCTGCAGCCAAATGGCACAGGCATGGGGCACAGCAAGCCGGGCAGGCACTCACAAGTGGAAGAGCTCATCATACACTGGGTGCAATGTCCGGGCTTTGACTTGGGTCCTCTGGCTGCGGACCAGTGGGAAGAGGTGTGGTGGGCCAAGCTCCACAATCACAAAGGGGTCACTCAGGCCTAGGAGATAGAGTGTGAGCCACATGTCCCCCTGGCCCCTCACCCCTGCTGGTGCTACTGCTGTGCCTCACCATTGGCATCCAAGGGCAGGAGATCGGCTGCGTGCAGCACCTCCACAGCTAGCCGCTGCTCAGCTGCTTCATAATGGCATCGGACAGTCAGGCGCCCGAACCGGTTCTGCTCCAGAGACCTCTGTGGGAAAGGCCAGTGGAAAAATCCAGTGAATGCAACCGGGTCTCAGGGCAGGCCTGCGGATAGACAATGGCATGTCGTCCCACCTGTTTGAGCTTGTCCAGGTAAAACTGCTCAATGCACTCTCGGGTGGAACATTTGTGCAGCCGCAGCTCTTCCTCCAGTCTCTGCAAGGGAAGCTGGCACTAGTAACTCTGGTCCCAGGCAGGACAGCCAGGTGCCCTCACAGAGCTGTCTGAGCCGCCTCAGGTTTCACCTGCACAAGGATGCCTACTTCAACCTGAAAGCTTACCTTGTAGCTCCCATCCCTCAGGTTCTCCAGGGGCAGCCCCTGGCCCTCAGCATAGAAGAAACTGACCAGAGCCTACAACAGGGAAAGAGGGGCTTGTCAGAGGGCTGGCCTATGCTGAAGACCTGTGGGAAGCTCTGGGTCTTAAGAGCCAAGGCAAAGCCACTTCTCAAGTCTGAGGCACCTCAGACTTCCCCAGGGAGCCTAGGAAATGTCAGCACCTGAGGCTAGACAGCTGTGGGGACCAGTGTCCTAAGGTATTTGGGCTGTAGGGATGAAGAGCTGTCAGTAGAGCTATTGTGTAACCCGGCAAGTTTAGTGTCCTAGAGGGGCAGCAGGGAGAGGGCCTTGGGGAGATGGACCCGAGAGCTCCTTGTGACCCTACCTCAAGTGTGAAGTGGAAGCGTCCATAGAAATCAGCAGAGACATCTCTGTTTGCACTCAGTGCCTGCAGAATGGCCTGCAGCAGCAGCTCCCAGAGGGCCTCCAGCACCCTGGAGGAACACCACCTGGGTGACTCCCTGGGCCAGCAACCACCCCACCTACCCCCCACTACCTAGCTGGTACCTGCTCAGGTTCTCCTTCACCAGCGAGTCATTCAGCAAGGCCAGCTTCTCATCCAGGTACTTCAGGAGTGGAGCTACAGCCTTTAGACAGGAGTCCTCAGGGTGGGCCAAACTGGACTCCAGCCTGCCCCTGGCCTTCACACTCCCTGCCAATCCCCCCCACTTACCTCATCATTCTGAATGGAGTCAGGGGACAGGCTGATGTGCTGTACATACTTCCTGATGTCTGCCACCATCTGAGAGAGGGGTGGTGCTCAGAACAAGCGTAGGGATTCAGAAATAGTCCCCACATAGGTACAAGTCCCGGGCCCCACCCCTCTGCCCACCTTGGAAGTCAGATGTGCTGTCACAGTGTGGGCCTCCCGCTGGAGATCTTCTTCCAGGGCCTGCATGCAGCTGAGCAGAGGGCGGGGGAGTGCTCCCTCCAGCCCATTGGCCCCTTCAGGCCAAGTCAGGCCTCTCAGTGCCTGTCCCGAAGCTCTGCGTACCAACTCTACGTTGTTGAGCACCACACAGAGCTGGGAAGGTATGGCCAGGGGCGGCTGGGCAGCTGTCAAGGGAGCGGGGGGGGGGGGTGAACCCACCCAGCCACCGTTGGCCTCACCTGACATCCAGCCACTCACCTGCTCACTCACTGCCTCACCAGCAGCCCCGGGCTGGGTGTCCACCTTCTTCCTCAGCAGTTCCGTGTAGAAGAGGGAAGCCTCACACATGTCCTGGGGCAGACATGGGCTGGGATCGTGGGGCCCTGCCCCTACCCCATCTCCAGATCTGCTCCCCACATATCCCTAGCCCATGTACCTGGCTGAGCTGAGTGCCTAGTCCCTGGGCCTGGGCAGGGTCGGGCCAGGCCAGGCGAACCCAGAGCTCCTGGATGTGACTAAGGCAGAGGCTGGCGGTGGCTGCGGAGCTGCTGTGTTTGGAGGCAGCATCCACAGGCTCCAGCTACAAAGGCAGAAGGGGGCTGATGTTGCAGGGGTTCAGGATGAGCCACCACCATGCAACTGAGCACACACTCACCGTATCTACATCCACAGCTCCCTGCAGGCGCCACTTGGCCTGGTCCCTCAGCACATGCAGCCAGAGCTTCACGGCTGGCAGAAACGGGGTGTGGATGCCGGCCAGGGCTAGTGAGCGGCTTTCCCTGCAGTGAACACTCACTCAGAGCCTATTGGTACTCACATACCTTCACTCAGAGGTCTCCAGGCTCAGAGCTAAGGGGATACCAGTTCTAGGTGGGGTACCCACCGTCCAGGGATGCAGCTCCAGAAGCGCTGGGTATCTGCCAGGGTCAGGTAGAGCTCAAAGAGCCCCGAGGCCACCTCTAGGTTCATCTTAGGGCTCAGCTCCTCTGTCAGTACCCATGCCTCCTCAGCCACCTGCCTCAGATGGTGGAATTAGGCAACTCCCCAAGTTAATCTAGGGACCCTCTTAACTAGGGACTTCTCCCTGCTCTCCCAGGATAAGGGACTCCCCCCTCACCAGACGTTCCAGCTGCCGGAAGGTAAGGGTGAAGAAGTCCACCTTAAGGATACTGCAAAAGACGTGTCTCAGCCACCCATTTCCCACCAGCCAGCCCTACCCTCCCAACCCAGCACAGTCTGGCCTGGTAGCAGCATCCAAGGGAAGGGCCTACCCATGGAAGAGGCTGGCGTAGACCCCATAGCAGGACTGCAAGTCCTCGTAGATGATGTCTGCAAGCTCAACAAGCCCCGCTAGGCGCTGTGGCCCAGGCTGCAAGAAAGCCAGGCTTGGAGTAACTAGTGAGCCCCTGAATGCCCTGTGTCTCCTATCCATGCCATCCAGATCCACACCTGCTCTCGAGGACACTTGGTGTTCAGGAGCTGGTCGTACCACTCTCGGTTGCCCCGCTGTAGCAACAGCAATAAAGCAACACAGTGGATTGAAGGCACGAGTTAGATTAAGTGGCTGTGGGCAGCAGACCCTGGCAGGGGCCAAGGGAGGGAGGGCCAAGATGGATCCAGACACACCTTCAGGGCCGCAGCAATGTCCACGTTGAGCTCTGTCTCGAAGGGACAGATCGCGAAGGCTGGCTGGAAGAGCTGTAGCTTCTCGAGGCACCTGATGAGGACAGCCAGCTGAGGAGGCCACCCTGACCCCCAGCCCTCCAGCCCCCTGGTCCCACTGTGCGACACCCACTTCAGCAGCAGTCCCAAGCGGTACACAGCCATGCTGTTGGTGGCAGGGAAGTAATCTCGGAGCTGGCGCAGCAGCCTCAGCCCGAACTCCGAGAAGGCAGAAAAGCTGTCGGCTAGGCTCTCCTCCTGCAGGGTATGGGTTCTTCAGAGTCAAGACAGGGACAAGGTCCAAGGCAGCTTTGCTCATAAGAAACAGAAACACCACTGCTTTGTGGCTAGCCCAGTCTCTTCCCAACTAGCTGCCCCGCTCTCTGCTTCCACCCATCTCCCCTCACTACACCTAGAGCCGCGGCACCTCCATAGCTCCTGTCTCATCTGCTCTATTCTGCCAGTGCCCACCTGCTCTTGCGGCTTAGACACTCGCCACCTCAGAGGCTTTGCCCTCAGCCCAGGCTGACCCTTCATGGCGTCCTTCCACAGTTACTCCGCTGCAACCACTACCTCCTTACTGCACAGCAGTCTCTCCCCTATTATGCCATTCATGTTTTCAAACCCTATGAGGGCAGGGCTCTGTCCCCTTAGCTCCCAACGCACTCTACAGACCTGTAGCCATGCCTGTGCCCACCTGCTCCTGGGGTAGGGAAGCCGCCTCCTCCCAGTGCGCCTGCACATCTTCCAGCAGCCCTAGCAGGTAGCCGTAGTCCAGGGTGCGTGTCTGATGGTGGCGGCTACTGACTTGCCAGTGCCTATAGGAACACAAGTTTGTGGTCTGCTCTGTGTAACAGGTCCCACCCCACAGCACTGTCATTTCCCACGCTCCACCCACTTACAGCCTTCTCAGAAGGTTCTACCCACAAGGGTCCCGCTGCCTACTCACAGCACTGCCAGCTGCAAAGGTGACAGATTGCTTTGGGCCCCATGCAGACAAAGGACTGTGGTCCCAGGTCCACTAAGCTCGCCACGCCAGCTGCTGGAGTTGGGCTGGAGAAGAAAGCCAGGGTGGGCAGAGGCCAGAGAGCCGCTCCATCCCTGCTCTGGGACCTTTACTCTCTACTTAGCAGCCCAAGGGCACCCACTACCTCCTCCACGCGGTGCTCAAACCGCAGTACACGGCTGAGGAGCAGCAGGTAGGATAGGAAGCCGGAGCGTCCACGCTGGCTCATAGCTGTGTCCCTCTGGAAGGCAGAACCTGAGGTCTGTAATCAGTTCTGCCTGAACCCTGTAGGCAGGGGTGCAGGCTCCTGTAGCTTCCCACCTGGGTGGTGATCAGTTTGAGGATCAGGTGGCAGTCTCCTTGCACACGGGAAGCACTAGAGCGGGGTTCCAGCTTAAACCAGCGGTCAGCACCTGCCACGGGCACCTCCTGAGAAGAGGAAGGGGAAAGGTATAGACCTCGAGACTCCGCCCATTCTCCCTCATACACAACTACAAAGGGCTCAGTGGTAGGGTGCTTTTTTTTTTTCCGAGACAGGGTTTCTCTGTGGCTTTGGAGCCCTGCGCTGGAACTAGCTCTTGTAGACCTGGCTGGTCTCAAACTCACAAAGATCCACCTGTCTCTGCCTCCCGAGTGCTGGGTAGGGTGCTTTCAAACCCCATTAAAGACAAAATAAAACAAGATACCCTCTGGGACCCTGGAGAGAAGGGAATGCTACTCAGCATTCCTGAGTAGGTGCCCAGTGCAGCCCACCTCCTCCAGCCCCAAGAGAGTGGGATGCTCTGTGGGAGTCATAGGACACTGCCAGTGGAGATGCCCAAGGGTTCTGAGGCACGCCCACACACCCATCAAGAATCCTAATAACCCATACACACCCATCCCTCCCCACACACCCTAATAGGGATGTTGAGGCATCCCAGGAAGTCATCAGTGTGATCCTCGGTGGGCCCTGCTGTCCCATTTGCACGGGCCGACTTGACAATCTGTTTGAAGTATCTGGACACAACAGGGATGATAGCAGGGTGGTATCACTCTGGTGGTCCTGGAAAGTCACTGAACCCTGCAGCTAAGCTGAATGCACAGGTCTGGGGTTATGACTCCCCAGTCCCCCCACCCCATACCTGCTCATGCCCTTCAGGCCAATAACTTCATTCAGTTTCCTGCATGCTTCCGCCAGGGATACATCATCGTCGTGGTCCCTAAAGGTGGAAGATGGTCTGACTGGAGTTCCCAGTCCTCATTCCTGCCCAAACCAGGGGTGTGACCCCCCCATGCCCTGCCAAGCTCAGGGTCCTCTACCAGATGTCCAGGTGCAGCTGGTCTGTGTTGACATCCTCAATTTCACTGCAGAGAACACAGAGAAATGTCTATGAAACTCCCAGGCCACATCTGACCAGGGTTGAGGCAGGGGGATGTCCAGGAGCAACTGGTGGTGGTCATGTTCTCCACACAGACCGCTGGGCTCACATCCTAATCTCCACTTGCTACCAGCTATGTGGCCACAGGGATACAACATCTGCCCGTGGGCCTTCGGTTATTCCCTTGGACAGTGGATGTGTTACCAGTCCCTCTTAAGAGCTGCCTGGGCAGCAATGAGTGGTCATCATTTTGGGTATTTGGCTATCGTCGGGGTAGGAGCCTTACAATAGGAAGTGCTCCTTCCAGACAGGATTCAGGGTGCTGCTCTTGACCTCAGTGACCTGGATACACTTGGCAGGCAGGGGGCTGCTACGCTTGCTGCCCTTGCGGAAGCCAAAGCGCTGCTCCTTCTGCCCACTTGACTCCTGTGGGGCACTTGAGGCCGGCAGGATGCCCAGCATGCAGTATGGGTCACTGAAGCCTGAAATGGAGCAGGTGCCTCAGTACTTGGCCCTCACATTCTCCACTGTGCACAGCTTCCAGGAACAGCTGCCAGGCACTCAGAGGGCCTGCCAGATACCCACTCACCATTGGGGTCTTTAGCCAGAAGGTTCTTGGCACGTATGACAGAGACTTTCAGGGCATATGTGGGAGCCTGCAGACAAAAGGGTACTGGGGGACCTCATAGGAATAAGCAGCCTCAGCATGCACGTTAGAGTCCCCACTTTTGCTTCCACCCTGGCATCCCTTCCTGCCACCCAGATACTGCTGCTGGCCAGCCAGCACCTGCCTGGGTGTGCATAGCCTCACCTTGGCTTTCTTCACACGCCCAATGGCCTCCATGTGTTCTTCAGAGCTGGTGCCAAACACCTGTAGGTGGTGGGTAGGTAAGGAGGAGCCTGGGAAGAGGCAGGCACTGTCTTGGGAGTCTCAAGAACTGTTCATAGGAGTGAATGTCCATCTGTCCTGCCATGTGGAGGGCCACTGCCCAGCTGGTGCTACGGTTATGAGTATTCAGAGGAGTGAGCAGGTAAGGGCCTGGCACAAATGGAGCTGTGGTGAACAGGACAATTCAGGCCACAACTCAGGGGGAAGGAAACATACCCACTGGCTACTCTGTCTTCCTCTGAGTACCAGCCTGTCCTTTCTAATCTTGTCTGTGTATCCACCTTGCATCCTCTGCAATTATGTCTACATGTCTTACCAGGTCTCCACCCACTGCGGATATTCACCAATGTACACTGGTGTGTGTACTTTGTATTGCCATCTAGGTGATACTGGCACCAATGTGTGTGTGTGTGTGTGTGTGTGTGTGTGTGTATAGGTGCACACACATATCTCAGTCCTCCCCGGAGTGAGGCAGGGTGGGTAGGTGGGGCCCTGCTCACCTGCTGAAGGTAGCTTAGCAAGACCTCCTCGTCATCTACCTGGTCAGGGCCCATGGTGCCTGCCCGGTGCAGGACTGTGTATAAGGCCTCCTCGTAGAGCATCTCCACCTTCAGGAAACAGGCTCTGAGTTCCCAGCCGCAGTAGAGTATCTCAGCCCCTGCTCTGCCCTTCCCGTGCATCAGCCCCAAGCAGCTCCTCCCACTACTGAGTGGATCCCCAGCTTTAGCGCCTCTGCTCCTGCTCACCCAACTGCACTACCCACCTGTCACCAGACCATGGGCCCTACACTCCTGGAGAAAGGAGCGACAGTTACTCCCTGGGCTTAGACACTCCTGACACCCATTACCTCCTCCTGGGTCAGGGCTCTCAGGCCACGGTTGGGGTCCACAGGCTCAGCAGGGGCAGGGGAACCACTGCGCAAAAGAACCTGTGAGGAAGGGTTAGAGTGAAGGGCCCCTTAGTCTGCAGCTGCCCCAAGACCCTCTAGCCGGCTGAATGAAGACACTCCAGGAAGAGGAGAGATGAGAACTTTGAGGTGGGGGGAGGGCCAGATAGGACGTAGGACAGTAGACTGGGCTGAGTAGCAGTCCCTAGACCATTCAGAAATGGAGTCCTTACCTCAGGGCATGGAAGGCCCTGTCTACCATCCCCCTTTTTCAGGATGAGGCGCATGTGGGCGAAGAACTCCACACCATCCCCAGGTTTCCTAGAAGGAAGCTTGGATCAGAACATGATTCAAGGAGCCATGGAGAAAGTGTATCAAGGGGACAATCACAGTGTTTTTGGCCTTGAGCTCAGACCCTCTTGGTCCCTCTTCCTACTCAAGTGGATTGACACTGGACAAGTGTACAGGCCAGCTAGTGGAAGGAGGCCAGGCATACATACCCTGAGAAGTCAACCCTAGGGTACCCACCAGGCCCCTGTGGGGGGCTCCTGTGAGTCTGTGCCTGTGCTCTCAGGTTCCTGCTCCGTCTTCCGGCGGAAGGATGGGCACACCTGCACCTGCCTGAGCACGCTGCTCTTGATGTCCAGCAAGGCTGACATGGCAGTCACCTGCAGCAAGCACATCGGTTTGTCCATTGCTTTATCACTGAATTGCTGAATTAACAGGGGGAGGGGTTAAAGGCCTGTGGGCCTGACACCACCCTGCATCGTGCTGAGTCCTTGGAGGGGATTTTATGGACTCTGCAGCAGTCCATAGGCACTAGGCAAGTGACCTAATAGCCTTTGTGCCCGTGTACAGTGGCCCTGGGATATGGTGACAGATAACCTGCAGATGGGATCCAGGCACAGAGTTAGTTCTCTATGGGAAAGTGCTGCTGGAGTCTCAGTGGAGACAGGAGTGTTCTGTGCCCACATCCATAGCTGGTACCCTAGCTGAGCCCCAACCACCTAGGATAGTGGGACAGAATGTGTTTTGTCTCCAATGTCCTCACCAACACCCTTGACTAATTGGAGCCAGGACAGATACTACCCAGGTCTTCTACACAGGAGGCTAAAACAGCAAGGCAGGACACTAATCTGTGGTTTGACTCTTACACCCATGAGTCCAGGTAGGGTTGGTACCTGTCCCTGAGGTCAGAATGCCTAGGAGGGTACTTATCTACAGTCCTTACACACATCCAACACACATAACTCTCCTGAAACAGAGCTATTATCACACAATCAGGAAAAAGAGCATGAAGTTCATGTGTCCCATTTGGAGAAGGCTGGAAGCATTCAGCTGCATCCCAAGTTCTCTGCCTATTAGTCCATCGATTCAGTTGCCTGCCTGTTGCTGTGGCAACCAAGCCATCCTGCTGCATCCTGCCAAAGCAGTCTGGCTGTTATCTCTAGGAGAATGGTCTTCCAAACTAAAAATGGAGTCCGGGTCCATGCTGATGCTAACCCTGACCCTATGGCCTCCCCTCTGCCATTCTACTCTGAACTTGAGGTTTGGTGTAGAAATGTATGGACTGAGCCGGGTGGTGGTGGCGCACGCCTTTAATCCCAGCACTTGGGAGGCAGAGGCAGGTGGATCTCTGTGAGTTCGAGACCAGCCTGGTCTACAAGAGCTAGTTCCAGGACAGGCTCCAAAGCCACAGAGAAACCGTCTTGAAAAAAAAAAAAAGAAAGAAATGTATGGACTGAACACATCTGTAGCGGGGATCACAGTGGCAATTCTGAGGCAGAATACCAGAAGGGCAGCCTTCTCTTTGGGGTGACAGGCTTAGGATCATCTAAGACTCTATGCTTCTCTTATGTTTGATAAGTTCCCAGACCCCATCTACCCACAGTAAGGAAGAAGAGCTGATGGTATTAACATCTGCATAGCCTTCAGCAAGGGCTACTCACTTACCCTTACAAACTGAAGGGTAGTGTGGTACGTAGGATATAGTGGCCTCCCATCCATTTTCGCAACACCACCGTGTCATCCCCCACTCTGGGTCACACAACCATTTCTGGGCCTGATCCTTCCCCATACTACTCCAGAGAGGTTCCCTCTTTTTCTTGAGAAATACTATCTCCCATTCAGGTCATCTCTGTCACACAGTACCCACCCCTTGGGGTCCCTGTCTTACTGGCCGCATTAACAAGATATATATCGGGCTGGAGAGATGGCTCAGTGGTTAAGAGCATTGCCTGCTCTTCCAAAGGTCCTGAGTTCAATTCCCAGCAACCACATGGTGGCTCACAACCATCTGTAATGAGGTCTGATGCCCTCTTCTGGCCTGCAGACATACATACAGACAGAATATTGTATATATAATAAATAAATATTAAAAAAACAAGATATATATCTATATATCTATATATAGAGAGATATAGTCTGTGATATATATATATAGTCTGTGATATATGTATATATATATTATATATAGTCTGTGCCTGCCATCCACCACAGGACACAGTTTCATTAGTCCTAGCAAGGGGAAACTGTCACTTCATTTCATAAGACAGGAAATGGACGCCACAGCAGGTTCTGCTCCTGGCCCAGGGTCTCTGTCTGTGGTGAGAAGCTCTCCATCTTGCCTCTATTTCCACTATTCTCATTGGCTCAGGCCAGTACTCCTCGGGGGTGCTGCATTCTGACCCCTTTGCTCCAACCAGTTCCTATCCGGTGAGACCCCAGAGCTGCAGATGTGAACATGAACTGAGGGGAAGCCCCACAAACCTCCTCCCAAATGTGGGGGCCCAGAAAGCTTTCGCCACATGTGGGCAGTCCTGAGGTCCCAGGTGGCCAAGTGTCATAGGCCCAGTTCCTCCCTAACTAAAGGGAGGAGCTGCTCCCCCTGCACCTCAAGCCAGGAAAGCAACTGCTTCTTGAGCTGTTGCCAAGGCAACCACTAACTGCATCTGTGTGTGACAGGGCTACAGGGGCTCGCAGTCCCGGAGACAAATGTGACGCAGAAGGAAAGTGACCTGAAAGCATAGGAGCTAAGGGAACCCTGCCCTACCTCAAACACGGAAACAGGTGTGGGCTTGGGAATTTGCCCAGCGTCACCACCAGCAGGTGGTATCCTGGGATTTAAGGCTCTGCTGTGCAAACACTATATTGTCCTGTGGTGTCCTAAGCTTGGGTTCAGCTTGTGCCCCCCCCACCCCGAGTCTGTTGCTAGGATGAGGCTAACAACAGTATGTCAGTGCCAGTCTCTCTAAGAGTCGGCTCATCCTGATGCCCAGAAACAGTTCTCAGCAGCTGTTAATGTCCCTGATCCACCAGCCCAGGCCCTGAGAGACACCTGTCAAAGAGGCCTCTGATAGGTTCATCCAGGGACCTCATCATTCACCTCTGCTATCACAAGCCTGCATGCACATGCATTTGACTGCTACCCATTTATTTCTGAAAACCTCAACCTGTAGAGGGCAGCAGTGAGCTAAGTGAGATGCTATCCCCAATCCCCCTACCTTTAACCCAAGTCTCTCTGGTGGGCACAGCTCAGACTCTGTCCTCTATTTCACTGTCCCTCCTGGGCTTGAATAGTAGTATGGCAGGATATGCCCTGCTCACACACAGTTACTAGGGCCTGAGTCATAACTCCCAACTGTCCAGTAAGCAAAGGAAGAGCCAGCCAGGAAGCTCTTTCTATATGAACTGGGGGCTGAGCCAAAGCTAGTCACTTTGTTTCTATCTGTGACTGTACAGAGGCAAGATTTAACCCAGGACTCCCATCCTAAACTGTCACCTTCTAGCCAGCCATTTGAAGATCTGGTGGCAGCGAGGCAGAGAGTTTCAGGGCAGCTTAGGAGAGGGCTAGAGGGGTCTTCCTAAGCTCTCAAGAAACCTTTAGGGCTTAGGGACCTCTGGAAGCTGGGACAGATTAATGTGCAGGGTTGTGTCCTGGGATCTTTTCTTTGGTCTTTTCTGCTTTTCCCACCTCTTCCTGACCAGTCCCCACCTGATCCCTCAGACCATTCCCAAGTCTTCCTGGATTCCCAGATCTCCCCCTGGCCTCAGAACCCCCTCAACTTCCACTCCTCAAGAGAGACAGTGGCCAAGCACAGCTCATCTGGTCCACAAGTTACGCATGCTGCTCAGGCGTTTATTCCCCCCTGATTTCCCAGAGAGGAGCCAGGGCATCTGCACTGATCTCTGTAAGTGAACTAGAGCTTCTCAGGTCAGAGGTCAGCAGCAGGCAGCTGATGGATGCTCTCCATGCCCTACCGATCGAGAAGGGTCCACTCTTCCCAGGAGCCTTACCTGCAACTTACCTGTCTCTGTTGAGTTGCTCCTGGTAGGCTGTTTTTGGTGATGGGGAGGGGGAACTATGGTTACCCTCCCCGGTTCTATTGCAGTTTCTCCCCCTGGAAAGTAGGAGGTCCGAGGGGAGTATGTGAGCTGCTCTGTTGTAATATTTCTCTCTCGTAATATTTCTCTCTCTGTGTGTATGTGTGTGTGTGCGTGTGTGTCCGAGGGGAGTATGGGAGCTGGTCTGTTGCAATATTTCTGTGTGTGTGTGTGTGTGTGTCTATCTGTCTCTGTCTCTGTCTGTCTCTCTCTCTCTCACACACACACACACAGACACACACACACACACACACACACACACACACACACACACACACACACACAAACGTCAACACCCCAGACCAAATGGTGGGGCCAGAATTCCTGGACGACCAGGGAGGAGCAAGGCTTACCCTGGCAGGAATTTCAGGTTTGAGGGCAAGGGTCTCACAATCGTCGGAAAGTAGGAGGGACACGGGCGCTGGGGGCCGTTTTCCTCCCTCCCGCTAACTTGATGGGAATTCAGCCAGCTAGGAAGGCTTCAGAGAAGCCCCGCGGGGCGTCTCCGAGGTCCCCAGCTCCGCTTCAGTCAGCGGCCTCTACTGGGAAGAGGGGTTATAGCCTGGCGGCTCTGCAGCGGCGACCGGCGACCGTGGGAACTGTGGTCGCAGGTGCGCACTCTCTGGGTCGTGAGGTCCCGCCCTTCAACCCTCCTTCGCGTTCTGCAGTGCGGACCCCGGGGCGTCCTCTTCGGCGTTCAGAGCCTAGGACGCTTGTCGTGCGACCCCGCCCCTCTGAGCACGCGCGGCCTCAGTTTCCCCAGGGCCTCAGTTTCCCGTTACCCCGATGCCTTCAATCCCGAGCCCCATGGGGAGCGGAGTGCAGAAGCCAGAGGGCCTGAGCCCGAGGGGGCGGTCGCTTCTGTCTGTGTCTCTGGGTGGGAGACAGGTTAATCCCCGACGGCAGTCTGACGGCACCGGGCAGGAGTTACAGCACTCACCGTGGACAGGGGTTCGGGGGACCACGGGGTCGGGGGTCCCTGCTGGCGTCGCTGTCGCACTGGCTGGGGACACCAAGGCACAGCGACCGCTAGCAGCCGCGCGCGCTGGAGACTGAGCACTGCAGAGCCGGAGCGGCGGGCGGGGGGCGCGGGCGGGCGGAGGCGGGGCCTGGCCTTGTTTGCTGGTCAGAGGTTCCAGCCCTGTCCTCCCCCACCCTGTGCGTCTGGGGTCGAGAAGGGCTTCCTGCCCACCAGGTGCTGGCCAGAGAGACCCCGCTTCGGGTGCGGCGCTCAGTAACCTACAGGTGGGTACAGAGAGAGGCGCTGCGTTGGATTTCGCTTGGCTGTGCTAGCCCCTCCACCACCACCCCGCCCCGAGGGAGGAGGCTGTCGCGGGGTCTCCTTCCCAGGGCCGCAGGGAAGAAGCTACAATCGCCCAAAGGAGACACGAAGTGCCTGGCTTTCTTGAAGTTCTGTACAGTCATATCCAAAGTCAACCCTCTCACCAAAGCTCTGCCCCTCAGTACTGTCTGGAGCTGCTCTCTTCTCGGGAAGTCAGCTCTGTCATTAACCTGGGCCATTTCATGACGTCACTGTTATCCGTGTGTGTGCAGAAGGTTGGGTTAGACCCTAGTTGCTGGATCCTGCTGTTCCCAGCCCACTTTATTCCCTAGACCCCCCTCCTCACTCAGCCTCCACCACTTGAGCAGAGCGATGGTCACCTGGATGGAGGCTTTGTTAAACCAGTTGCCTGTCCATTTCCAAATGTGCTAGCTCTGGAGCTGGGGCACAGGGCGTACCTGACAGAGTTCCTACTGTAGTGGGTTCCCAGCCACCCATGGAGAGCTGCCGAGTTGTTCTAGCCCATTCCGGACCTCAGTAGGCCTCTGGGGACCAACACTGACCTCGCTGGGATACTGCTGGCCACCTTGCTATGGAGTTTATCCCAAAGGTCTCATTCTTACGGGAAGGACACCAACCAGTGTGAGAATCAAGAAATCAGGCCTGAAAATTCTCCACAAAGACCATCTCCTCTGGGGAGGCCAAACTGGAACAGGCTTCCAAAGGAGTGCTGGGTAGGGGCCTGTGTTCCTCACTACTGGAAATTGGGGTGGAAACGTCTGGGAGGTGACAACCTGGCCTTAGCCCTTCTTCCCAGGGAGCATACAGTGAGATGGATGTTGCCACCTGACTGTATTCCAGGTCACATCTAAGTCAAATCCTACACCCATCACTGTGAAGCCAGGAGACGGAACAGAATATTGTCCTGCAGGATATTCAATTCTCACAGCCATCCTCTAGCTTGGCACAGCCAGTCAGGCAAAAGGGCTAAAAGGTGACCCCACTGCCGGGACATGGATGTCAGATGAGTAAGGGAGGGGTCCTGGACTCTGTGCCTCACACTGCCTGCCCCTCTATGAGGGACAGGAATTGGAGTGGGACAGCTGACCTTCCTCCCAGGATCTGGAGTTGCGCCCACTAGTGAAGTCTTGCGTCAGGTTTTGCCAACCTGTTGGAACAAACGCAGTCTGGTTGCCATGGTGATTGTAATGGCTTTGGGGTAAAAGGATGAGCTAGAGGCTGCTGTAAACAGGAAGTGGGGGGGGCAGCCTCACTGCAGGGGCTCCAGCCTCTGAGACTTGAGACTTGCTGGGTGAGACTTGCTCCTGTCTTTGACAGGGAAACTGAGATCCAAACATGGAAAGAGGTTTTGAGTCACATAGCAACAGACTGAGTGCCAAATCCAGCCCCAAGAGTCTGGTTTTCCCTGGGCTCTTCTCTCCACAGACCTTCAGCATGAGTCTGTGTGAGTGTGTGTGAGTGCATAAGTGCCGGTGGGGTGCAGGGGTGCCACATGAATGACAAGCCACAGGTGACTCATGCTGTTATCTTTCTTGACTCATTCTAAGGCTGTCATGTGTACATTCCTCCTTTGTTCGGAGCCTTGGCTGGCCTCATGCGACTGACCCTAGACACTGCTGGTGAACCTTAGTTTCTGGGCTCCACCTGAACCTGGGGCCAAGCTCCTCTTGCTGCAGGGAAAGGCAGGCTGCCTACTGAGAGCTCATAGGGTCAGAGACCAGGGGCTTTGAGGCTTTGGCCAAGCACCCCCCAGGCCTGCACGAATTTATCCACCTGCTGAAGAGAGTGACTTTAGGGGTATGTGTGGCTCAGGATAGCCTTCTGCCTGAGAAGCTGGTCCTTGAACTGCAGGACACACTAAGTATTTCGTGACTTTCTGGCAGCCAGTATCCACGCACCCAGAACAAATCCAGGTCTGGGTGCTACTGCATGGGACGTTTTTTTATTTGTTTGTTTTTGTTTTAAACCAAAAACCAAATAGGTTCTCATGAAGCTCAGGCTGACCTTAACTCTCAGACTTGCCATGTGGCTATGGTTAACTTTGATTTTCTGATCTTTCTGCCTCCCCTTAAGTGCTAGAATTACAGGCAAGTGCCACTATTCCCAGTTTTGTGCCATGTTGGGGACTGAAGCCAGGGCTTTGTGCACGCTAGGCAAGTGCTCTACCAATAGCTACATCAGTAGGCCAAAGGTAGACTAATTTGTCAGACTTTTTTGTTTGTTTTGTGTAGGGCATTACTGAGGCCCTAACCTAGGATATGAGGCATGCTAGGCTAGCATTCTACCACCAAGGAGTACCCCTAGCTTCACGTACTGTTTTTGTGGGGCCCACCTGGAGGGGAGGCAAAAGAAGCAGTCCTGGACAGACAAAGGCTATTTGGTGGGTCTGAGTCCATCTGTGAGACTCTTCTCACAGATGAGGGCCTGTTGAGGAATACGAGCTCCTGGCTTCTGTCCTGTCTCATTCCCAGGGTCAATGAGGGGTAGTGTGCTAGGGCCCATTTTCTATAAAGGACCATTACTATGGCCAAAAGCTAAGTAGAGATAGAGATCAGGGCTATTAGCAGGGGACAGGTGAACACTCAATGTACAACTGGCTTGTAAGTACCCATCAATCTCTGCAGAACCTGGGACTTGGAGGCATCGTCTTTCTCTCTCTGGGACCAGAACCTTCTGGAGACAGGAAAGCCTGGAGGGGTGAGAGCTTTTCTTCTAAGGAGATGTCCTGGAATGAGGACACAGATGGTCTGGCCTGGGCAGGCAGGGGCCCAGGTGGGCAAGCTCAGACCTGTTTCTTCTACATTTTTGTTGTTTGTCCCTTTTATCCTTCTAGAGTTCAGGTATGGCCTCCAGGCCAGGCCAGGGACACACAATGGCCCCAAGTCAGCTCCCTCCTCCCCCCTGCCACCAGGTCCAATAACTCCTCAGAGGCATTAACAATATCTGGAGGCCTCTAAGAGTCTCAAGAGCTACAAATGACCCCATCCCCAACTCAGTGCGGGGGTCCTGTGGGACAGGTGCCCAAGCACACTTCTTGAGCCCTCCCTTCTAGAACTGGTTCAAGTCAGTTCCTACAGGGACATATCAACCTCAAAATGGTATACATATTGAGATGTCTTTGGATACTTTGTCTGCTGGATTACCTAGTGGTCCTTGGGCTTCCTCTTTGGTCTGTGGGTCCAGGAAAGCCAGGGGGGGCAATAAACTCCAAACCATCATTATTGGGGACAGCAGTGGCTAGGTTTTCTAGCTGGCTTGATAGATGCAGGGATAGTTTTGTCAATTTGACACAAGCTAAAGTCATCTAAGGGGAGGGAACCTCAATTAAGAAAATACCTCCAAGGCCAGGTGGTGTCAGTGCACACCTTTAATTTTAGCACTCAGGAGGCAGAGGCAGACAGATCTCTGTGAGTTTGAGACCAGCATGGTCTTTAGAGTGAGTTTCAGGACAGCCAGGACTAAACAGTAAAACTCTGTCTCAAAACCACCCCTAGAAGAAGAAGAAGAAGAAGAGGAGGAGGAGAAGGAGGAGAAGGAGAATGAGAAGAAGAAGAAAAAGGAGTCATGGTGCAGCTGCAGCTAGTCACGTTTCACTCAGTGAAAGATGCCTGAGGAAACCCAGACCCAGGAGTCGAGACTTTTGCCTTTCAGGTAGAAATTGCCCAGTTGATGTCCTTGATCATCAACACATTCTATTTGAACAAAGAGATCTTTCTGAGGGAGCTCATTTCAAATTCATCAGATGCTCTGGACAAGATCAGATATGAGAGTCTGACAGACCCTAGCAAACTAGACTCTGGGAAGGAGCTGCACATTAACCTTATTCCCAACAAACAAGATTGAACCCTCACCACTGTGGATACTGGAATTGGAATGACCAAGGCTGACTTGATCAATAACCTTGGTACCATTGTCTAGCACCAAGGCCTTCATGGAGGCTTTGCAGGCTGGTGCAGATATTTCTATAATTGGCCAGTGTGGTGTTGGTTTTTACTCTGTGTATTTGGTCGCTGAGAAAGTGACTGTGATCACCAAATGACGATGAGCAGTATGCCTGGGAATCCTCAGCAGGGGGATCGTTCACAGTGAGGACTGACACAGGGGAGCCAATGGGTAGTGGGACAAAGGTCATCTTACACCTGAAAGTAGACCAAACCAAGTACTTGGAGGAAAGAATAAAAGAGATCGTGAAGAAACATTCTCAGTTTATTGGCTATCCCATTACTCTTTTTGTGGAGAAGGAACGTGATAACGAAGTCAGTGATGATGAAGCCGAAGAAAAAGAAGATAAAGAGGAAGAGAAGGAAAAAGAAGAAACGGAGTCTGACGATTCCTTTTATAATAATAGAAGATGTCGGTTCCGATGAAGAAGAGGAAGAAAAGAAGAATGGTGACTAGAAGAAGAAGAAGATAAAGGAAAAGTACAG
>JAQHUG010000037.1:1982817-2020639 GCA_028555095.1 Dicrostonyx torquatus
CACCATGTGGTTGCTGGGAATTGAACTCAGGACCTTTGGAAGAGCAGGCAATGCTCTTAACCACTGAGCCATCTCTCCAGCCCCGTGGCTTGTTTTCCAAAGTACAAAGAACAAAATCCTAAGCTTCCCTAGGCCTTGTAACTAAGCAAGGCTTGTGAGTGGAAATACAGTGCCCAATCACATTCTGCTTTAAAAGGTAAATACAGATGAGAAAAAAGAAAAAAGATAAAGAACCTGCCTTCATAAGATTGGGCTGCAGGTAAATCTCTAGGACATTTTCTTAATTGGGGATGGATAGAGAAGGGCCCACCTGACTGTGGGTGGTCCCATCCCTGGGCAGGTGATTCTGAGTTTTCTAAGAAAGCAGGCTGAAGAAGCCATGCGGAGCAAGCCAGTAAGCAGCACCCCTCAAAGGCCTCTCCATCAGCTCCTGCCTTCAGGCCTTCAGGTTCTTGCCCTGCTTGAGTTCCTGTCCTGACTTCCTCTGGTGAACAGTGATGTGGAGGTATAAGCCAAATAAACACTTTCCTTCCCAGCTTGCTTTATGGTCATGGTGTTTCATCACATAGAAACCCTGAGACAAAGATCATGATGAACACTATGGACAGATCACAAGACCCAAGCTGTTTAGGAACCAACAAAAGTCAGCTTGGGAACCCGACGGGCAGAGCCAATCCTGGACACTAGCATTCCTGGAACCCTGTCAAAGACTTTACTTATTTAAAGATTTTTGCTGGGTGGTGGTGGCGGCACACGCCTCTAATCCCAGCACTCGGGAGGCAGAGACAGGAGATCTATGTGAGTTCAAGTCCAGCCTGGTCTACAAGAACTAGTTCCAGGACAGGCTTCACAACCACAGAGAAACCCTGTCTCGAAAAACAAAACAAAAAACAACATCAACAAAAAGCTTTTAAAACTGTGTGTGTTGTGTGGTGCTTGTGAAGGCCAAAAGAAGGCATTATTAGATCCTTTGGAGACTGAGTTCCAGGCAGTTATAGAACAGCCTGACATAAGTGCTGGGAACCAAACTACATTCCTCTGCTAGAGTTCTTAATCACTGAGCGGGCTCTGTTGCCATAACCAACTACACAAGGATGAGACTCTTAAAGTGGTCTTGACCTGAGTTTCCTCATCTGTAAAATGGGCAGTCAATATTTTTGGACAGTTCTTTCATATGTAAATTATGAGACCAGAGTGATTTGCATACATGAAGTCATCTCCCCCCCTCCCCTTCAACCGTGAAGGAAGATTGGTTTTTATTCAGCTCAACAGGGACTTAAGACTGGGTGGCCCTTAGGACAATGAAAATAGGCAATGACTCCTGAGGGGTGTTTGGAAGCTCCCATCTGATAAGAGAAACATGCTGAAAAGTCCTGAGTGGTTTGTACCGTTAGAAGCAGAATAGCTGGCTGGGTGGTCCCAGTATGTGGAAGGCAGGGGCAGGCAGATCTCTGAGTTCAGGGTTACAGAGTGAGTGCCAGGACAGGTTCCAAAGCTACACAGAGAAACCATGTCTCAAAAAACAAACAAATGAAAAAGCAGAGTAGCAAGTGTGTGAGGAACCCTGGCTTAAGGCTGGCTGTATCCAGCAGGCATTAAACACTTGCTACAAGGAAGAACATGGGGTAGCACAGGAGAGCACTCTGGCTGCCTTGCCTCATGTCTCGGCTTAGATGCTTGCTAAATGCACCAGCTTTCCGTGCCTCAGTTTCCCTGTCTAGTGGGGACACCACTATTACTTGTTTCATAGGGCTGCTATGAGAAGTCACTGAGTTGGTCCACATGGAGCTCTCAGCATCAGTTCTGGCACAACGTTAGTATCTAGGGCCTTAAGTCTCAACTATGGCTAATTTTTTTTTAAAAGATTTTATTTATGGGGCTGGAGAAATGGCTCAGAGGTTAAGAGCACTGACTGTTCTTCCAGAGGTCCTGAGTTCAATTCCCAGCAACCACATGGTGGCTCACAACCATCTGTAATGAGATCTGGTGCCCTTTTCTGGCCTGCAGGCATGCATGGAAGCTGAACACTGTGTACATAATAAAAAAAAATTTTATTTATTTATTAAGCATACAATGTACTGCTGGCAAGGAAGGCAGCAGGTCTCATTACAGATGGTTGTGAGCCACCATGTGGTTGCTGGGAATTGAACTCAGGACCTCTGGAAGAACAGACTGTGCTCTTAACCACTGAGCCATCTCTCCAGCCCCTCAACTATGGCTAATTTGAGGGATTTCTGAAATCATGGCGAGTCCAGGAGGAAACAGTTGCTTTCACAAATCTCACAAAGTTGATCAGAGGCTGTATTTCTCTCCATTGGCGCCTCAAAGAGCACTCACTTCGATACCTGTTAGTAAAACTTCCCTCACCAACAGAGCCACCCAGAGAGCGTGCACACCTTACTTCAGCAGGCTTTGGGGGGGGGAATGCTGGTGAGATGTGGCTCTTTAACAGGTGTAGACCGGTAATGGGCGCAAGAGAACCCCACAAGGACCAGCAGAGATTAGAAGCAGGCATGAGGAAGCCACAGACACAACCTAAGGGCTGCTGTTTGTGGAAATGTTTTAATTGGAGATTTGTAGATACAGTGGTTAATCTGTTGCCCACAATTCCTTACCAATGAGGCCTCATGCTGGGATACCCTCCTCCCCACCATCTGAACACAGGATGGTCATAGATCATGTTCTCATGTTACAAAATTCACATCTCTGGTAAGTCAAGGACTGTGGTACAAAGGAACATTCCATAGCCGGAGTCACTACAGCTTGCTAGAAACATCAGTTACTTTAGAATACTTTAACTATAAAATATATTGAATTTCCATATATTAACCATATACATGTGTACCTATTACTAAATGTAGTCAGTTGTTACAAAATATGACATTCTGAGAGAGCAGGCCACACACACACACACATCAGCCTGAACTCCCCAGGTGAGGCCCCATGCCACCAACTACAACTGTCCATCCAAACTCAGTTCCAGACTGTTCTGGTGGCTAAACATACCCACAAGGGGCTGGTAACCCAGTCCGTGCAGGTGCCACCAGCTGTGGGAGTACAAGTCCCTCCAACTTCAGAGTGAAGACTCTTGGCTGCAGACCTGGGCACAAGCTCAGCCCTCCCTTGCTTGGTCCCTGAATTTGAGCCACTGGTGACTGGTTCCCATGCCAAGGGTCTTCCAGGGGGGGTCTCAGGAACAAGTCTGATGGAAACTGTGATCACTGGCTGTGTCCACTGCACCTCCCTGTGTAAGCCCCAATATCACAGATCCAGCCTGGCCCAGGCATGGGCTATAGGCCACTGATAGATAAGTTTTTCCCTAGACCAGGTCCAACAGAGTATGTGGACAGTGGTCCCTGAGGTCATCCTGTGCTGAGGCCACAACAGGTCTGGTTCCCTGGGTTGCAGGGTGGGATTGAATGCTGGCCAGAAGGTGCAGGAGTCATGTGCTCAGGTGCTCTAGACAAGTACCTGCTGTTTGCCAGGGCCGGTGGTGGGGTTGCCTCCTCCAGGGTGCAAAGGCAGAACATCAAAAGGCCTGAAGCCAGCTACCAGTGGGGCTCACAGTACAGATATCAATGCAGACCACCGTGTCCTTGACCCTCACTTGGCCACAGTCTTGGTCTGGATCAGCCAGTCTTTCACCCTGCTGGGTTTACGAAGGCTGTGTGCAGATTCCGACTTCTTGAGGGTCTCACGCCGCCTGGTACTTTAAGCCCTCAAAGCCCCAGGTGGGGAGAACAGAACACACCTCTGTACATAGTCCTATTTACAAAGAACCAGAAGAAGATGGAGTTGCATGTGGCCTGGGCACAACTCTAGCAGAAGCTGGGAGAATTCCTAGGTGCTGGTCCTGGGGCTCAACCTTGGTGTCTGTCAAGGACTGCAAGCCATATAAGGAGGGCCAGGCATACTGAAGTACCTCCTCACATTTTAATGATGATAATGCAACAAAAACCTTTATATAAACAGTTTATTTACTCTAAACAGCAACACAGACAAAACGCCATATAAACACAAAGGAAGTGGTGCAGAATGGAGACGCTGGCCAACTTTGGATCTGAGGCTCATAAGCAACAGCCCAGGTTTCTGAGGAGGTCAAAGGTGGGGAGGGAGGGACAGTGTGGTTCTGTCATACAGCCAGCTGGAGGCCAGAGCTCTGAACAGTGGGAAGCATGCCTGCATCCGAGCACGAAGAAACTAGCTCCTAGGGGCTTACCAAGTACAAAAGTTTATCATTTTACAGCAGTTGAAATACTGACATCAATATTAAAATAAAAGCAAGTTTTACATAACAATCAAAAATACAAAAGACTGAAGGAAGAGACCCTGTATGAAAAACTGGGGCAATTCAGCGAATTGAGACTGTATGTGCCAGTGGCGGAAATGGAAAATGGCGCCCGCTCAACCCTCCCAGGCGACTAGTAACTGTACGCAGCGACTTAGATCTGCAAAAGGTTGTAAACAAGTTCTTGCCAAGCCAATCCCTTCCTTGTCATGGAGCGACAGGGCCGCTGCTTATGAGGGGGCAAACTTCTTCGCTTGTGCTCGAACCCTTTTCTCATATTCCACTCTGTTTTGGCTGAGGAGGTCAAGAGAGAAAACACAGTTAGGTAGGGTGATAACATGACCCACTCAGGGGCAGGGCGGTAAAGTGGTTGTACCTGGTGGCCACTGTGAGGGGAGGGGCAGCAACCTCCATTGAGAAGTTCTATGGCCACCTCAACCTCTTAGGGACAGAACACAGACTACCACCTAGAAGACAAAGTGGCCCTGGCTGCCTGCAGTGCCACTACCTGTGCTATGTTTAGCCTCCCGCTGGAGGCAGGGCAATAGCGTGCACAACACTCCCACTACTGACTTGTAAGTGCAGCCTGCCAGTTCTACTGCTGGGAAACCGGAACAATGGTGAACTCAGAATATCACAGCCTAGAAATATTGGCTAAAGTGACCTTCTCACCTCAGTCTCCCAGTACAGCCAGGAACTCAAGTGTGCATCTCCACCTAGCAAGTTTTAGCAAGACTAGTTTTTGTTTTTTTAAAAAAGCTTTGTTCTACCTGCATGTTTGTACCAGATCTCATTATAGATAGTCTGTGAGCCACCATGTGGTTGCTGGGAATTGAACTCAGGATTTCTGGAAGAGCAGCCAGTGCTCTTAACCACTGAGTCACCTCTCCAGCAGGCACAAATGGTCTTAATCAGCTATAACGAGCAAGTATGAGACAGAGCTATCAGGAGGAGAATAGCCCATTTGCACTAGGCTTTGCTCAGTAAGAACATCTGTTGGGCTTTCGATATGGAAGGCATGTACCCACCACTGCTGAGACTTCAGACCTAGGCTGGCCTGTACTGTGTGTAGGAACAGAAAATTGACATAAGGAACAATGTGACCTTGAGGACCATGGGAACAAGAAGACATCTGCATGAATTGTAATAGCCAAGTGCCTCCAGAAAAGCCTAAGCCCAAGCTGCCCAGCCTCAGAGTTTACAGACATTCTCAAAACCTAGACAGGATAGCCAAGGTGCAAACGACAGGTTCTTGTGCCAAGGTCACCCCAGAAAGGCCCAGCACCAAAACCGTAGCAGGGAGGACATAATACTTAGAAGCTCATGCTAGTTCCAGGAGGGGGCTGACGCTACCATGAGGACAGCACCCAGTGCTCATCCAGCAGCACCGCTATTCACTAAACAAGGACATTAGACAATGACAGCAAGGCAACAGCCACTCAGGAAAGAGGGAGATGAAGCTTCTACATATATGTGAAAACAAGCACACAAAGCAAGCCAGTGAGAGATCTGGATGATGCAGCAGAAAGTAAGCCTGCCATTGAAAACTGAAGTAAATGCTAAAAGAACAGAGCCCATGTTTACCTAGGTGGGAACCAAACCCTCAGGGCAGCTGTGAACACAGTTAGGTCCAGCCCAGTGAGAGGCTCCAAGGGTCTGGCAGGAGCATACCTGCTTCATGAGGCACACAGGCCAGTAACAGCATTCCACACAAGGATCAGGCCCTGAAGAGCCTGGAGCACAGGTGGTCAGTGCAGAGCAGGCAATGCACCAAGTGTAAGCTGCATTCCCAAGGTTCTAGTGACAATTCTAGGCAGGCCTGCCTTGGTCACCAAAGGCAGCACACAAGCACCAAGGCTGGGCATGTGCCCCACTTTCCTTTGGTCTCTCTCCTGAAGATACAGTGTACACCATTCCTCCCTCGTCCTTAGTTCTTGGGAGAGCAGATCCAGTGGGGAGATGGATCTCATCAGGGTCACAGGTTAAAATAGAGGTGCCTAGGACTCTACTCCCATTGGGAGGAGTAGAGGATTGGTGCCTAAGACACAGGGAGAGCTACAGGCTCAAGGTCCCTGCAATGGGACCAATCTTGGGAGTCTCAGCCAGAATCACGTCAGTGCTTGCCTAGATCAGCAGAACCCTTGTAGACAGCGAAGATAAAGCATACATAGCATGTTCTGTCAGCTCTCATTTTGGGTGTCACTCTAATTCAGAGGCAGAGAATTCTTTTTTACCTCCCTAGAAGTCATCAGACTTCCAACCTAGCTTCATTATGGCCCCACACATTAACCCAGATGAGTGAGTGGGGTGGGGGTAGAAGTCCAGGACACCAAAAACACGGGACCCCTATTTTCAGGGTTTTTCATGCTGCCTATAGCACTGGTTCAACTGTCATTCAAATTCTAACTTGATGTTTATATGATGTCATCCTCCCTCAGCAGATGCAGAGCTAAGAGCACTGTCCTAGCAAGAAGGCTGTGCTATCATGCAGCAGGCCACAACTCCATACACCTACCACAGACACTTAAGTGTCCACCAGTGCCCACATCACCTGTTCTGCATCTGTCATCTTACCTTACATCACACTCTGGTCCCCTGTTCTTGCTCAGGGTAAGCTCCTTGTACACATACTTCTGTTGCTATGTTGTCACACACGTAAAATTTCCTTGATGATCCTTTGACCACATTCCATGGTCACCTAGTGTAGTGCTGCCACCAAGTGGGAGTTTGTGCCTCTTCCTTAGAGCTTAGACTTCCCTGAGGAAGTCTACTACCCCAGAGCTCCTATCTGACAGGCAGCCAGTCTGAACTTCCAGGGAAGGAAGGTTAGCCAGTGGGTGGTTGCTACTAACCAGTAAATTGTGTAGGCCTCTGCTTGAGCTGGGTCTTGGATATTTGGTTCATTTAGAAGTTCTTGTATTCCTAATAAGATCTGTGGGAGAAACATATAATCAGTTAACATTGATGGGGCTTGGGGGGTTTGAAAAGAGGCCTTGGACACTGAACAGGACAGACCCATGGCAGGATGGCCAGCTGCCTACTCCGTACCTGCTTGATCGTGATAGCTGGCCTCCAGTCCTTGTCTTCCTCTAGGATGGACAGGCACACTGTGCCAGAAGGATACACGTTTGGGTGAAACAGTGGTGGCTCAAATTTACCTGGACAACAGGGAAAGAAAGGAATACTTCTGGAGGCAGATGCTGTCCCCCTGCCCACGCTGCCCTCGCTTTCCTTCCTGACACTGGAGCACCTTTCAAAGAAACTCAAACTCAGTAGCAGAGAGGCCAGAAAGAGGAAGAATACACCTCTTCCTCCTGAGCCAAGCCTGGACACACCAGACAACTCTGCTTGAGGAAACTGGAGCAGCCAAGGTGAGACCATGGCCAGGAGCTAAGGCAGTTGAGTCTATGACCTTCTCCCATGTCCCTAGTCAGAGTGGACAAAGTTTTAAGGCCAGAGGGAACTGGCCAGAATAAACATCCCAGTGTGTAGAACACTTCACCACACAGGCTTCACAAACACAGCACATTTCTTTACAATAGACAAATCTGCCATGAGCCCCACTCAGGGACTGCTCTATAGCTGATACTTAGGATGTGCCTCACTTTGACCCAGGCAAACTTCCTATTTATTTTCAAAAATGTATACTCAAAAAAGTACAAGCCTAAAGGTAGCTTGGCTTATCAGTACATGAAGGGACCTGGGGATGTAGCTCTGTGGCAGGGCACTTCCCTCGCGTACATAAGGCTTTGGAATGGGTTGGGCAGCTATGGTGGCAACACAGCTATACCAGCTACTCTGTAGGCTAGGCAGAAGATTGAGTTGAAGGCCAGCCTAGGCATCTTAGTGGAGTTTTATTTTTTAAAAAAGGGGTAGGGTTGGAGAAATGGCTTAGAGGTTAAGAACACTGTGCTTCCAGGGGATCTGGGTTCAATTCCCAGGAGGTGCGCCCCCCCCCCCGACAAGGTTTCTATGTATAGTATAGCCTTGACTGTCTTAGAACTCACTATGTAGACCAGGCTGGCCTCAAACTCACGGAGATCTGCCTGTCTCTGCCTTTTGAGTACTGGGATTAATGGTGTACACCACCACCTTGGGGATGTGGGGAGTAGCTGCTTCTGGTCCAGAGAAGAGTGAGAGTTAAATGTGTGTGTGTCTTATATATATGAGCATTGAGGTGACCACAAAAGCCAGAGGATCCTCCTGGAGCGGGAGTTACAGATGGTTGTGAATTAATCATCGTGAATTCTGAATGCTCAACTTGAATCCTTTTCAAGAGCTGTCTGTATATGCTCTTAACTGTTGAGCGTCTCTCTAGCCCCTCACAGAAAGGTTTTTAGTGGATATATTGCCGCTGTTAATGTAACTTTGAGGGCCAAACTAGATAAATAGTATTGCCTGCGGGCTGGAGAGACGGCTCAGTGGTTAAGAGCAGCTCTTCCAGAGGAGCTGGGTTCAATTCCCAGCAACTGCATAATAGCTCACAACTGTCTATAACTCCAGTTCTAGGGGATTTGACACCCTCATAGACAAATGCACACATAAAATAAAATAAATAAATAAGAATAAAAAATAGTGCAGCCTGCTGAGCTTCACATATAGCTGAACTGAACTCTAGAACTATATTCTAGAGCCAACAACATAGTTCACTGGGTAAAGGCACTAGCTGCCAAGCCTGATGGTTTCAGTTTTATTCCTGGGACTCACATAATGAAAGAAGAAAACATATACAAATTATACTCTGACTTCCATACATATGCTGTTGTTTATGTGCATGCTGGCACACACAATACATAGTAATTTTTTGTTTTTGAGACAGGATTTCTCTGTGTAACCCTGGCTGTCCAGAAACTTGCTCTGTAGACAGGTTGAACTCAACTCATAGTTCCACCCCTTTCTATCTCCCAAGTACTGGGATTAAAGACGTGCACCACCACTGCCCAGCTAGTTCTGTTAAACTCTAATTGTCCATGAGCTTTAAATAACAACAACAATAAAAAAATGTGGGACTGCAGCTCTGTGATGGAATACTTGCCTAGCACCCACGAGGCCCTGGTTCAAACCAAAGCACCACAAAAATAAATACTAAATTAATGGAATGAAGATGAGAGAAAGAATGAACACCAGGCATTAATGTTGAAAGTTCATAGAAAACACAAGGTCTGTCTTGAGGGGCTGATATTTAGAGTGTGTGCCTTGTGACTGTGGGTTACTGAATGTCACTTCAAGCAATGCTATGAGAAAGAACGTGAAAGAGACTTGTGCCACAGGTATACCAATATGCAATAGAGAGGGTAGTGGGTGCCTAGGTTCTAAAACTATTCCGATCAAGTTCTCTAGCTCAACTGTCTCACAACTGGTCAGGGTCTTCAGTCCTGGTTCCCATTTCCACAGATCTCTGGCTGCTGCCTTAATTTTTTTTTTTTTTTAAAAAACAGAGGAGGACAAGGTGGCACACATCTTTAACCCCAACACTCAAGAGGCAGAGGCTGGCGAATCTCTGAGATCGAGTTCCAGGATAGCTGGAGAAAACCCTGTCTCAACCCCCACCCAATTTTTTTTTTAAAATGCATGCGGGGCCAGGCTGCCCAGACCCAAAATAACCACACAGAAACTATATTAATTAAATCACTAATTGACCTATTAGCTCTAACTTCTTATTGACTAGCTTTTACAATTTTTTTAAAATTTTTTTTAAGTACCTGGAGGGACAGCCATGGGTGCTGGGAACTGAACTCTTATATTTTTGGTTGTGAGCCTAGCCTTTAAAAGCTGAGCTATCATGCCAGGCAGTGGTGGCGCATGCCTTTAATCCCAGCACTTGGGTGGCAGAGGCAGGCGGATCTCTGTAAGTTCGAGACGAGCCTGGTCTACAAGAGCTAGTTCCAGCGTAGGCTCCAAAGCCACAGAGAAACCCTGTCTTGAAAAAAAAAAAAAAAAAAAGCATGTGTATTTTACCTGCATGTATGTGCAAAGCCCACGGAAGTCAGGAGGGTGTCAATAACCCCTGGGACAGGAGTTATAGCCAGTTGTGAGCTGTCATGGATTGCTAAAATCCAGCCTTGGTCCTCTAGAAGAGCTGCTAATGTTCTAAACCACAGCGCCAACGCCAATTCCTGGAAGCTGTTTTAAAGCCATGTCTTGTCTTGTATCCCTTACTGCTCAGAAGGATAGTGTATTCTCGATATAAGCCCTTCTCCAGCAGGCATCTTTCCCAATCCAGGACATATCTTTTTGTTCTTTAAACTGCACTTTCCAGCAAACGCAAGTTTAATCTCACTTGGCAATTATATTCTCTTCTACTAATGATGACTTGCAATCAAATCTCAGCGAATCTGAATCTTTATCAGCTCCCTCTTGCTTTTAGCCTCACTCCGGTAGCAACTGCTTTGAGAGGCAAGGACCAGACATTAAGGAGTCTACTATTTTGCTGTTTGGGGGATTTATAAGCCACATCCTTGCTTCCTTTTACTCTAGATATTTCCCAGGCTGCTATTACTGCACATCTGTACCATCTGATTATCACCAGAGGCTTCCACGACATTCCTGCCTTGCCTCTGTGAACATGTAGGCATTCCTACAGCTCAGTCCTAGAAAGCGGTGGCAGGTGTCTGCTTTAGTGGTCACAGCAGGGATGCAGGGATCTTCCAGGGAAATGTCCAACCTTTACACCCTGCAACAAGTGCCCACGAGTTCCTGCTGTTCAGTTTTTGGCTGCATCAGCCTTCCTCCCCAAGGTCTACTCTACTTTATGGCTGCTTAACTCCCTCTTGGTAACCTAGAAAAGCCTGAGATCCAGCAAGGTACGCTCTGTTCCCCTGCAACTCTCTCACTAGCTGGAGTCTAAGACTGTCTTAACTCCAGGGTCACACAGATAGCCAATCCCTGTATCCAGGACCTCTTGTACTTCTCTGGTGAAGAATATCTTTCACCCCAAGATCATGGAAAACCTCTGGAACCTTCTCCAAAGCTGCCCTATTACCCATTCACTTGGCTGAGCTGAACCCACAGGCTGGGCAAAGGGGACTTCATCTCCCAAGCAACCCCTGGTAATTTCATTCCATATCCAATGGGTATGTATGGATTTTCTGGACTATCCACTCTACTTCATGTTCTGGCTGTTTGTCTTTGAACCAATCCTACATTTAACCATGTAAATGGTGATCCACCCTGTTAACAGGTCTGGACAATCTCTTCACACGGGGTCTTCCAGTGCCCCTGGAACTTCCAAGGGACTGACTGCCCCTGCTCTTTGCACATCTCTACACGCACTCTGGAGACTGCCTGACTGAGTGGGACACCCTGTGGTATGTGGAGATCAGCTAGAAGGACGTCCATCTTCGTACACAATTGATGAGGGTATCCTGGGCTTATTAGAAATGCCCATGGTTTCCACCACACAAGAGTTCTCTCTCAGGGTATTTGGTTCTGCTGTGAATTACTTAGTTTTCAAACTCCCACGTGCTACAATCCATTTCTTCATTTTTCCCTTATAAGAAGTTGCATCTTGGTTTTCCTTGTCAGTTGAGAAACTTCTTGCTTCATTGTATCTGTTTAGGATTCCAGCACCACATGAAAGCAATGAGACAAGCAATTGTGTCTGTCTCAACCTTAGATACCCACCCCTTAATCAAATGAAAGCAATAATTGGCTGTGCAGTGGTGGTGCACGCCTTTAATCGCAGCACTTGGGAGGCAGAGGCAGGTAGACCTTTTGAGTTCAAGGATAGACTGGTCTATAGAGGCAGTTCTAGGACAGTCAAGGCTACACAGAGAAACCCTTGTCTTGAACTCCTCCACTGCTCCAAATCCCACTAATAATAGCATTGCAGAAAACACTGAGACACAAGGTGTCCCAGACAAAGCAAGAGTCCACCCAGTGGTTCCCAATAAGCTATGTTTAAGTACTCCTGGTGGGGTCACTGCAATGAGCAACATCTCTATTTACAAGTCAACTGTGAAAGCTCAGACCTGGTCATACCCTGGGCAGAATGGTGGTGGTGGGCACTGCATCCCCAAGCAAGTTCTGCAGAACTTGTCTAGCCTTCTGGACACAGTCCAGTCTTCACTTTTGACCTACAGACCTGAAGGCCACACACATAGTCTCTCACTGGGATGCTAGGCATGAATGGGAACAAAAAATACAACAGCAGCAGACCGGAATGAAGGAGATTCTTCTCTCCTTTGGTGCTTTGAATTAATGCATATGCTAACCACTCACTCAACCTAGGAAAGCCTTGAGACTCCTGCTCTCCTACTCCCTAGTGGCACCTGCGGGCACCAAATCATCCAGGAGCTTACACTTGGAACTCACAACTTTCCCTCTGAAACGTGGTACCTCCTAATTGACTGGGATTAGAGACCACAATAATTACATGTTCTTCTATCCTGGGACTTGTGATCCAAGCCAACTCACCAAAACTGCTTCTATCCCAGCACTGACACCCGCCTGCTGGGCAGAGCATCCATAGACATGGCTCCCAAAGGGAGGCTCTGGGAAGAGGACTGCAAGCTCTCTGCAGGACTTACATTTTGGTGGTGAGGACGGATAGTCATCTTTGAAAAGCATCCGCAGTTTGAACAAGCCTCCTTCCCATGGAGTCTGTGGGAAGGGAACTAAGGTTAGATACGTAGCTCACTTACAAAGTAAGACCAGAAGTTTCCCCAAACCCAGGTGCTTTGGGCCCATTCTCTAATAGCCCCACACCATCACTGTACCTCTAGGGCTGAAGATGACGCCCCCTTGTGCCTATGGGGAGCTAGACAACAACCTTCCTCAGATAGGATGGAGGCAGAAGCTGGCTTGAACACAAGTAGGGGAGCCTGCCAGATGCTGGAGGGCTCAGGGTGGATGAGAACACCAAAGAACTCAGCAAACAAAGCTGGGCCCAGCAGTTTGTACCTGTATTAGTCAAGTCTGTACCTTGGAGCCTACCCCGGGAGGGACAGGGTACTATTCCCCAACCCAACAGCTTTCCTACCCCCAGCTCATGCGATAGAAGCACCACGGTGCAACTGCTCAACCCTGACTCTGATTCTCAGCACATGCCAGGGACCCACCCCATACTCTGTGACAGAGTCTTGTACAGATGAACCCAAACTGCATTTCTGCTCAGGTGCTAAGCTGAACCTGGAGGCCCTAGTTTGGACAATGCCTGAAGTAATAGAGACCTTCTCTCTCACATGCTCAGTTCTGGGCAAGGACAGCAAATTGGCAACACTGAGGCCAATGTGCACACAGCCTGTGCTCTCCAGGGGCACCTTGTCACTGGGGCTTACCACTTTGTACCCAGCAATCTTCGCCTGCTCCTCACCTCAGGGTTTTCACTGATTCAATGATTTGCCAGGGTCCAAGCCTCCCTACCACCACAGCCCACCCCTTGGCTTGGTGAGGGCTATAACCTGGTAGGCTGGCTGTGGTCAGATGTCAGAGATATGTATACCCAAGTCCCTTCTAGTAGTTCTGCTCCCTCAAATCTCTTGTTAAAAACAGGTACAAAGCCAATGGCAGCCCTTACCCCCTTCTTTCCAGGGATAGCGCACTCCCAATTCATCAGGTTCATCGTGCCATCAGGGTTCTTTGTTGGGACAGCCACAAAGCCCTGAGAAAGAACAGTCACAAAACAAACCAGCTCAGAGAACAAGCCTGGATCTCACCCAGTGGCTACAGGCTGAGCAGCAGGGAACACAATCCAACAGAAGGCCCCTCCTTGTGGCTCAGAAAAAGAGCACTCCTTACAAAAGGGTGGTCCTTCCTCCAAGCTTTCCTTTCCTGGGCAAGTCGGCTGAGGGCAATCCCCAACATATTCAAAGTCCCTGGAACAGACAGCACAAAGTGATGGTTAGGTGAAGCACATGGGCATACGTACACACACCCGTGCCATCTCCCCACCCCCATCTCAGTCAGAGAAGGCTGTTTCCAAGAAGCAGGTGAATAAGACTGAAGTCCAGCTGGGCAAGCTGCCTTTGAGCAAGTGCTGACATTATAACCCTCACTAGGCACTCCCCAGAACATCCCCAGGTAGGCAGGGCACAACTGCTATTCCTTCTGTGGTTTACAAACCCCAACTGTTGGGAGGGCAGTGAGGAGAGCCTGCACAAAGGCTGTCACCTCCCCAGCAGGAACTGAGCATCTTCAGGAAAGACTAGACAGCATTCCACAGTCAAACTCTCAAGACAGAGAGGGCCTAGCAGGCACTGGAAGCACTCACCTAAAGCTAGGATGTGGCTCAGTGGCTCTCTTCAGCACCACAACCCCACTCCCTCCAAAGGCAGAGTGCTAGCCTGGGAGCAGAAGGAGGGAGGGTTCAGGGACAAGGTACTGCCCTCCAGGTACACTAGGTATAGGAGCTCTGGGACCACAAACTTAGAATCATTCTTGACAGGACAATCACTACTCCTGAAAGCACAAGTGAGAAAAATCTGCACCACAGGGCAGAAAGCAGGGTGAATTTCCATAGGCAGACTACTCCAAGAGACCAGACTAACCGCTCTGCCTCCTGCTATACTATAGCAGCCAGCAGGCTTGTCAGCTCAAACTAGAGATCTGCCCCGTGGCCCTGGGGTCAGGAGCATTTGCCAGAGCGTATCCCAGCACAGCTGGACAAGGACCTTAGATTCCACTCAGCACAGTAAAGGACCACCTCCACCTAGGTCCACAGCCACTTTGACTGTGGCTCCAACCTGGCTGCCACCTGCTCACCCTTTTCCTTTTCCCTTCTTTTTAATATCACATGAGATAACACCCAGAGAATTCCAAACTTACAGAGCGCTGGGATCTAGGGGTGTGTAGAAGCAAACCAATCTCTTGAGCAAGGATCTATCTTTCTAAAGTGGTTCACACTGATGCTTCTCAGGACGAAAGTCCCATATCTGATTCCAACTTCAGGCTTCCACCATTCCCATGTGGGGCTCCACTGGGCTCGTGGACAAAATCTCCCAGCAGGACCAGCACCAGCTCAGCCCGTTTTTTATCTCCAAGTGGTCTCTAAGCACTGGGATATCCTGTAGAGTCTTCTCTCTCAGGCAGAGCCTTCAATCTTCTCAGGACAAGAGCAAGATTCTCGCTAGAATAGATTCCTGCTACAGCCTCTAACAGATCTCAACCAGATCTCCCGCTAGTTTATAAGCTCATGCTGCCCATCTTATCTGCACTACTCCTAGGAACCTCCCCTCATTCTTAACCCAGTAGGGGGTGGGGAAAAAGGGCCTTCTACAGCTCACACACCTGCCCAGAGGCCTCACGCCCCTCCTACAGGTTGGCTGATTAAATATGCACCTCCAGGGCTGGAGAGATGGCTCAGAGTTTAAGAGCACTAACTGCTCTCACGGAGGTCCTGAGTTCAATTCCCAGCAACCACGTGGTGGCTCACAACCATCTGTAATGAGATATGGTGCCCTCTTCTGGCCTGCAGGCATACATGGAGGCCGAACACTGTGTACATAATATAAATAAATAAATCTTTTTATAAAAAAAAAAATGCACCTCCACCCGTGTGAGCATAGTTCCCAGTAGCTCCTAAATAGACACACTGGGTCAAAGTAATCTGGTAAAGCCCTGCACTGAGGTCCTAGATGGCTTGTTTTTCAGCCTCATAGTATAGCCCAGGCTAGCCTGAAACTCACAACAATCCCAGCTATCTCCTTAGTATTGGGATTATAGGCATGAACCACATCTGGTTTCTAGACAGCTTTTCTTTCCCCATCCTTTTGAGACAGGGTCTCACCATGTGGCCAGAGCTGGCCCAGGAACACACTTATGTAGACCAGATTGGCCTTAACAAACTGGCCTGCCTGAGTGTTGGCCATTATGGGCATGCACTATTACACCTGGCCCTAGATTTCTCTTGATGACTTCATCAAATACACCAGTAGAAAAGGGCTGGGACTGCCACCAGGGGTGGAGCATCGCCTAGGAGCCCATTTTTCAGGAACTTGGGTGAGCTCACTATAAAACAAACGCATGGACAAGCGGTGGTGAAATACACCTTTAATATAGCTAGCACTCAGGAGGCAGACGCAGGTGGATCTGCAGGTTCAAGACCAACCTGGTCTACAGAGTGAGATCCAGGACAGCCAGGGCTACATAGAAAAACCCCGTCTCAAAACAAACAAAAAAGCAAAACCCCAAACACCCAGTATTGGTATTCTCAATATCCTATACACTCAAAGTCAACACGAAGAAACTCTTTAAGAAGCACAAGCCACAACAAGCTTGTGACAGAGAGCTCCCAAGTGCCACAAACTCCAGTCAAAGTCCAAAGTGTACAAACTAAAGACTCCTCTCTTACCTACCTCAAGTCAAAAAACAAAGGCTCAAGCCCAAACCCAAACTGTCCCTCCCCACCACAGGAGTGGAGACTGTCCAAAACAAGCATCATCACCAAGGTTCTACCACCAAACCCCCAAGATCTGCCTGAATATTCACATCTTAGGAAACAGAAGATCCAGGTGGCACTGATCTAAGTCGGAAAGACAGGTTGCTGCCCACATGGACTCACTGTTGGGAAGAGAGGCGCCACAACACCCAGGTGACACTGGCATGAGAAACATGGCAGGGAAGGACTAGCTCTGAGCTGTCTGGTTAGAAAGGCACAGAGTGTGGGGGTGGGCAGGTGTGAGGATGCCAATAGCTGGAGAAGAGCTTGGAAGCCTAGGGCTTCTAATGTGTCCCACTTTTCAACTAGTTCTCAGTGGACAGGCCTAATTGTACCCCCGGCTCCTGGGAACTTGCCCCCCTCAGGCTTAGGAGCCAAGCACTATACCTTCCCTAACTGAGGGTAGGCTGCAAAGGAGCTGCCATCCCCACCCAGCCAATCAGATGGCAGAAGATCCTAAGCAAGGCTAGGTAGGACTTCCAAACAGGTTCCCAAACCCCTAGCCACTGCTCTGGAGAAAGGAGCCTGGGATATTGTTCTGGACAAAGCTGCTGGGACAATCATAACTGACCTCAGGAGAAAGGGGCCAGCCCAGAGAACTCTGTCCTAGCATCCAAATGTGATTATCCCAGTGTGAAAACAACCGAGGAGCTGCACGTGGTGGCTCAAGCTCGCACGCTCATTATTAACTCAACGGGGGAGAAGACAGATGGACGGGACCCGACCCACCAAGAGTTCAAGGTCAACCTGGGACGCAATCTCAAAAGGAGTTACAGGTAAGTGAGAGGTGGTTCTACAAGAGGGAGCAAAGGAGCCCTAGGGACACATCTGTAATGATCTAAGCAGAAACCTGCGCCCCCCCCCCTCCGCCGCCCTTAAAGTACAACTCGCTTTCCCGAGTTAACAGCCACTTCATGAGCAGGACAGTTTTCTGAGGCAAAAACAAATAAGCCCCAGCTACCAGAGACAGGTAGGGAATACAGGGCTAGGTCTTCTTCGCACACCAGGCTTCCTGTAATCCGCTGTATTTATCTGGCGACACCACGTATTTCAGAACTACTTACCGGCCAGAGAGCATGTGCAAGGTTGTTTATCTCCACCCACCTCGACTCACTCATAGGCAACACGGAGTACCAGGTACTACGGCTGGCTCGTATAAAGCTAAGCGGCCTCTTACACCCGAATGCATACTGCAGGCCCTAAGGACCCTTCACTAAGGATACTAGGCTGTTTAAGTTTCCAGCGCAGAGTCAGCTAAAGAAAGGCAAGACTGCCATCACTCACAGCCCAAACATCTTTAGAATCAGAACAAATTCCCCTTCGATGCCTGTTTTCTGTTGCGGAGGCAGGTAACTCACCCACTAAAGCAACAGTTCCTTAAGAATAAAGGACAGTGAGGCAGAGAATCTGCACAAAACACCCACAAAACCCAAAGGACAAGCCCAGCGTCTGGGCAGCCGACAAAGTGAAGCAAGCTTTCTGCTGCGACTCCGGTGCTTACAGGCCGCGACACGGCCCAGTGCCCACGGCCTTCCTGCACTCCCGCTTACCCAACCACGGGCCCAGCACCGCCCAGAACGTGTCTGGTGGCCACTGTAAAGCTCGGATCGTCTGTTGTGGGGTCTGCGGAACTCAGTCCGCCAGGAGTAGGGGGGTAATGGACCCTATTCCCAACCCCGCACTCGCCCAGGGCACAGCGGCTGGGCCCCAGTGCCCCAAGGGCCGAGGCTCGGAGGCCGTGAGCTAGAGGAGGCCGCGGCAGCTCAGCTCGGCGCCTCCCGGAAGCCTACAGGGAACGGCAGCGACGCGGGGCGAGGATCGGAGCGCGCGCGCGGGCCGGTGGCGGCTCACCTGGGCGACCGCGGCCCGGACCGTCGCGGCGGCAGAGGCGGCGGCGCTCCTTTGTCTCGGGACTTCCCTCCGCGCCCGCCGCGCGCAGCCCGGAGCGCAGGACCCCAGCGGGCGGGGCGGGGCGGGGCCTGAGCTGGGCTGCCCGCCGCACGCCTGCTCCACGTACAGTGGCTCCTGTCTCGTGTCCTACGCCGTCTATGCAACCACGCGCTTCCCGCCGCCCGCGCTAGGCCGCCGAGCTCTAATAGCCCGCGACCTCCTATAGACCCCGGGCGCGGGGCACCTGTCCAGGCAGGCGGCTCCCTGAACGGCCGCACTCTTAAAGGGGACGCGTATTAGGCTCGAGGGAGCGTCTGCAAACTCCTCTTCGGGATAAGCGCGTCCATTCGAGGACACGCCGGCGAGCCGTGTGGAGGAAAGGAAGCCGAGATTCCCAAGGGTCGTCCGGATGACCAGAGGGCAGCTTCTCGGGCACAGGCCTTGGAGGTATCCTTGGGCTTAAGGCCCAGGTGCTAGGAGCAAAGATTATTGAGGCCTAAGCATCCTAAGAAACGTCGCAGGACTGTAGCGATCCCCGGAGCAGCAGCACTTTGTGAAACTTGCTGCAATTGGCAGGCTCGGGGACCTTGGGCGGGGCGTACCTCGAATCTACCCAATGAACTGACCTCATACAAAGGGCCAAATGCATGCAAAACCGACGGGAAGTGAAATGTGGATGCTCCCTAACTTACATGCTGGCCCTTGGTGGGGGAGGGGAACAGGTCTGAATCATGGGGGAGGGGCAGCAGTCCGGACATAACCCCCGCCAAACCCCCCACGAACCCGCAGCCTACACCTCAGTTCCACCTGAAATTCCTGCGCGGCTTCTGCTGGCCCTGCTGGACACGTTCTCGTCGCGCTGTGCCCTGTTCCAGTTTCCTCGGCTAGTCCTCAGCAACCCAGCTCCGTACCCGGATGCCTCCTCACCGACGGGACGGGTACTTAGAACCGTCAGCTGGCCCCCTGGTGGCCACCCTGGCGCCTGCTCTACTTTTTGGCACGTGCCGAGACCTTCCGGGGCCAGTTCCAGCTTCCTGAGATCCTTGAACTATGTATCCGGGGATCCTGGGAACTCCAGGAGTGACCAACCTTCATCTGTTCATCTGTTGGTGTCCCAATCAATGTACTCACCACTCCCTCCCTCCTTATGCCTCTTCCTTTTCTTGCCTTCTGAGGCTGTTAGGTGCTCCAGAACAGGGACCACGGGCCTGTGTCTCTTTCCCGTAACTGCCCAGTGTTTCTTGGAGCCCAGTCCGTAAATTCCTCCTGTTTTGGAGGGAGAGTAAGATCACCATGAGCACCAGATCCTAGAGACCTTGGCCTCTCACTGGGGGTGACTTGTGGACAAGGTCTGTTTAGAAACAATCCCTGCCACCCAGCTGTAGTGGTTGGTGACCCCAGAAGGCCTATCCCCCACAATAGAAGGTATCGATTTTGGGTCTGTTCCAGCCTACACAGCAGCTTACAAGACTGATGGCTCCTGGGCCCACGTGCTGACCCAGCGCACCCCTGACCTGTGTACCATCAGGGACCAAAGTCATCAGTAGATTGTCTGGGACCTCTGGGTGGCCCAGCACGAGGCCAGTAGCTCTGAGTGACCCAGTAATTTTTTAATTTTTAGGTTTTTAACTTAGGGTCTCATGCATTAGCCTTGGTTGGCCTCCAACTCAAGGATGACCTTGAACTCCTGTTCCAAGTGATTCCACTTCCCAGTTGTTGCCCAAGTAACACCACGTCTACTTTGGAATCTACATTTTCAGCCAGCACCACAGTTGAGCCTGGTCTGGACTCGTGGCTGTTGGGCTTTCTGCAGGAATGAAGCCCAACATCACCAGGAGGCAAAAGGGAGGGTGTAGCTGGGAGGTGGAGAGGCCACCTGGATGGGCTGTGGTTGTTGTGGGCCACCTATGGGCTACAGGAGCTGCAGGAGGCTGTAGAACAGGAAAGAGTAAGGTAAAGCCATACAAACCATACCACTTTGTTTGCTGAGCCCATGGGTCCTGGGTGCTAAGTTCCAGCCAGCAGATGTGTGAGGCCCAACGGCCCTTGTGCTAGAGGGAATGTCAGATGGTGGTGGTGGTGGTAGGAGCTGGGATTGAGTTGGGGTGGGAGACGACATCAGCCTAGAAACCTCCTTTCCGGCACATGTGTTCTCTGTGGACAGGGGTCTTGACTGGGGCCAAGTCTCTGGGTATGAAAGAGAAACCAAAATTGAAGTGTGATAAGAGGTTTGTGGAGAACCAATAAATCCCACTGAAGGGTTCTGTCTATTGCGTGCACCCATTCTTTGCCCAATCACCTTTTAAAAATCAATAGGTGGAATACAGCCTGATGTAGGAACAGGGTCTCATTTTTCCTGAGTGCTCCCTCGTGGTCTGCTGAAGCCTGGATCTGCATACAAGGTTATGAACTGGGGTCTGGTTTCAATAAAGGATTTACAAGCAAAAGTATGAATATGAATTCCGACCTCAGTCCATATATGAAAGGTAGTCTGTCCAACATGGGTTGGAGACTTAGAGCCAATGCTGTACAACTCTTGAAAGAAACAGAAAGTTTGACAAGGTACTGGGCAATACTTTTTTCTAGTTGTGATACAACGAAACAAAACAAAAACCCCACAGACAGCAAAAGCAAACAGATATATTTCTTTCTTCTTCCTCTTCTTTTTTTTTTTTTTTTTTGGTTTTTCGAGACAGGGTTTTGGAGCCTGTGCTGGAACTAGTTCTTGTAGACCAGGCTGGTCTCGAACTCACAAAGATCCGCCTGCCTCTGCCTCCCAAGTGCTGTCTAAGTTATTGTTCTTTTGATGTGCTGAACACCGTGGCCAAGGCCTGGAGAGGTGGTTCAGCAGTTAAAAGCACTGGCTGCTTTCCCAAGGTTCCCAACAACCACATGGTGGCTCACAACCATCTGTAATGGGGATCTGATGCCCTCTTCTGGCCTGCAGTCATACATGCAGACAAAGCACTCATACATAAATGCATATGTAAAATAATAAACACTATGACCAATGTAACTCATAAAAGGAAGCCTAGTCTATGATGGGCATGGTGGAAGCATGGAGTGAGTCAGGCAGGCAGACATGGCCCTGGAACAGTAGCTGAGAGCTTACAACCTGATCCACAAGCATCAAGCAGAAAGAGAGACTTCCAAAGCCCATCCATAGTGACACACCTCTAACAAGGATATACCTCTTAATCCTTCCCAAACCATTCCATTAACTGGGAACCAGACATTCAAATATATATGTTTATGGGAGCCATTCTCCCATAAACCCACCATTCTCCCACCATAAAGACCCATCCTAAATCTGGAGCATTTGAGATGGGAAGACCCTAAATATGAGCCACATCTCCTGATGGCAGTCCACATAAAAGGACATGGAGGAAGGAAGCTTTTGTTGTCTCCTAATGGAAAGGCCAAGAATCCAGCAGTTGCTCAGTCTGTGAGGCTGGATTGGATGTCTTAGGGATTCTTAGGAATATATATATATATATATATATATATATATATATCACATACACATACATGCAGTCTGTTCAGTTCCTCTAGAGTACCCTGACTAATACACCCTCCAATCTCTTTTAGGGGATCATTTGTCCTCAGTGGTCTGTCTGGTGTTACCTCTCAAATATCCCCTCTGGGTCCTGGCATCTGACCTTGCCTTATACAAAACTTGCCTGCCCATACTTCAAGTAGGAAGGCTGGGAACCGTAGAGTGTCCTGTTGCCTTCCTTCTACATCAGGTGAGGTGACCAGATTCGTGGTTATCAGACTTGCTAGGTCCTAGCTGATAGATGGACAAGGAGCAGGTGCACCATACAGAACAATCTATGGACAGTGACCTGGCTAGTTTTTGTTGGTTTGTTTGTTTTGTCAAGTGAGAGTCATTTGGAAAGAGGGATTCTCATTGGGAAAATGCCTCCATAAAGACTGGCCTACAGGCAAGTCTTTATTGATAAGTGATTGATGTGGTAATGCTCAGCCCTTTGTGGGCGCTGCCTCCCTTGGTCAGATATTCCCCACGCTGTATAAGAAAGCATGCTGAGCAAGCCAGTAAGCACTTCTCTACGGGCTCTGTTTCAGTTCCTGTTTCCAGGTTCCTGGCTTGGGTCCTACCCTGATTTCTTTCATGAAGGCTTGTGATCGGGACATGTAAGCTGCAATGAAGCCTTTCCATCCCAAGTTACTTTTGGTCTTGGTGTTTTATTGCAGCAATAGAAACACTGGCTAAGGTACCTCCCAAGAGAAAGGCCAAGACCAGGCTTGGTCTAGAGCATGACTGTGGTCTGGCTCTATACCCCACTAAACTGTCGGAAGAAATGTGAGTTCCAGTCACACATAGCCGACAGAGAACTGAGAGAAACAGCTAGCTGGCACTGTTGCAGAGCTGTCCCCTCCTTCCCTCCTTTTTTTTTAAATATATTTCTTGTGTATGCAGTGTTCTGTCTGTATGTATGCCTGCAGGCCAGAAGAGATCTCATTACAGATGGTTGTGGGCCATCATGTGGTTGCTAGGAGTTGAACTCAGGACCTCCGGAAGAGCACCCAGTGTTCTTAACTGCTGAGCCATCTCTCCGGCTCAGGCTGTCCCTTTTTGAGTTCACCTAGTGGAGTTATAAGGTCCCCTTCAGCCATGCATCAATGAGGAATCTGACTTATGGTCAGAGAAACCCAGTGAGCAGGATTTTGGTGGTGTGGCCCTCTCTCTGCCCCCATGTGGCAATTTGCTCATCTTTACATTCGTTATCCCTGCATTTAGTCCACACTGGCTCAGATGCGTGTGACCCAGGTTTCCTCCAAGAAAGTCGCACAAATAATGAAAGTTCCGTTGTCCAGCAGCTTTCCACATCATGTGTTCCCCTAAGCATCAGCGTCACTTCTCCCCAGCAGCATCACCATGAACTCACAGCTTCCTGAATCCTTTTCTCACTTTCCCCTCTCAGGTTCTCTTTCCTCTCCAAAAGCAACCCGGTGACGTTGCCATCTCCTCTAAATTTTGCACTTAAGCAGCAGACAATGGTGCATCCAAGGATTGGATACAGGTCTGCAAAGGATGGGACTGACGGGGCTCGGTTTGGGTTCATGGGACTCCAAGAATGAGAGGTACTGTCTGCTCGAGGTCTGTACCTGACTGTCTGAAGTGTTAGGATGAGGCCCATTCAGAAGAGTCAATAAGACTATGCTGGGCTGTAAGAAATGGCCCTGGGGCGGGGGTCGGGGCAGAAATGGTGCCAAGGGTTCTGCAGAGCAGCCCGCAAAGGAAACCAGGGCACTTTGTCAAAGAAATCACCAGTGTCCAGAGTGGCCAGCTGAGCAAAGGTTGATGAGAAGGCAAATATGTCTCAGTAACACATTTGTGCAACATTGGAAGATGCCAAGATTTGGCACCTGGTTCCCTGGAAGGCATGCAGTTTTGGCTCTCTGCTGCTCCCTGGTGAGTACATTGGGAATGGTGATACCTTGAGACAAGTGACCAGGGATGGATGAATAGGCTTGCTTAGGCTAGGTCCATTGCCCAGCTGGAGGGAATCCCTTCAAAGATACTAAGAGTAAAATTCATAGCCATGCCTACAAATTGGGTTGTGTCCCTGATCGGACTCAGGTCCCATCAATCATCAGACGCCTGCCCAGATGTTAGCTCTCTGTTTTCTTTAGGTTCTCTGATGCTTCAGGGTATGGGTGTGCTGTCATGTTGTCTTGTCGAGCTTCCTGCACTGAGGCCCTCCAGTCTTATTCCCATGCTCTAGGGAGTTGCTCTGCACTAAATTACATTGTTGAGAGTTGTGCACGGCCCCACTCACAGTCCCCAGTGATACTAAGTCATCTAGATGTATACATTGTACATGTATTTTAGGTACAATGGCCATGTTTCAAATGTTGTGTCTTGGGTTCTTTTGTTGTTGTTGTTGTTGTTTTCTAGACAGGGTTTCTCTGTGTAACAGTCGTGCCTGTCCTGGAACTTGCTTTATTCTTTCTTGTTTTTTTTAAATTTTTTAAATATTATGTATACAATATTCTGTCTGTGTGTATGTCTGCAGGCCAGAAGAGGGCACCAGACCTCATTACAGATGGTTGTGAGCCACCATGTGGTTGCTGGAAATTGAACTCAGGACCTTTGGAAGAGCAGGCAATGCTCTTAACTGCTGAGCCATCTCTCAAGTCCCGGAACTTGCTTTGTATACTAGGCTGGCCTCGAACTGACGGAGATCCACCTACCTCTGCCTCCTGAGTGCTAGGATTAAAGGCGTGTGCTATGACCACCCAGTGTGTCTTGGGCTTTAATTAATATATTCCTTTATGGGGACTGGAGAGATGTACTTCTCATCTGAGGACCTAAGTTTAGTTCTCAGCACCCATGTCAAGCATTTCACAATCTGCTCTAATGCCAGTCTAGGGAGAGCTGACACTTGTTGTTGTTTTCGAGACAGGGTTTCTCTGTGTAGCTTTGGAACCTGTCCTGGAACTCACTCTCTAGACCAACCAGGCTGGCCTCAAACTCAGAGGTCCACCTGCCTCTGCCTCCCAAGTGCTAGGATTGAAGACATGAAGGCAGCATGCGCCACCACTTCACTTGTTTTTAAAACACTTATTTGTTTGTTTGTTTGCTTTTTTGAGACAGGGTTTCTCTATGTAGCCCCGACTATCCTGGAACTCTCTCTGTAGACCAGGCTGTCCTTGAACTCACAGAGATCCAACTGCCTCTTCCTCCCAAGCACTGGGATTAAAGTTAGCCTGTTTCTTTTTCTTGAACTGCTTTTCTTCTCCATGAAGTCAGAGAGTTCAAACTCAGTCTCCATTTTTATTTCCATTGTCACCAGGACAACTTCTCTGACGTCTGTAACTTGGACACACAGAAGATCTGTGGGTCCCCTACCTCTACCCCATCAAGGGGAAAGGGTGGAGCCTCAAAGACATGGCTATGTCCTAACCCCAGTTTGAATTATGAGAAGAGCTCTCTTTTCTCTCAAAAATCTGCACTCTGTGAGATCAGAAGTCCCAGTTCCTTGCAGTGTGAACTGTAATGGAACTGTGATGGATGCTGGACACTTTGGATTATCTGTGCCAGAGGTCAGGAAAAGGGAACTACCATCTTGAAAGGGCCAGTGGTCATGAGGGTCAGGCCAAGGGCTACGATGGCATGTTCTCTGTTGCCACCTACCAATGTAGAAAGGCTGTATGGGGCATGGAGTTCTCTGTGTCCACAGATAAGAACTAGGAGAACTTGGAATATTTGCACATGGTTGTTCCTTCAACAGAAGGAACGGATGACCTGTTAGGCACTCAGAAGGCTGGAAGCAGACATGTTTTATAGCCTGGTGACCTTTGTGCTATCTGTGTGACCAGAGACTACACTGGACACTCCCAAGACTCTTAACATAAGCTTGTTTTTCTCAACCAATCTATAAAACCTATCATCTATCTATCTATCTATCTATCTATCTATCTATCTATCTGTCATCTATTTATTTAAGTACCAATCCAAGTTCCCCCTTCCTCCCCCTCCTCTTCTCCCATTTCCCCCACTTTTCCCCACCCTATGTCCCCATCTGCTCCATAGAGAGGGTAAGGCCTCCCCTGGGAAGTAATTATGTCTGACCCATCACCTCCTTAAGCCAGGAATAAGGCCCAACCTCCCTCCCCCGTGCCTAGACTGAGCAAACATGGTATGCACTCACTTATAACTGAATATTAGCAGGAAAGTAAAGGATAACCATGCTACAATCCACAGACCCGGAAAAACTAAGTATCAAGAAGGGCTCAAAGCAGGGGACACATGAATCTCACTCACTGTGGAGGGAAAATAGAATAGACATCACTGTTGGACAGGGTGGGAAAGTCTGGATGGGAACAGGAAGGATCAGATGGGGAGGATGGAGGGAGAGAGTACTGGGAGAGACAGTTGGAATCTGGGGCAATCTCTAGGACAAGCTAGAAGCCTAATGCAATGGAAACTCCCAGCAGTCTCTGAGGGTGACCCTAGCTAAGACCCTAGCAATGGGGGATACGGAGCCTGAACTAGGTCCTGTTCTGTAACCAGTGGAGGGATTGGGATACCAACTCAGCCACAAAACCTTCGACCTGCAATTTGTCCTGCCTACAAGATGTGCTGGGGTAAAGGCGGCAGAGGAACTAGGCACTTGAGGGGAGGTTGGTTGAGGTGGCATATGCCTTTAATCCCATAGAGACAGTCTCAGAAGCCAGATGAACTTCAGAGGAGGAGGAAAGAAAATGTCTGTGGGCAGCCTGAGGTACATAGACCCTGATAGAGAAAACACGCGTGCCTTCTCAGCTGTAAACACAATCAGCAGAGCTGCTCCTGACCTTTAACCTCAGACCCCCAGACTAAGCAGTCTCATAGTACCGACCAGGGCCTTTAGAGAAAGGCAGTTTCATCTAGGAAATGCATTCCCCTGGGCTGTGATGTGGCATTGCCTGGGCTATAGCATTAGGTTGAAGAGCCTGTCTTGCTGTCACTTATGGCTGATGGACCTGGAAGATGCTGCCTAGGAGATGGAAACAAGGGACCAGGCATCTCCTGCAAGTTGTGCTTGAGGTTTCAATAGAAAGCTGAGAAGGCAGCTGAGGATAGCCCTGTCCTGTCCACACTGCCACAGGGCTGGTCTCTTAACTGACCCCTTATGTCCCATCTTAACTGAACCCTGCAGGCCAGTAGAGGGCGCTGAAGACCTGACCAAGAAGAGAAAGACTCACCCTGGGTCCCCGGCTGGCCTGGATGTTCAGGTCTCATACCTCAGGCTGCATGAATCCCATATGGCCCCTCCCTTTAAGCCTTGATGCAGTGTGGGTGAGGCAGGAGACCTGGAGCTGTGGCTCAGATCAATAATGCCCAAGAGTGCCTGTCATCTGTTTAATCTGTGTTTGTGATGCAGTATCCAATAGGTCCAAAGAAGGCAGTGGGTGAGACTGATGGTCACTTAGGGTGGGTCTCCCCACCAGGACCCAACATAGTTACAGTTGTCTCTGGCTGCATCCTGATGACCTGGGGACACTGGTTCAGCGAGGGGTTGGTAAACTTTCTTCCCTGAGGAAGATGTGAACAAGGTTCCTCCTAAGGTCCCAAGAAATCAAAGTATGACTCTACCATAGTTCCTTCCACCAGAGCAACCAAAGAACTTCTTGGCTTACTAACAGTGTGGGTACCCATCCATGGAGGCAAGAACAGGTGACTCTGAAGCAGCTGCATGGATGATGGTTCTCCCATAGCCCTTGACAGAGAGCAGGCTGGGATAGGAACGGTGGTATCCTGTGGACAGAGTCCTGGGTGGAGGATTTCTGAGATCCTCCCCAGGCTGCAGAAGAAGCCTCAATCCAAGTATTTGGCGGTATCCCTATGCCTATAATAAGCTTGGTTTCTCTATCTTCCATCTTCCCTGAAGGTTGCCTGTCCTCCAGGAAGGAGCTAGAAGCCTGCACTTTTGGAGTTTAGCTGGAGCAATGGAGGCTCTACAAAACTTACCAGCTGAAGAAAACCATTGAAATTATCTGCCACCCCAAGGACAATGAGAGCCTGTCTGCCTGGGTGGGCTCAGACACTGCCCTCTGGAGACTGGAGGCCTCTGTGCTGTTGTCTGAATACGACCTGTTTCTATCCTAGCCACCTCCCTGAGAGCTTTCCAGGGGAAGATGTGCTTGGCCATGTGCTGGATGATGGTGGTGCATGCCTTTAATCCCAGCACTCAGGAGGCAGAGGCAAGCGGATCTCTGTGAGTTTGAGGCCAGCCTGGTCTACATAGCGAGTTCCAGGACAGTCAACGCAACACTGAGAAACTCTGTCTTGAAAAACAAAAACCAAAACAAAAAACAAGTTTGGACATGTTATGAAGACCTGGGTGAATTTGGGGGCACAGTTTTACCCACAGAAGTTTCTCCCTTCTCACTGAACATACAGAGTCTCTCAACTCCTGTATCATCAGGACACATGCTGTTCTTTGTTCCTGTGTCAGGATGTCAGTCCTCACGTCACCTGTCCTGTCCTCTAAGCCTCAGGTGTTTCTGGTGCATCTTCAGGCCTTCTTCAACCATGTGGAAAAGGTTACAGGATCAAGGTGGAACCAGGATGATTCTCTCTAGGGACCCACCTGTTGCTTGTGGTTCCATAGATGCATCTTGGCCTCAAAGAAACTTTGGAGCCCAAGGACCCTAACAGAGGATGCAGACAGGCTCAAGGGATGCTTACCATGATTCAGGGGCATAGGCCTGAGCCCCTTCTGACTTTGGGGGGTTCCCCCAAAGGTCTTGGTAAGGCAGAGCCTCTCTGCTCCTTCTCCAAGTCTGGATGCTCTCACAAACTGGTTCAGCCATTGGCAAAGACTCAGCTGATCTGGGAGCCAGAGACACTAGAAGTCTTCAGGGTTCAGGATCTTACAGTAGTAAGCAGCTGGGATATGAATCTCTATGCCTGGCTAGGTGGTCTCCAGAAGGTAGCAGCGACAGCTTGACTTCTCTCTTTCACACTTCCATATGCATGTCACCACAGATGGCCATGTCCCCTTGGACCCAACTGTGTGCTCTGACCCACCAATTCTACAGTGCTTGGAGGACTTCCCCAAGTCCATTAGGATGATCCTATAAGACCTTTGAGAGTGCAGCTTACATACTAGGGTATCATCAGCTCCAGGTGCCAGGCTTCTGTGGGTGGAGGGGCAGTGACTCTAGCCAAGGACAGAAGGATCATGTCAGAATCTGTCCTGCAGACTAGCCTCTCCATCTTGTTTTTCTCTTTTCAAACACCCAGCTAAGCCTGACCCACCTACTGCAGGGCATGCTATCAAGCTCGGCATGCCCCACAGTCCACCCTGCCTGCCTGGGAGACGGTGAACTTGCCCTCACTGGTCAATTCATATCAGTCCCAGTGAAAGACGTGTGGCCACAACATGCACCTCTGGAGTAGAGATGTTGCATTCTATGCCCACATCCTGTGGAAGAAAGATAAATGGGACCCTGGGGAGCCCCAAGGGAAGACAGAGTGAAGCTCCTATCTATTAGCACGTTTTCCCTCAGGTCTCCTGGCTGCAGAAGCCGATGTTTGGGACTAGAGATCTCTGTGACTCTGAGATGCTGTGGCTGCTGTTCCTCACCCTCCCTGGTCTGGGGAGCACAGTGCCTGTGACTCCTGGTGAGTCCTAACCCCGAGCCCTTCTGCTGTCCCTGGCTCAGATTCCTGCTCTAGATCCCATGGGGTTATGTCAGGCTGTCAGTTTGCCAGGAATCTCATTGACTCCTGAGCCCGGGAAACCTCTGCCCAGTGTCTGATGTTCCTACTTGCTTCCCTAGACCTCGGTTCAGGACAGGAGTTGGTTGACATCGTTGGGGGCTGCCCTGTCTCAGTCAGTCGGTTCCCATGGCAGGTCAGCCTGAGGTTCTACAGTATGGAGTACAGAAAATGGGAACACATCTGTGGAGGCTCACTCATCCATCCTCAGTGGGTGCTGACTGCTGCCCACTGTGTGCAGCCATGAGTAGGGTGACCCCTTCCCTTGGCTGGGAGCAGATGAACGTTGGGAGGTGGGTGGTACTTTGTGGGCAGGATTTCCAGTGGAAGACAGGATTTCTGAGACCTTCTGATCCCTATGTATGTTCTGAGGTTGATTTCCCTGCCCTTCAGCCTCTCTGAGGGGTTCATTGTCCTGTCTCCCAGGAAAGAACTGGAGGCTTGTGGCTTTAGGATCCAAGCTGGACAGCTGAGGCTCTATGAAAACGACCAGCTGAGAAAAGTGGCCAGGATCATCCGCCATCCCAAGTTCAGTGCGAAGCTGTCTGCTCTGGGGGGTGCAGACATTGCTCTGCTGAAACTGGACACCCCACTTGTGCTGTCTGAGCATGTCCATCCTGTCTCCTTCCCTGCTGCTTCCCAGAAGGTCTCTCCAAAGAAGACCTGCTGGGTGGCTGGCTGGGGTGTCATCGAGAACAACAGTGGGTATCGGGGAGACCTCATGTCCATGGTCAGCACTGGTGGGAAGAGGCAGGAGCCCCCAGCTTTGGTCCTCAATGACTTTTCTCCACAGTGCCACTGCCTCCACCCTACCACCTGAGGGAAGTAGCAGTCCCCATTGTGGAAAGCAATGACTGTGAGCAGAAGTACCAGGCCAATTCTTCCTTGAACAGCAACACCAGGATCATCAAAGATGACATGCTTTGTGCTGGGATGCAGGGCCGGGACTCCTGCCAGGTGAGGGCCTGACTGTCCTCTCTTTTCTCTCCCTTCCTGGCCCAGAACACTGGGACCCATTTACCCTGGCATCATGGGATGCCTGGAATGCTGATTCTTGTCTTTTCACACAGCAAGACTCCGGGGGCCCCTTGGTATGCAGGTGGAACTGCTCCTGGGTCCAGGTGGGTGTGGTCAGCTGGGGCAGAGGCTGTGGACTTCCTGACTACCCTGGTGTATACACCCGAGTGATGAGCTACGTGTCCTGGATCCATCGCTATGTCCCTGAGTTCCCAGAACCCTCGATGGGGCCAGATGGGGTTCATGCAACGAAAGAAACCTAACAACTCCTCCTGCTGGTCCAGCCTCACCCTGTTAAACCTCCCTGTTCCATGGTAGTAGAGCTCCCTGTGCTCCTGGTCTAAAGTTTCTGGTGTCCCTTAAACTCTGGGAGGGAGGAGCTAAAGCCACATCTCTCAGAAGTAGCTGGGCAGCCCATTTCTCCTCCTTTCCCTATTTCCCATTAAATGGTGGATTGTCTAAATGATGTCTGTTTGAATTTGAGCTTTGTGTGAGGGTGGGGCATCTTCCATTAGTGCCTCTGCGTCCTTGGTGTTGTGAAGAAAAGGTGCCCAAAGTCACTAAGTTAGTCCGCACTACTCTGTAGAGTTCTGCCCTCCCCAATGTGGGTGGTCCTGGGCTGTTCCCACTTGCCTATTTAGGTTCCAGGATTCATAGGCAGAGCTCAGATCTGGGGGACTCCCCAACATTTCAGCCTTCAATTCATTTAGTGGTGTCAAACGTCCCCTTTTGGGTCCATGTGGCTATTCAAATTCTAAAGAATTGAGGCTTTCTTTTTTTTTCTTTCTGTCCCGTTTTCTTCCTCTCTTGCATGTTTGCTATGTTTTATATGCATGTTCGTGTGTGTGTGTGTGTGTGTGTGTGTGTGTGTGTGTAAGCCAGAGGTTGACATTAGGTACCTTCCTCAAACACTTTTTACTTTATTCACTAATGCAGGGTCTCTGGCTGAACCCAGAGCTCGCCCATTCAGTTAGCTTACCTTCAGCTAGCTCACTTGCCCCAGGAATCCCATCTCTGTCTCTTGAGTAGGGGGTTTTAACTGGACTGCCACATCCACCTGGCCTTTCATATGGGTTTTGGGCTACAACTGAATGCTAGGCAAGCACTCTACCAACTAAGCTACAGTGTATCTCTCTAGTGTTTATTTCTACCCATGATGCTTTGAAATCTGCAGGCACCTTGAAGTTGTTATGCCTGCACCTCATCTCAGCTGGGTGTCATGAGAGGAGGCAGATTCTTCAGGGGCCCATGTCTGTCATCCAGTGCCTAGGAAATGTCCCCTCTCACCACTGCTGGTGGCCAAGCCCTGAGTCTTCAAGTTCTAGCCTCTATCTCAGTAACATTAGGAGATGCCTGAGACCCCCAGAGATATTCATAGGAAGAGGCAGGGACTCTGTGGGCAGTCCCTGGAACTGGCCAGCATCTTTGTTCTTCACCTTCCCTGTTAGCTCACTAGGGGCCTAGTCCCAGGATCCTGGAACACAGTGGGCCTGTGGCCTTACTTCCCTTGTTGGTGGAAGCCTCACTCTTTAAATTCCTAAAAATCCCTCAGATCTCATGAGTTGGCAGAGCTTGGGCCCTGGGCTGTCTGTCCAAGAGTCTAGGGAGCCTTCTTCTTCCAGATAGAGCCAGGAGTGATGGTGTCATGTAGAGAATACAGCGGTTTCCCTCTTGCGCTGGGCATCAGGCCTTGCAGGCACTGGTGACCTGACCCTGCCCTGCTGAGGACACCTGTGCCCTGACTGCTGACCCTCACCCAATGGTCCCATGGACATGGAACCCGATCCTTGACACCAGGCCTGACTTTGGGTAGGATAGCAGGGTGACCACCATCCAGGCTGGCTCATCTCACTCTGGAAAGGGCTTCCTAGACCCTAGACTTTTCCTTGTTCTATTTCTCATAGCCCAGCCCAGGGACTGACTATATGGACACAAGGGAGGTGTCCATGGCAGGTAGGCCAGAGGGGACCCAACAAATGATCAGCAGAAATACACATTTAGGTGTCCCCGTGGCCACACACATTGGTGCTTGCTGCTGCTCATACAGGGCTCTGAGCAACTCGCCAACCACCCTCTGAATGAGGAGCAAGCAGAGGAATTGGGCAACAGAGGCTAGCACCCAGTGGTGGGGTTGGAGAAGCTACAGTAAGGTCTGCTGCTGACATCAGGGTGTTGGCACTCCTGTTTCTTCCCAGCTACAGGTGTCATGTGATCATGCTTCCTTCAGTTAAGCAGTAGATACAGCTATAAGCATCCCCTGTAGTTTATGCTGCTGGCCGTGGATGGCCTGTTCTACCTACTACCTAACTCTCATGGTTGCCTCACTGGTACCCGGAAGCCACAGGGCTTCCAGACGTTCTCCTCAGTCTCTTACTCATTCCGTTCAAGTACTTCTGGTGCTTTAGGCAATTCCCCAGGAACCAGAGGGCTGTGTGCCTGCAGCATCTGGTCAGTGCAGACCCAGACACACACACACACACACACACACACACACACACACACACACACACGCATGGCGGGGGTTTAACTGTTTGAGCTAATTGCTGCCTCTTTCAACTTTTGACCAAGTGGTGCTGGCATGTCATACCAAGTGGACAGTGTGGCTGCCTGTGTCACCTAGAGGGAGTTTTGGGGTCAGCTGTGTTGGGCTGTTGTGGAGATAGAATGGAGTGCCAGGTGACCTTGACTAGAGACCCTCTCAATCTCCCTTCTTCTTCCCCTTGCAACCACATCCAGGTTATGGCCGACTGTGAGGTCCAGAGCAGTTGTGTCCATCTTGCTAGGGTCAGGTCAGTGGCATTAGTTAGGCACTTTCTTCTTAAGCAGTCTCATTATGTAGCTCCGACTGGCCAAATTCATAATAAAAGGCATAAAAAAGGAGAGTTATTCAATGTGACCATATCTGGAAGAAAGACTCCCCCAGTCTGTCATCAGGGTCCTGAAGAGAGGCTGAGGCTTAAGTAGTGGGCCAGAGTTGCACATATCTAGATATTCCTAGTCAAGGTGAGGTCCTGCCCACCATCGTTCCCGCATTTGTCCTGTCTGTGAGGCAGGTTGGGGACAGCATAGCCTCGTTACAGGACAGGCTGCAACACTGCAGCTAGGGTTGGATGTAGGGTTGCTATGGGAAACACTTCAGTGATCAGCAGAGAGGGGGTGTTCTCAGAGCTCACATAGGTCACAACATAGGGCTCCAGCAGACCTGAAGTCCTGGGCCAGGGCCTGGGTGGAGTACGGAAGCCTAGTCTATCCCAGCGGCTATGAATTTGTCATCTGAGGCCCAACACAGGGCCTTATGATGGTGACAGTCACGCCTTACCACTTTGCTTCCACTTGCCCATATCAGATGTAGGCCCAGTGAGGAGCTCTTCACCCTCCCTGATCACCTAAGCATTATAACACACCCAAGCCCAACAACTTTTAGCCAGATAGGCCATTAAGTCCTGTTTCCTACTCTGCTGGGTACTCCCGGTTTCCACCTGGGTGCTCATGAGACTGAGACACCCTCTCTTGACTCTGGGAACATGGCTAGAGGTATCACCATTCCCAGGCAGATTCACCACCCCTGGACACAGTGTTTCTCTCGAGATGGGATCATATTGAGCTCTCACTGGCCTTCACTGGACTGCCTAGTTGACAATGACCTGGAATTTCTGATCTTCCTGCCTTTGCCTCTATAGTGCTGGCCATCACAGATTTACACCATACCCAGATTATACAGGGTTAGGGGTGGGACCTAGGGCTTCGTGCTTGCTAGGCAAGTACTACTAACTGAGCTACATCCCTGGCCATGTTTTCTTTGTAAACATCTTATTTTAAGATGAAGGAAACTGGGTTGCTTAGGGGACAAAAAGATGTCTTTGTCATGAGCAAAGAACAAAAGTATTTTCAAAATTTAGGTGCACATATTTTATTCCTCTTTGACTGAGCTCCCAAAGTTCAGTTGAAGAGTGGAAGGAATGAGAAAATGAGCAAAGAGGTCAAGACCATGATATAGATACATCCACTGAAACAGTCTGCTTGAGCTAATGGGAGCTCACCAACTCCAGCCGGACTGGGAAGGAACAAGCATAGGACCAAACTAGTCCCTCTGAATGTGGTTGACAGCTGCATGGCTGGAGCAGTCTGAGGGGCTACTGGCAGTGGCACCAGGATTTATCCCAAATGCATGGACTGGCTTTTGGGGAACCTATTCTCTTTGGATGGGTACCTTGTTCAGCCTAAATATAGTAGGGAGGGCCTTGGACCTTCCCCAAAGCAATGTGCCTTATACTCTCTGAGGATTGAATGGGGATGGGATGAGGAGTAAGTGGAGGGAATGGAAGGAGGGAGGGAGTGGGAACTTGGATTGGTATGCATAATGAAAAAATATAGTTTGTTTTCTTTTTTAAAAAAAATTTAGGTGCACATGGTTGCTTTGGGAAAACAAAATAAAATAAAACAAAACGCCCCCAAAACAAACAAATCCAAGCATCCATGATGCTACATTCTCACTGCCAAGGTTATATTCTGTGACCTCAGGGCAGGGTGACTCTCCTAAACATGTCATCAGCAATTATGTTTGTTCCAATATTTGTAAAGGGAAATTGCTTTCTTTCATTACAACATGAGTCACAGCAATTTGTCAATGGATTTATGCAAACCACCCTTCTCCCCCATGGGTCCTGCAATGAATGTCTCTGTAGGCATTGTCTTGTCAGCTACGAAACCTCAATCATTGGTTTAGTTTCTCTTTGTGCCTGTGTGGGGAAAAAAAACCAAATGCAGTAGTTTGGTCAAATTTAAATGAATAACACACCATAGAGTCTCAAAAGGCAAGAACCAGACATTGCCAAGGCTTTCTGGGGGAAGGGAGTGCACCAGAAACCTCGATGAATTAAGTAATTCAATGAGGCCATGTGTGTTGGCTCATACCTATAATCCTAGCATTCAAGAATCACAGACAGGAAGGCTGTGGTGAGTTAAGGCTAACCTGGGCTACAGAGATCCTGCCTCAAAACAATAATGACCCTGAAGCCAATTAAACCAACCAGGTTCTGTGCAATGGTTGCCAAGAGCAGCCTCTTTGGGAACGTGTGCAGCTGGGTTACCTATTTGGGTTGTCCCAAGGGACCTTGCAGACAGTTTTTTGGTCTCAATGTTGTCCCCAAGCTGGGCTCCAGGCAGGTGCCTTTGGGAAGCCCCAGGGCACAGTAGTCAGGGTTCACACTGGCCAGCTCATCATGTCCATCTGAACAAAACTTTAGACTAAGGAACATGTGATTGAGGTCCTGTGTAGAGCCAAATTCAGGTTCCCTAGCCACTGGAAGGTACATTCTTCAAAGAAGCGGGATTTTCATCAAGTTTAATGCAAATGAATTTTATGACGTGGTAGAGAAGTGGCTCTTCTCTGATAGAGGTGGGGTGGAATAGAGTCCTGGTCATGGTCTCCTGGACAAGGGGCAGCCCACGCATGCCTGAGGGCTTCCACTGTACTGTCCTGCAACCTACCAAATTGCATTCTGTAACAAATCTTACATTGTATGTGAGAAAACAAACATCAAACAAACAAACAAAAAGATGACAACAAGACAAGTCCTTTTGTAGCAAGAGAGGCCTCCGAGGCAAAACTCAGGTACACCTGCCTGTAGCAGATCTGCTAGGTGACATTGAAAACTGGAGGCAGCTAGACAGATGTGCAGCCATCTGGACAAAACAAAATAAACTCACAAACCTCACACAACGCAAATATAAAGTTCAGATGCATTAAAGTGTTCTTCTTTTTCTTTTCCAAACCTGGTCTGGTGTAGAACGTGCTCCCTGCAGCTCCATGACCCTGGAGCACATCTGCTAATACAGGAGCATTGCAGTGCACCAGTGGGTGACAAAGAATCCAGTTTCCAGTCTTCAGAGACTCTCTGCATCACTTCATATAAGCTGAGTTTTAGTAGGATTCGAACAACACCAGGGCTGTGGAAAGAGCTCAGCTGGAGAGCATTTGCTAAGGTGCTCAGGAAAACATAGCCCCCAAGCCAGACAAATGATAGAAAACCCAAGGCAGGGCCCAGCTCTGTACAAGTGGCCTTGGCATTATTGTTGGCCTTGGCCCTGGGGCCTGGGTGGAGGTCACCTGTAAAGAGTGTCCCTTCCCTGGAGAGAGTTAAACAATGTCGACCCCCTTCTCCAAAGTATGATTCCACTAAAGCTCACCCTGGGGGAACCAGTTAGTTTTACTGAGCTTACTTAGAACACGGGTGAGGGGTTATTGAAGCGTGTATAACTCAAAGCTACTTTACTGGAAAGTTCACCCAGTACGGGGATGATGGCTCCACACAGACAACGCTTTTCTCTGATTAGCCTCCCTGAGTCCCTATATGCTCTACCTCCCACATCCAGAGGGCATTTGCCATTAGAACAGAGTTGCATTAACATGGCCGGTCTACTTTCGTTTCTGCTGCTCTAATAAAACATCCTGGCAAAGCAACGTTGGGCAGAAAGGGTTTATTTGGCTCACAACTACAGGTCACAATCTGTTATTGAAGGGAAGCAAAGGCAGGAAGGAGAATAAAAATATGGATAATAGTTTGACCCCTTGCTCTCAGCTAGCTCGCTCCTGAATAGTGCTCCTCAAAGTGGGCTGGCCCTTCCTGCATCAGTTAACAACCAAGACAGCACCACACAGACATGCCCACAGGCCAACCTGAGCTAGATACTTCTTCCTTATGACTCTCTTCCAGGTAACTCTAGGCTGTGTCACCGTGGGAGTCTGAGTAAGAATGACCCCCATAGGCTCACAGATTTGAGGGCTTGGTCACCAGGGAGTGGCTCTGTTTGAAAAGATTGGGAGTGTAGTGGGAGCCGCTCTTTGTTTCCTGCACCCAGACTCCAGAAATAATCACACAGAGATTATATTATTTAAATCACTGCTTGACCCATTAGCTCTAGCTTCTTCTTCTTCTTCTTCTTCTTCTTCTTCTTCTTCTTCTTCTTCTTCTTCTTCTTCTTCTTCTTCTTCTTCTTCTTCTTCTTGTTCTTC
>JAQHUG010000037.1:2035486-2058434 GCA_028555095.1 Dicrostonyx torquatus
TGACCCATCATCCTTCCGGATCCATGCTGGGGATGTCTACCTCTACGGGGGCAAGGAGTTGCTGAGAGTGAGCCGGGTCATCATCCACCAGGACTTTGTCCATGCTGGCCTGGGTTCAGATGTGGCTCTGCTCCGGCTGGCAGCACCTGTGCAATCCTTTGCTAATGTCAGGCCTGTCAAGCTGTCCTCTGGATCTCTTGAGATCAACCAGAATGATGTGTGCTGGGTGACTGGCTGGGGTACGGTGAGCATGTACAGTAACTATTGGGGAAGAATGTGAGCTGTGGGAACAAGCTTGCCATCTGAGGATTCCTTGTGGGTGGTACCAAGGTCCTGGGGGTAGGACCCAAAGAGGAAAGAGAGTTGCAGACCAACATGGACTAATCTAACTATATCTCCAAGTTACTCTAGACATCCATTGGAGTCTCTGCATCTGGGGCCCAGAAACCAAGATTCTGAGGTGGAAGGATTGGTTCTTATTTTCCAACTACTAATAAAGTATTTTGGAGAAAATGCCAGAAAACAAACCCTTTTGTTTGGCCCTTGACAGACAACTAGACAGAATCCATGTGTCCAAGCAGTTATGGGTGAACACGGCCCCTTTGGTCTGGCATTCAAACATTCTTTTTCAGAAAGGAGAGACTGAAGCTCAGAGAGGCATCTGGCCTTAGACAGGGACAGAGCTACACTGGAGATAGGCCTCCTCTCGACCCCCAGGTGGAGCAGTAGGGCTGTGGGATGGCTAAGGGATCTATGCACTAACCAGTCGCACCTCTCTTCTCCCCAGGATCACTGCCTCCTCCCTACCGCCTGCAGCAGGTGCAGGTGAAGATAGTGGACAAAGACCTTTGTGAGAAGCTCTACCACAACGCCTCCAGCCACCACTATCATGGTCAGAGAATCATCCTACAGGACATGTTATGTGCAGGCAGCGAGGGCCGAGACTCCTGCTATGTGAGTCCCCTCCACCTCCCCCTCTCTGTCCCCATTCCCACATCAGAGCCAATAACCATCAATGCTTCTTTTCCTCCCAGGGTGACTCAGGTGGCCCCCTGATCTGCAGGGTGGCAGGCTCCTGGAACTTGGTGGGAGTGGTGAGCTGGGGCTACGGCTGTGCCCTGAGAGACATCCCTGGGGTCTATGCTCGCATGCAGTCCTTCCTGCCCTGGATCACTCGACAGATGCAGAGGTTCTCCTAAGAGCAGCTGCTGGCCTCATGCTGGTCAGCCGACGATGGCTTGACTTTCGTCACGATTCCTGGATGGGCGTGCAGGGCTTAGACTCTGGAGTGCTGGTGCCCAGTGCACTGAGCACTAGCTACTGAAGGACATGGCTTTGTTTCCTGGCTTCTTTAATAAAAATGTGTTGCACATTCACATTCGAGTTTTTGTGTGAAGACCAATCTATTTTTCTCTAGTGGAAACATCTATAGATGCTGTTTTCTAGACAAGGGAAACAAGACCTAAAGTCACCAAACATGAAGCTCGGGCAGTCTGCACATGTTCCCCAGGCACCCTGAACAGTTATCAGGCTGATTCTTGTCTCTCAAGCACATAGTATCCCTATAGCATCCTGAAACCTGGGTATGGTGACATTGTGTAATGATAGAAAGTGTGACAATCCCAGGTGTCCAGCCTTGGAACAACGATACTCTGACCATTATCAATGTCACTCTAGGGCCAGGATATTGTTGCAATGTTGATGTCCTTCCTGTACCTCAAATTTGTTTTTTTGTCTTTTTTTTTTTTTTTTTGGTTTTTCAAGACAGGGTTTCTCTGCAGCTTTGGAGCCAATTCTGGAACTAGCTCTTGTAGACCAGGCTGGTCTCGAACTCACAGAGATCCGCCTGCCTCTGCCTCCCGAGTGCTGGGATTAAAGGCGTGCGCCACCACTGCCCGGCTCAATTTTGTTTTTTTACCCCAACACTCTGTAGACTAAGTTATCCAGTGTGGCTAAGGTTATCTGAGTGGCTTGGGCTGTTGCCTTGAACTACACACAACTATCTAATTTCCAGGGTAAGGATGAAGGCCAACAACTACACAGCCTCCCTCACAGGGCAGTTCTCACCCTGGGTGCATGGTGGTGGGGCTTGGCAAAGAGGGCCTGACTAACTCTACTCATGGGAAGCAGCAGGAGAAGGAAGGTGAATTGGGTGAGAAGCGTCGACTTCAGACTCAGACAGTGATGTCCCTTCATCCAGAGGCTTCACCCCAGAGCTGGTAATCTGCAGAGGTCAGCCAGGTTCATAGCAGTGAGCTGCACTGGCCTTTGTGACTTGTAGGAGATGGGAGGGGCCCTATGAGTGCTAAACTCCCATGAGCTTCACCTTAAGGGGTCAGGGGTCGAGAGGGGATGGAAGAGGCTCTGACTGGGGTTCTGCTGAGTCTGGAGGGGGAATCAGGATTGCAGGGGAGATTGTAGGTCCTGTGGGGCTCCCAGATAGCTGAACAGGGGCCTTAAGGCAGGGCAGGTTTGACCTCTGTTCTGAAGGGAAGCAGGTGCCTTAGTATGGGTTCCTTCCCTTTCCTACCTGTAGCTGAGCAGAGCAATGAGAGAGGGGACTGTTCAGGGGGAGTGGCAGTCATTTGATTTTCATGGTTCCCACCGGCATCTGGACAGTACCGCTGTCCTCACCACACGCTCTCTAAACACATACACACAGCTCATCAAGAGCAAGACCTGCCCTGTGCTTCCAATACCTCCCCAGGACAGGGAGGGTGAAGGGAAAAGGCTTTTCTGTAGCACACAACTTGGGTGACATTGCTTCAGGGTCAGAGGGCAAAGAGTAGGAAGGAGAACATGGAGTTTCTGGACTATGGCTATCCCATGGCTCCCAGAATGCTGGAATTGTGTTGATCCGGGTCTTTCTCTTGTAACTCCCCCTTCTTGGGGGCAAGGAGGGGGGGCCTCAGGGTGCTGGGGCAATGGGCACTGCTCCTCCAACTGAAGCAGCCAGATTCCCCAAAGCCTATGCTCAAGACCCTTCTGTGCCACCCTAATGACCTTTTATTTTCTGCCTGTGACATGGTGGGAGCCAGGGCTAGGGAAGTGTGGTCAGTGGGCTGTTTGAGTCCAAAATCTGTACCCAGCTGTGCTCCGTGTGGTACTGGATGCCCATGCCTGCTGTGAAGCATTCTGTGTGGCTTACAGGATGCTAAGATCTAGAACAGGAGAGCCAATACTTGTCAGCACTTCTAGGTGCCGGTAAATACATTAAAGGTGCCCTTCTGCCCTTCAGAAGAACATGTTAGTGTAAGTGCCCTTAGTCTACCTATCAAGGTACAGAAGTATTCCCTCAGCCTCTGGCCAAAAGCTAGTGGTCACAAGTGAGCGTGCATGTGTGCATGTGTCCATGTGTGCACGCATGCATGTGTGTGTGCTTGTGTCCATGCGTGTGTGTGTGCATGTATGCATGTATGCATGTATGCATGTGTGTGTATGTGTTTGTGCTTGTGTGCATGCATGCGTGTGTGCATGTGTCCATGTGTGCACACACACACACACGTGTGTGTGTGTGTGTGTAGGGGGAGAAGGGTACATATGTGGAGATCAGAGGACAGCTGTAGGAATCAGCTCCCTCCCCTTACCATGTGAGTCTCAAGGAAGGAGCTCAGGTTGTCAGGGTTAGTAGCTCTTGTACCTGCTGAGAATCATCACACCTGCCCCCAGCCCCAGACAAGATCTTTTTATTTGTGGCCGGGCGGTGGTGGCGCAAGCCTTTAATCCCAGCACTCGGGAGGCAGAGGCAGGCGGATCTCTGTGAGTTCGAGACCAGCCTGGTCTACAAGAGCTAGTTCCAGGACAGGCTCCAAAGCCACAGAGAAACCCTGTCTCGAAAAACCAAAAAAAAAAAAAAAAGATCTTTTTATTTGTTTGTTTGTTTTTTCTTCTTCCGAGACAGGGTTTCTCTGTGTAGTCCTGACTGTCCTGGAACTCACTCTGTAGACAAGGCTGGCCTTGAACTCACAGATTTGCCTGCCTCTGCCTCCCAAATACTAGGATTAAAGGTTTGCATCACCACGCCTGGCTCTGAGACAGGATCTTGCTATGTTTGCAACCTTGGCTGGCCTGAAACTCACCGTGTAGGCCAGGTTGGCTTCAGACTTGTGCCTCAGTAGCTACCATGGCACCTGATACAGAGTATACTTCTTACTAAGTTTCACTGAGTGGCCTTTGCCTGGAGGCTCAGAAAGTTGATCACACTTGATAGACTCTAAAGGTGGCGGGAGGGATGGGGAAGAAACCCCACCTCACCTTCCTTTATAGGATGGCACTGACTTCCAGAGGATGTACCCTGGTGATATTCCTGCTGTAACCACACTCTTACCCCTAGGAATTAGCTTCATCTCCACATCCCTTACTGATGATGATATAGTAGCTTCCCCCTGCAAGGTCCTGACAGTCATCCACAACAAATGAGGGTAGCAGGTCTGTGGAGGCACCCTCACCAGGCTGAGTGGGTGATATGCCTTCTTCTACATGTCCCAGGAAGCCCCAGGTGTAGTGTTTTCTGCTGGGGCATCTGGAGGTGAGGGGAATTGGTGCCTGCAAGCCAGTGTCTAGGGAGGCACAGACTTAGAAGGTGGTTTTAAGTCTGAGAGCTGGACTTTCTCACAAATGGCTCTGGCCCTATCCTTATCTACAAGGAAGCAGATGAGTTTTCATTAATGGACACTGTTGATTTGGTGTCTTTTGTTTGTTTGTTTGTTTTTGTTCTTTCTGCTACTGTGCTGGGGGTTGAAGCCAGAATCTTGGGCTGACAAGGACTCTGGCACTGAGTTATGTCCCCAGTCTGACATCACCGCTTTTTTAAACAGTAAAATACTCTCTAAAAGATGAGACAATTAAATGTAAAAGACAAGAAAATTAAATGGAGAAAATCTTAATTGAATGTTCCTGCAATCTGCACAGAGATGTTTCAGCTAAACCTGGCCTTTCTCAGGGCCGAGCCCACTGTGTCCTGATGCCTTTGACAGGTGCTTCTGTGAACACACAGCTGGCTGGTCTCTAGTGGAATCTCGGCGTAAATAAACCTTTTAGGATTCTATTAGTGTCAGAACCCTTTCTGGAATGTTCTTGGTAAACCCGTTTTCAAAAAAACAATGACCAATAATAACTCCCAGGACATTTCCTGGGGACACTCCTGTATCACACTCACTGGACACAGCTCTTTCCTCCTAAGGCAGGGGAGACTGTCCCTGTATTCCAGATTAGGAGCAGAAGAGATAATGGTTTCCCTAAGGCCACACAACTCAGAAAACACAGACTGAGGACCAAGCACTGAGAGTGTCAACCCTGGACCTTTTCCTCTGCTGGCATCTGAGCCTGATCCCATGGGAAGAGAACAGGGCAAGTGTGGCCCTGGGCACTGAAGACAACTCAGTACATTGAGACCAGCTTATGAGATGGAGCTGTCAACACCCAGGCTTTTCCCTAACTCTAGCTCATCCCAATCCCAGGGACATTCTGCTCTGTCCCTGACTCCCAAGCTAATGTCCCATCTGTTCAAGGCTCAGCCTGAACATCCCCTAAGGCATCCTCCAATACTAGTCAGGGGTATCCCGACATGCTGCTTGTATGCCAGCGCTACATCACCAGTAACTGAAATTGTTACTGCTCCATCAACGTCAACCTGAGAATGCTGGAAACCAGCCAGCATAACATGTGACTGAGCAAATCTTGATGTGTGTGATTACCATTAATGAATAAAGAAACTGCCTTGGCCTGTTGATAGGGCAGAACTTAGGTAGGTAGGGAAAACTGGACTGAATGCTGGGAGAAGGAAGGTGGAGAGGGAGACACCATGGATCCACTGCCAGAGATAGACGTGCTGAGACTTTGCTGGTAGGCCACAGCCTCATGGTGATATACAGATGAATAGAAATGGGTTAAATTAATACGTAAGAGTTATCTAGTAAGAAACTAGAGCTAATGGGCCAAGTAATGATTTAATTAATACAGTTTCTGTGTGTTTATTTCAGGTCTAATCTAGCCGGGCGGGCAGGACCAATAAGCGGGCCCTCCTGTAGCAAAATCTGATCATGTGGACAATGTATATTTCTCCCTGGATCACCCAGAACTCAAGAGGAAGACTTTTTGGGTCTTGCAAAAGTACTGTCTCTAACCCAGGAGCTGACTCATCAATAAACCATGTTCCCCTTGAGCACAGGCTGGGATATATTTGGGGACATTAGAAAACCTAGTCTGTGCCTCTGATCAGCTGTAGTTTAAGTGTCCTGACAAGTCGAGTCATTTTACTCCATGACAATGATGACCCAGCACCAGCCCCTTGTCCCAACTCTCCTCTTGCAACACCAGCCCTGAGCAAACACGTCCTTCACCTAACGGCATCCCTGAACCCAGAACTTGTACAGAACCTCTCACTGGTTAGGTTGTGGCTCCTGAGCTAACGGCTACCTGACCCAAATCCCGGGCTCCCTAGTTCTCTCTGATCCTATCGCTGGATGTGCACATTCATGGTGGCCTGGTCCTGCCTCTATCAGGGCAGCCAGGTATCCTGTCTCCAGGTCTTGTTGCCTAACAGTGACAGCAGGACCACTAATGGGGCCTCAGGTGATCTCACCCAGATAAGGCACCCTGGGCTTGCAACAGCCACAGGAAGCAGGAAATGGTTTCCCTTGAGTGAACTCTTGGGTCACTCCCTAGGTTTTTCTAGGTTCCTTGGAAGACGTAAAGGGGCCAACCCTGAACTCATCTGCTGTCTGTACTCCCATGCAACTGCCAAGATGGGCATCCCTTGTCTAGGAGAACCTATTTCTCCCTCTTTTGCCATTCCCAGTCTTACTTTGTTTTGTTGTTTGAGACAGGGTCCCACTGTGTAGCCTTGACTAGCCTGGAGCTCACGATTTAGACCAGACTGGCCTTAAACTCACAGAGATCTACATGCTCCTTCTTTCTTTTGGTATAAAAGGTATGTGCCACCACACCTGGCTAGCTGTTTCCAGTCTTGATGGTCCATGCAGGTTTCGAGGCTACACAACAGCTAGGCTTCCTTTCAGGCTGCGATTCCCACCTCACAGTCCCCCCCTTGCAACAGTGCAAGGGTCCCAGGGCCAAGCACTTTATACCCTGATGCTAGGCTTACACGATTCTCCCAAAGTACCCTGACCCATTCTGGGGCCGCCGGACTCACACTGCACAGGTGCTCTGTACACTTAGTCCAAGCACTCAGGACTTGATCTCACTGTATGAGGACCTGGGCCAGATATGCATCTCCCTTGCTTCCTCCATACTTCCCAGATGGAGCCAGCCCTGAACAACTGGGTGTGCTATTCCACCAATCCTATTGGAAACCTAAAGCCACTTTCTCAGAGCTTGGAGACCTCAAGTTCTGAGCAGGGAATGGTCATTGCTTTCTGTGACACCTTGGGAAAAGAGCAGGACCATGTTTCCAATGACTGATGGGACCCTTTCTGAAAGATGGTATCATGGTGGCTGAAGAAAAGGAGGTTCCCATGGGGCTGGTGAGCCTCATCCTTCTTGGTAGTGTGAGTGAAGGGACCAAACCATGGCAAACCTAGGAATCTGACCCTGAGTATAGGGGGATAGGCCCCTTAGGTTCCCACATGGAGCCTTGAACTTTCCCCAGTGTTCCAAAGCTAACACTACATTGTAGGTAAAAGAACTGCTCTGCAGAAGGCCAGGCTGTGATGGTGCACACCTTTAGTCACAGCACTCAGGAGGCAGAGGTAGGTGGGTCTCTGAGTTTGAGGCCAGCCTGGTCTACAGAGCAAGTTCTAGGACAGCCAGGACTATACAGAGAAACCCTGTCTCACTGCCCCCTCCCTGCCTCCAAAAGAAAAGAACTGTCAGAGGCTGGGAGTGGGTAGAGTACTTGCCTAAAATGCCCCAGCAATGCATAAAACCAGGCATGGTTGGTGCACAACAGTAATCCCAGTACTTGGGAGGTAGAGAGGTAAAGGCAGGAGAATCAGAAGTTCAAGGTTATCCTAGACTATATATTGAGCCCGAGGCCGTATTGGACTACGTGAGACTGATCCACATCTCCCTCACACACAGAATTACCAGCCTCAAATTGGGAGAGTGCTCTACCAAAGCCCATGGTGGTTCAAGGGCATGTCTGATGCTAAGATTTGTGGAGGAGAAACTCAAGACAGTTGCTGTCAGCAAGAATGTGGAGTGTGGGAGCTGCTGGCAAGCTTTGGGATCTTTGGGCTTCATACTCCCACAACTGTTACAAAGAATGGGTTCTGGGTTCCATGCCATTAGCTCTGCCTAGGAGTGTTCTTGGTGGCGAGGTTTTCAACCATTCAGGAGAGTTTTTGTGAAGTGTATTTGGGACCTGTGTTCTAGACACTGTAGCCTTGGGCAGAAGCTTCCCTGTGATGCCTATAGCATGATTATATGCACCTGGCATGGGGGAGCTGGTTAACCCGGGTCTGAGTGTCACCTACACAGCTGGAGAGGGTTATCTTCCCTGGACCCTCACGTTGCAAGTTGGGGTGAAGTAGGCACTCCTCCTCCAAACTTCCCCATGATGCTGCTTTGAGCAGATGGTGACACCCTTATTACTGTCATTCTGGGTGCCTGGACCCAGGGAAAGCCATAGTTCCCAACAGTCCCTGCCTGAAGTTAAATGTCACTTCCTTCCAGCCCCTCCTTGGAGCAGAGGTCTGACCAATGCTCTTGCCCACTTCCTGGGGCTTGAGAATAAAGAGGCTGAGAAGCCTTGGCAGGAGAGAGCTCCCGAGACTTGGCATGGTAAGGGCATCAGCCTTCTCCCTCCCAGATGCTCATCTCTGGGTTCCAATCTTTTCCATTCCAGGCAAGCCTGGCTTCCTCCATGCCCTTTTATGTTTCTGTCTTCTCCCAAATTCACGCAGGGGTTCCAGCTCTCTCCAGCCTGATGAAAGCCAGCTCATCCCCGGTCACATACTCTCTCTGTCTCTCTACAGATGTTGTGCCTGCTGTGCTTGACCCTCCTCTTTGTTGGATGTACCACTGCTGGAACTCCAGGTGAGTTCTTACCCCATGCAACCCATTCTTTCTACACTGGCTACATAAAGCCCAGTCCCCAGGGTGCTGGGAACACACATGTGACCTGCTCTACCCTAGTGTGGGTGACAGGTTGGGCACTGGGCCCCTGACATTCATTCTACTTGTTGCTTGTAGCACCTGTGTCTGAGGATGTACTGGTAGGCATCGTGGGCGGTCATAGCTCCCCACAGGGAAAGTGGCCATGGCAGGTCAGCCTAAGGATCTACAGCTACTACACATCTGTGGGGGCTCCATCATTCACCCCCAGTGGGTGCTGACTGCTGCCCACTGCATTCACAAGTGAGTTCCTTTGTCATCCAGTGCTGGGTAGGATGAGGGGTAAATCGGAAGGGCGGGGCCAACTCTCCTACTGTATTAGAATATGCCACCACAGCTTCTTTCTGCCCCCAGGAGAGATGCTGACCCATCATCCTTCCGGATCCATGCTGGGGATGTCTACCTCTACGGGGGCAAGGAGTTGCTGAGAGTGAGCCGGGTCATCATCCACCAGGACTATGTGAATGGTGTCCTGGGTTCAGATGTGGCTCTGCTCCGGCTGGAGAAACCCCTGGACTGCTCTGCCAACATCAAGCCTGTCACGCTGACCTCTGGGTCTCTTGAGGTCACCTCGAGGTACTCTTGCTGGGTGACTGGCTGGGGCATGGTCCACATGTTCGGTACGTATCAAGGAAAGGTTTGGGCTGTGGGAACAAACTTGTCATCTGAGGATCTATGGCAGGTGGCACTGGGGTCCTAGGGTGCAGGGTCCGGGAGGGAAGAGAGAAGTACTGACCAATACAGAGTGCCTCAGGATGTTTCCCCCAGATACCTTAGATGTTCATCAGAGCTCTGCACCTGAGGCCAATGGCACGGCTGGGCCCAGAACCCAAGACTCTGAGAGGGAAAGTCCCTCCTTCTTATCCCCCCATTCTCCCTCTTCTTCCTTCTCTTCTTGGGAATACTAGAACTCTCTTTTGTTCTTGAACTACAGGTAGATAGATTTTTGTTGCATTATTTATGTATTTATTTGGGGGGCATGTGTGTCATGGCACTCATCTTGCAGGAATGTTTTCTCCTTCTGAGTCCCTGGGCTTGAACTCAGGTCTTCAGAATTGGCAGCAAGTACTTCTACCTGCTGAGCCATATTGCTAGCCCCTATAAGCAGACAGAATCCATCTTTAGCCTCCCAAGTATTAGAGTTGGACATGGATCTTGCAGATTGATGTCTCCCACACACACTGTTTCAGGGATGGATTTGAGTAGGGATAGAGCTATTCTTAGTTCCCAGGAGGAAAGGTAGGGTAGTGGACAGGTAGGAGCTATGTGCCACCAGCCCTGCTTCCTCTCTCCCCAGCGTCACTGCCACCGCCCTACCGCCTGCAGCAGGTTCAGGTGAAGAGAGTGGACAATGCCATTTGTGAGCAGATGTACCACAATGCCACCAGGCACCGCCACCATAACTACAAATTCATCCAGGATGACATGCTGTGTGCTGGCAGCGAAGGCCGTGGGACCTGCTATGTGAGTCTCATCAACCTTCCCCTTCCTGTACCTGTCCCCATTTCAAGGCCAATACTTACTGAGGCTTCTTCCTCTTCTAGGGTGACTCAGGTGGCTCCCTGGTCTGCAGGGTGGCAGGCTCCTGGAACTTGGTGGGAGTGGTGAGCTGGGGCTATGGCTGTGCCCTGAGAGACATCCCTGGGGTCTATGCCCGTGTGCAGTCCTTCCTGCCCTGGATCACTCATCAGATAAAGAAGTTCTCCTGAGCTCAGCTGCCAGCCTCCTACTGATCAGCAGATGAGTTGGCTAACTTCTCCCAGCATCCACTACTTCAGTCTTTCCACCCAGGGAAGAAAGCAGGGAAGATGGCCGGCTGGGGTGGGTGCTCTCAGCTTGACAGAGAGAGGAGTGGGATTTGCTAGGCATGTAGCTATTGAACTTTTGGCTGGTCTTAATAAAGGTTCTGTGCACATTTAAGCTCAGGATTTTGTGTGAGTTTGCATCTCCTCTTCTTTGGAAAAGAGGCCTACAGATGTTGCTTGCCATATGCTGACAGAATCATCTGCCTGTGCCGCTAAACCTGTTTGTGCTCTGTGTCCTTGTCCTTGTCCATCTAGATAGTCACTGTTGGGCTTCAATATCTTGGCATTCCAAGTGAGCTTGTAGTCTTCATGTGGTTACACTGTACACAAAGACTTTGGGGCCAGGGGAGATCTTCAGCCCGACAAAAGACTTCAGCTATTACCACAATGTCCTTGGGATCAGGTGACTCACAGGAAGTCCTCAACCTTCATCCCCATGTTCATACTATGCTGGGACTCTGTAGATTCAGGTACTCACACCATATGGATATGGTCACTTGAGGAAGATGAGGCTGGGAAATAAGTACCGGCCTCAGCACCCTTCTGCCAGAGCCCCAGCCCCAGCAAGCAGGTGTCTGGGTGGCCTAATGAGGGGGTCAGCAAGCCAGGATGGGGTTGGCAGCAACTAGTCTCATCTAGAGCAGATTCTGAGTTTTCCAAGGAGGATGCATCCCACAGGCATGGGGTAGTGAGCTGGGCGTCAGCTCTGTGGTACAGGGGACAGGGTCATAGCCTGGTTGGGACTAAACCAAGACTAAGAGAGATTAATGAAGGCTGCAGGGGCGTGAGAAGAGATCCAGTCAGAGTTCACCTGAGAGATGAAAAGGAGGGGGGATTGCAAGGGGTGGTCTCGCTCCTACCACATATACCTTTTGGTATATTACTGAGGAGGGTGGTAGGGGTGGGCTATGCTCAAAGGTGACTGAGAATCAGCCAGTTCTGTGGCCAGCTGCGGGCCCCGAATATCACCAAACAGCCACCTGTGTCCATCCCCGCACCAACTCCCAGCTCTCTAGCAGAGGCCCACCCCAGGATCACTGTACCTTCTCTGTCCCACACTTCAGAACCTGCACTACTGGGATTGAGGGAGGCCAAGGGGAGGTGAACCCTGCCACCTATACACATCTGTCTCTGCCATGTGTGGCTTGGAGATGGCTCTAAGGGAGAGAACAATAGAAGGAAAGGTGTCCGTATTTGCTGAAAGACGAGAACTGGACAAGCTACCGTGGGCTACAGAGGGCATCCTTGGAAAACACTCTTTGCTGTGCATAGAGAGCCTCCAGGTGGTGCTGCAGGATGTGAGGCGGCCACTGTGGTTTGGGGAGCCTGTCAGTTAGGTGTGCAAGGGACCTGGCCATCAGGTCCAGTACCTCCCAACACAGAGCCTGTTTGTGCTCACCTGGGAGAGAGCAGCCTTCCTCACTCATTCCAGGGTCATTTTGTCTTTTAATTTTGTTTCTTTTGGAGAAGGGAGATCTAAGCGGCTCGGGCTGGCCTCAAATTTCCATGCCAAAGCTCTGGCGGGAGGGTGTCCACCCCTTTTATTTGCTATTTTACAGATTGCTGGCAGAATGAAGGTGAATGGCCCGGCATGCACTCCAGCAGCGCTGGGTCTGGGATGGGATGTGTGGAGGGCAATAATGGGAAGCAGGGTTTGGGGACCTGGGACCTTTCTACCTGACAACAGGGTGTGGTATGCACCATGCATTGCCAGACTCCCAGCACCCCTCCCACCTCCTATGGTCCTAAGGGACCACACAGGCTAGAAGCTTACTAACACAGACAAACTGCGCAGCCCTCAGGACCTCGAAGGAAGAGGATTCTATCAACCTGTTGAGCTTGGCTTGCTGTATACTATGTTGCTCCCGACTGGCAGGAGGCCAGATTGCTTCCTGGGGAGTGACCACTTTCCTCAGCCTGCAGAGGCCCCTAGGCCCGGCCAGCAGGACTCAAATCTCTGTTCATTCTTGGGCCTTGCATGTTTTGGGCGGACACTCTACCACTAGGTTACATCCCCAGTTTCCCCTGTGGCTAAGATGGCAGATCTGTGGCTCCATGGTCCGGTCTTCCCTGTTTACTGCTTCTGAGCACACATATGTGACACAAGTGTCCCGGCTCTTCCCTTGCAGCTGGTACAGTACGCTGAAGGGATCCACAGGGTTTACTCGTCTGGGTACAGGTTGATGGACATTTGGGCTGTTTCCAATGAGGGTTCTTGAGAGTAACGCTGCTTTTAGCAGTTTGTGTTTTGTGTGAACACGTTTTCTCTTGGAGGATCACTAGCTGTGACTGTGGGCTCACACAGAATGTTTAAGGGATACAAAGCTCCCAAGTCCGGAGCCATGATCGTATCCTATTGACTGTGGCCAGGGCTGAGGTTCTCAGTTCTTGGTATCCACCACCTCCTCGACTCAGAGTGTCTTCCCAGGTTTCATCTGTGACAGGGTTTCTTTCTGTAGTGATTCTCCTACCTCAGCCTCCAGAGTGCTAGGCTTACAAACATTGAGTCATCACGGCTAGCTCTGTGTCCTTCCTTTCTTTGGGGACAGAGCCTCATGAAGCCCAGGTAGGCCTTGAACCCCTGAACCTCCTGCTTTCATCTTCTGAGAGCTAGGATTACAGGTTCACATTACCATACTAGGTGTTTTAGCTTCATTTTCACTGTTGCTTCGATAAAAACACCTTAACAGAGCAACTTAAGGGTGGAAGTGTTTGTTCTGGTCCCCAGTTCAAGGTCCACTCCACCGCTGTGGGGAAGAAATGGAGGTAGGGGCCCGAGGCAAGCAATCAGGTGATAGTGCCAGTCCAGGAGCAGAGCAATGAATGCAGCCTGCGTAGCTCTCTTTCTGCGTTTATATAGTTCAGGAGCCCAGCCAGAGAGCGGTACCTCCAACAGACAGTCGATAGGTCTTCCCATCTAAACCAGTGTAACAAGGTAATTCCCCGCTGGGATGCCCAGAGGCCCTTCTCTCAGGGCAGCTTGTCGAGTTGAAAATCACCATTATTGCATCAGTGATCTGGACTGGGGAGTCCAGCACTGGGCCTCCTGCAAGTTAGATGAGCTCTCTACCAACTGTGCTCCCCTCCCAGCTCTCTTCTCCCTGTTTCTAATTAGCATTTTTGTCGGGGCTAACAGTATACATTTCACCACGTCCATATTTTGGTGAATGCAAATGTTTTTTATTTTGTGTTTTTAATTGCTTCCTAAGTTCTACATAATGTATGTTTCGAATCAAAGGCTTTTAAACATTTAAACGTTCTATGGAGAATGGATTTCGTTGCACAGAATGGGAGGATGGAGGTAAATAGAACAAGTGAGAGGAGTAGAAGGGAGTTGAACATTCTGAATGATCCAGTCGTTTCTCAGTTTGGTCTAGAAAACCATGGAGTCTGTCTATTGTGGGAACAAGACCACTCCGACTGGCCCTGGGTTTTATATCTGCTCTAAGTTGGAGTGAAGGCAGAGGTGAGGTCCACTGTCAGCTCCCCCGAATCTGGCTGCATATGGCAGGGAAGAGCTGTAACTTCCATTTGTCTTCACATGGAGGCCAGAGAGCAAGAGACCAGCTCAGAGACAGAATACAGCGGGATAGGATGGATGGAGTGGTCCTCACTGAAACCCCAGTTACTCTTCCCCAGTGTGGGAAGGCCGCAGTGCCCCCTCCAGGCAGCCTTCCTGGTCCTGCAGGACACACTCCCCTACATCTGGGAGTCCAGCCTCAGGGTCTCCTCAGAAAGATCTATATGAGCCTAGGCATCTGTGACAACACACCTTCCTCAGTGTCCCTGTTCCCACACCCAGCCCTCGGTCTTTCTACTCCACCTCAGATCAGAGGGGTCCAGTCTCTAGCTGCCTGAGCAGGACTTCCTGTCTGGCTGGAGCCTAATGATCAGGGGTGTGGCCAGGAGGTGTGGCTAGAGGGTGTGGTGGGGGCAGAGCACAGGCCTTTCTTCAGTTCCCAATCTCAGGTAGATTCTGAGGATTTCACTGATACCCTCTAGATCAGGAATTCTCCTCTTAGGTGTGGGGAAACTGAAGAGAGCTGTTCAATCCTCCTCCCATATATGACATCATGGGGTACGATGTGGGTGTTTGGGGCCTGCCTGTCCCATGGCCAAGGCTCCAGGTTGTGGGTTGCGTAGTAGGGGCTGGAGGCATGCACTGCTGGGTATGGTGCACACCTGTGATCCCTGCACTGCTGGGTGTGGTACACACCTGTGATTCCTGCATTTCTGAAGGTGGTACACACCTGTGATCCTTGCACTGCTGAAGGAGGTGCATACCTGTAATTCCTGCACTGCTGGGTGTGGTGCACACCTGTGATCCCTGCACTCGGGATGCTAAGCCAAGATGATCATGAGTTGGTTGTCAGCTTGGGCTATATAGGGAGACAGGGGACATATGTGACATCAGATGAGACAAGCATGAGGACTGGTCCTTTGGGTGTTGGGTAGAGGAGTGGCAGTTCTAGTCAGGGTGCTTGTGCTCTGTGTGATGTTTACTCAGTGTCATTAAAGTCTCCATAGGACCATAGTCAGGGCTGGGGAGAAGACTCAGCTGGCAAAGTATGTGCCTTGTAAGTATGAGGACTTGAATTTGGCATGGTGATCCTGTGATCCTGTAGCTGGGAAGTGGAGACAGAGGACCTTTGAACATACTGATGAGCCAACCTAGGCTAAGTGAGTAAGCTCCAGGCAAGAGACCTTGTTTTAAAAAATGACACAAGCCAGGCAGTGGTGGCACATGTCTTTAATCCTAGTACTCAGGAGGCAGAGACAATCAGATTTCTATGAGTTCAAGGCCAACCTTGTCTACAGAGCAAGTTCCAGGACAGTCAAGGCTAAACAGAGAAATTCTGTCTCAGAAAAAAGAAGCAAGAAAAAAAAATGATACCTGAGGTTGACCTCTGGTTCCCACAATGTGCGCACACACATAAAGACAAACACACACAAGCAGAAACGATGAGGGATAGACAGTGTCAGTAACAGCACGGACAGGCACTTGTCACTTTTCTGACTATTGAAGAGAGTTGGAAACACATTTCCCCAAGGGAGCAGTTTTCTGTTATCTAGACAAATGGAGATCTGACCCAAGATGCCAGCCATTCCCTTGCCAGCAGGTTCTGGACACAGGACACCTATGTGTACAATAATAGCAATGACCTGAGAGCCTCGAATGGGAACGCAGCAAAACCCATGGCTGCTTTCATGTACTTTAATGAGATACAGAGGGCAGCTGACTGCACACTGTAGGTTCCTGGGTGGCAGGGATAGGAGTGATCAGGGGCTTGGGTAGTAGAGAGTTGATGAGGAGCAGAGGGCCAGGGAAAATGATAGGAGGACAGGGATGTCACCTCAGCAGAAAGAAGTGTGTTGGAAATGGCATGGGTCTGGTTCTGCCCTGATCCTGGAAGGAGTCCTTGAGGGACATAGCAGTGGACCCAGTCTGAGTAATGTGTGATCTGAGTTTAGATGCCAGGCCTGTGCACAGCCGTCACTCCAGCTGATCACATCTGCCTGCAGCCAGGTGTATTTTACTTTGCAGACCAAAGGTTCTCTGGAGTAGCCCTAGAGAGAACAGGGATCAGCATTCCTGTCAAAGCTGGGTGAAGGTAGCAGGATGATGAGGGGATATAGGAATGCTGGCAGGGGTTGTGTCTTTCATTCCCAGCACACAGCATGTCATCATGGACAATATAAACATTATCCCCTGTATTGAGACCTTTGTGACATTTCAAGTCTCAAAGGTGTTTTCCATAAAGGGAACTTGCACCTCAGGGAAATGGTGGTGGCAGTCTTGTTGTTGAAAGATCGCCATGGTGGGCAGAGTCCCAGGTGGCTGGGATGGGCTCAGCTAACCCTGTTCTCTGGGGACATTTGTAATGATGAATGTCTCCTTGAGTCAGGCCTGCTGGACCAAGCTTTGCCAGCCTGGTTTCTTTCACCAGGCTGGACCTGGATTTCTGACTTTATTAAGAGAAGAAGGACAGTCCTGATGGTCATCAGAGAGTCCTCTGGTTGGTGGAGGGCAGGGTTGAAGGCCATCATCTGCCCTCAGCATGACTGGCTCTGGCCTAAGCTGGGTAGAGGATTCCAGTGGAACCCTGGTTCTGGACACCATTCCCCCTGACCTCTGTGTTTGGGGAGATTGGATTCTGTCCCATGGATGCCAGTATCCTGAGGTCCACAGTCAAGTCCTGTTCATAGCCCTATCCCTAAAGCTCTGCTCTGACCTGTCAGAAAGAAGAAGGAGGAAGAGAAGGAAAAGAAGCAGCAAGACCACTTGGGAGAAGGGAAACTTGCGCTGGAGGTACCCACTCTGTCCAGCCCCACATAACACTTGTGGCCTGGGTGACAGTCCATGAAATGCTGGTTTTTGAACAGTTGAGGCTAGTTTCTTTCCTCATGTGTGTGACATTATTGATAAGTGTGGCCTCTCTCTTCCTTAATCAAATCCCCATAATACAAGCTGACTGTAGCCCTTTCAAAGATGGAAAACTGAGATTTGAGGTACCAAATGGCTTGATCTAACTACTCTGGGGTATCCTGGATGATGGGACTTGAAGGCCTGTTATGATACCTTCCCACTTCCTAGGTCTTCAGATTTCCACTTCCCAAGTCAAATCATTGGAAGGAACCCCAAATATGTTTTTTTTGGACAGGGTATCTCTGTGTAGCCCAGGCTGTCCTGGAACTTACTCTGTAGACCAGGCTTGCCTCAGACTCACAGAGATCCGCCTGCTTCTGCCTCCCTAGTGCTGGGATTAAAGGCGTGTGCCACCACTGCTGAAATGGAAGACCATATAAACAAGGAGAGAGACGTCTCATGTGCACAGATGGGAAAGCTGACAAAGAGAGGACAGCAGTCCTGCTCCTGCCTTTTGTGTAGTCACTATAAAAACCCCAGGAGCCTTTTTCTTTTTTCAGAAATGAAAACAGGGCAGCCCTAAAATTCATAGGACAGTCACCAAGCCCAACCAGTCAAAGGAATATTGAAAACACAGGAAGAAGGTGAAAGACTCACATTCCCAATTTTGTAATTTCCTGTGAACTTTTAGGAGCCCACAGTGTAACATTGTCATGTACACAGACACACAGACCAATGGGAGAGAACTGAGGTCCAGGAGCGAGCCCACAGATAGATGCCAATCAGTCTCTTGACAAGGGTGCCGAGGGCATGTGCCGGGAAAAGAGGAGTCTTATCAAATGGTGCTGGGACATCTGGGTCCCCTGTGCACAGAGACAAAGTCTCATATTCACCTCATAGAATACAGAAACTAGCAGGAGGCCAACTTGGGGTGCATGCCTGCCAAGCCCAGCACTTGGAAGGCTTAGGTGGAAGATTGTGATTTTGAGTCCAGCTTGGGCTACAAGAACCTATCTAAAAAAAAAAAAAACCAAAAACAACCAGATAACAAAACAATAATAAACCCCCAAACAAACAACCCAGAAATTCCTTTAGTTTGCACAATGGGTTCTTGGGATATATTCTCCCCAAACATGAGGAACAAAAAAAAAATAAATTGGGCTTTGTGTGCTCTTAACCATCTGTGTGGTCCAGTGGTTAAGAGCCTGTAAAGGGTCTGCAGAGGTGGCTTGATGGTTAAGAGCACATACTGCTTCCAGGGGAATGAACTCATTTCCCAGCATCCTCACAGGGTATTCACAACTGCCTGCAATTCTAGCTCCAGAGGATCTGATGCCTCTGGCCTCCAAGAGCACCTGCACATACAAACACATACTAGCACACATAGTTGTTTTTAAAATTAAAGAGAACTCATAACTAAAGTAAAATAATAAAGGGGTGGGGGGCTGGAGAGGTGGCTTGTCAGCTTAGAGGCCGACTGCTCTTGCAGAGGACCTGATTCAGTTCCCAGCCTGCTCATGTTGGACAGCTCAAAGTGCCTGTGCTCCAACTCCTGGGGGTCTGGTGCTCTCTTCATAGGAATCTTTACTTCCATGAACACAGACACATAGACACACACACATTCACAAATGACAGCAAGGACAAGGGAAGACACTGGCATTATTTATCACTTAGGAAACACAGATAGATACAAACCACTCAAGATCCTGCTTCACCTGAACAAGAATGACTATTCTAAGAAGGAATTTAGAGGTCAGATGGCTAAGTATGCAAAGGCACTTGCCACCAAATCTGACAACCTGAGTTGAAGCCCTGGGACACATGGTGGAAGAAAAGAACCTGCAAATTGTCCTGTGGCCTCCACACATGTCCTGTGGCTGTATTCACACACAGACAAAAAATGCCACTAAAAGTTAAAATGAGCCAGGTGGAGTGGTGTATACCTTAAATCTCAACACCTCAGGGGCAGAGGCAGGTGGAACTCTGTGAGTTCGAGACCAGCAGGCCCTGTACTAATTGCTTTCTCATTCCTGTGATAAAATACCCACAGAAGCAATTGAAGGGAAGATTGGTTTTGCCTCACGATTTGAGAAGGGACACAGTTCCTGATGGTGGAGAAGCATGGTGGCAGGAGTGGAGGTGGTGCAACCAGGAAGCGGAGGAAGATGGGGAGGATCAGGGCTCAGCTGTCTCCCAACTTTCTGCTTTTATGTGCAGCTCAGGGCCCTATCTCTAGGATGGTGTCATCCACATTCAGGGTAGTTCTTTCTTTCCTTTTCATTTGAACCACTCTGGATACACCCTTGTAGTAAGAGGTGCGGGTTGTGTTTCCACCGAGGAGTGGGCCGTTTGTTCCCAGTGCCTGGCTCCCAGCCGCGGCTGCATGGCTAGCTTATACCCGAAGTGATTACACACAAACTGTATTCATTTAAACTCTGCCTGGCCCATTATCACTAGCCTCTTCTTGGCCAACTCTCACATCTTAAACTAACCCATTTCTAATAGTCTGTGTATCACCACATGTTGTGGCTTACTGGCATGAGTCTAACCTACATCCATCTTGGGTAGGAACATCATGGCGTCTGGCATCTTCCTTCTCCCCAGCCTTCTGTTCTGTCTACTCTGCCCACCTAAGGACTGTCCTATCCTACAGGCCAAGGCATTCTCTTTATTAACCAATGAAAGCAACACAAAATACAGAAAATCCCTCCTACACCACACCCTCACAGACTTGCCCACATGCATGTCTTCAGGAGATTCAAAATCCGGTCACATTAATGCCAATGGTTAGCCATCATAGACCTGTACCTCACACCTCAGTGGAGCTGGCTGGTGGTCAAGTGGAGGACACCATTCAAACACAGAAAGACAACATTCACAGCAGAACTCCTCAGAATAGCCAAAGGCAGAAGCTCCTAACTGGCCACCACAGGAGGAACGGATGAATGGTAAGGGGCAGTCACACACTAAACGACTGGTGGTGGCAGAAGAAGGAAGCACTAGTTTTTCGAGAACATTGTGGATTTGACAGCACTGTGTTAAGTGAAAGAAGCCAAGCACACAGGGTCATACAACATTTGTTGTTTGACTCTACTAATGGGGGATGTTTAGCATCAGGAAAGCTGGGGAGAGGGCTCAGCTAATCAAGTGCTCACTGAGCAGGCATGAGGACCTGGAGTATGATCCCCATGATGCCCCCACAAAAAACTGTGTGATGATATGCCCTGTAACCCCAGTGCTGGGGAAGGGAACATGGGTGGATGCCTGGGGATTGCTGGCCAGCCAGTCTACTTAGCCTACTTGGTGAGTTCTGATCCAGTGAGCAACTTGGTCTCAAAAAAAAAGTAGACAGTGCTTGAGGAATGACACATATGTGCATATATGTACATCTTCACTTATATACATATAGACATGAATACATACAATTTGATACAGCCATAGACTTCCAGAAAAGCCATGTGTCTGGTCCAAAGAATTTCATTTCTGGATCACTTAAGAGTTTGGACTATGCAACAGCCCTTCAGATTTTCATTGGCAACTCCTCTTTGTTAATAATAATAAAAAAAAAAAGGAGGGGGAAATGCTGAGCTGGAGAGATGGTTCAGTGGTTAAGAGTGCTGGCTACTCTTCCAGAGGGTCTGAGTTCAATTTCCAGCAACCACACAATGGCTCACAACCACTTGTAATAAGGTCTGGTTCCCTTTTCTGGCCTGCAGGCATTCATAATAAATAAATAAATAAATAAATAAATAAATAAATCTTTTTTAGAATTTTTTTTATGGTGCTGCCCAACAGCCACCTGATACTGTTGTCCCGCGCGGCCGTCTCGCCAGCAAGAACGACGCGGCACACAAGGATCCTTCTGCAGTACGCTTTAATGCTTCTTGAGAGGGAGAGCATAAGCTTCCAGAGAGGAGACCCAGAGGCGGGGAAACCCTTCCCTTAAATAGAGGCTTCTCCTCGCCTAGGACGTGTCAGCCCCTGGTTGGCTGCAACCCATCGCACGAGATGACGCCACAGGATAGGCAGGATGGGATGAGGTGGAAAAACCCTTCGCATATGAGCAATGCACCTGTTTATTACTCAGGAACACAGGATATGGGCACCATCTTGTAATGGCGAATAGCGGGCGCGGCTCCCCACATACTGTCACCATGGAATTCTCAGGCATTGTTTGGCACTTGCCTGCCACCTCAGCGGGAGCGTGGAAGCAGGAGCCAACCTAGGGTCCCACAGGGTGTACTTGGCCTCGCCTCTATCCCTGCCGGCTTGACGCAGACCTGGTGTAGGAGGGTTCTACTGTATTTCTGTGCTTTGATTGGTTAATAAAGAAGCTGCCTTGGCCTTTCGATAGGGCAGGACTTAGATAGGTGGGGAAAAGAGAACAGTATGCTGGGAAGAAGACTGGGTCAGGGAGAGAGCCCACCATTAAGCCACCAGGGTCAGACATGCTGTGTCTTCCTGGTAAGCCCACTACCTCGTGGTGACTTACAGACTATAAAGAATGGATTGAAATAAAATGTGAGAGTTAGCCAAAAAGAGGCTAACGATAATGGGCCAGGCAGTAGTTTAAATGAATACAGTTTTTTTGTGGTTATTTCAGGCATAAGCAAGTGGCCGTGGCAGGGAGCCAGGAGCTGGGAACAAAGGGCAGCACTCCACTCAGGTGCAGGGAACACAATCCTCCTCTTACAATAGTTTGGCTGCCCAGTGTGGTTGGCTGACTCCACGTAAAACCTGAGGGGCTTAAAAAGGAAATCTAGACACACATATAAAGTTTAGCACAGCTAGTGGCTTGCCATAGCTCCTTTAAGAGAGATTTCCTGACTCAGCAAAGCAACACTGCGGTTTTAAAACGGGGCTTCCTGGACTGTGCTGCCAGCTCAAACTCCAGCTATAAAGCATTTCAATGGCTTTTGTGGGACTGTGCCTGCTAGGAATCAGGAAGAAAGTAGCTGAGATCATGCTATGGCTCAGCTGTTTCTGCCTGGGCAGATGGCGGGATCAGTTCTACTAGAAACTGGCAGTTTTGAAATACCAGTTTACAGTTCGTGCTGTCAGCACAACTTCTGGCTCCTGTGGGAGACAGACCATTTCAATGGGGTTTTCTGACTAAAATGCTACGATTTGCTTGCTTGATGACAATTTGGACTTGCTGTGTGCCTGGGACTGCATGGCTCAGAGGCACAACTGACTCCAAGGCAGAAGCAGCTCTGGCTCCAACATGCTGAACTGTGCTTGCTAATCTCAGGCAGGACTGTAATTATCATAACAAAGCACACTTATGGTTTAGACTGGGCAGGAACTGGTGGTACCTTAATTACCCCTACAAGGCGCAAGCTAAAGTTTTTAAAGACTGCTTGGTGGTTTAAGAACTGCTCCTGTACATTAAAGAATTATAGATTCTCAATAAGACAGATTCAGACATAAAAGACTCCTAAATGGGTCATACTGTTAGATAAATTACATAGGCTTGGAAAATATATACATATATGGAGAGAGTAATAAACAATGCCTTAAAAAAGACATTTTAAGAGACAGACTACAGATAGTTATTAAAAGAAATAAATAAATAAGCCACATAAAAATGGAAAATTCACAGAATGTCTGGATTATGTATTTTATTGTGTTTAAATTTTTTGATTGTGAAGGAGCTAAGTACAAAGAGACATCTCATTATATGGACTGCCAAGCTAAACCA
>JAQHUG010000037.1:2059719-2111333 GCA_028555095.1 Dicrostonyx torquatus
TATGTTAAAATGAAAGCCTTTCTTTTTTGTTTAAACAGAAAAAGGGGAAATGGTGTAGGAAAGTTCTTCTGTATTTCTGTGCTTTGGTTAATAAAGAAGCTGCCTTGGCCTTTTGATAGGGCAGGACTTAGATAGGCGGGGAAAAGAGAACAGTATGCTGGGAAGAAGACTGGGTCAGGGAGAGAGCCCACCATTAAGCCGCCAGGGTCAGACATGCTCTATCTTCCCAGTAAGCCCACTACCTCGTGGTGACTTACAGACTATAAAGAATGGATTGAAATAAAATGTGAGAGTTAGCCAAGAAGAGGCTAACGATAATGGGCCAGGCAGTAGTTTAAATGAATACAGTTTTCTTGTGGTTATTTCAGGCATAAGCAAGTGGCCGTGGCAGGGAGCCAGGAGCTGGGAACAAAGGGCAGCACTCCACTCAGGTGCAGGGAACACAATCCCCCTCTTACAACACAGACCCCTAGACAAGTCAGTCCCTTTCCTGGGATTTTCTGACCCCAAAGCTTCTGAGGATTGCATTTTGTGGAATGTTACTCAAACAGGGATTTCTGATATTTCTCACAGTTAGGCTGAAGTCAGACATCTGATGCTAACATTATAGTTGTGACTCTGAATTCTAGCCGTGTCCTCGCAAATGCCCACCATTTCAGCTCTGGTATTTGTTTTTGCTGTTTGATTGGGGCCTTCAGCTTCCCCAGGAGAAGTCCTCCCTTCCCTCTCTAATTACTGTGCACTTAGCTGTGTACTTAGGGCAGAGGGCAAAACTCGAGCTGATTTCTTAACAGAATTTCAATCATTTATTTACTTACCTATAACTACATTAACTCATGGTCTTCTGTTTTAGTCAATGAATCTTCACGTATTTCTTTCTCCCAGTTTCTATTTGCTATGCATGGTTCTGACTGGGACTCTGGGGCCTCCTGCTAGCTGGCTTCTGTCTTTAGACTCCCTTCCCATTTCTTGTGTGCATTGGTATTTTACCTGCATGTATTTCTGTGTAAGGGTACCATATCCCCCCGGAACTGGAGTTACAGACACTCATGAGTTGCCATGTGAGTACTGGGAACTGAACCCAGGTCCTCTGGAAGAGGAGGCAGTGTTCTTAACCACTGAGCCATCTCCCCAGCCCTCCCTTCCTATTTCTTTTACATGATCTTATTATGCAACATAATTTTAGGCTCCCATTGTACTTCCTTTGGTCCAGAAATGTCTCCATGAAGTGGCAAATGGTATTTAGAAACCCATATCTGGGGATGGGTGCTGTATGTAGCTCTGGTAGTGTCTGCACTCTTGTTCCTTCTCAGGACAAAGATAGGGAATGTACACGTGTGTGCTCACACAATGCACAGACACATACATGTGCTGATGCAATGCACATGGGCACACATACTGTCAAGCAAACTCTTTCTCTGGGGAGATGTAAAGAAATTCCAATCCCCTCCTTATCAGAGCACTAATGACAAACCAAAGTCAGATGTGGGGAACCAATGAGTTTCTTGGACTAGCACCCAGAACGTAGATGAGGGATTACTTCCGGGAGGGTGGGTGACCTCTGAAGCAGTCGCACCATCTAACATTCTCACCTCGACATGGACGAAGATTCTCCTCCCCCAGTTAGTCTGCAATACCCCCCCAGCCCAAGATGGGTGCATTTAGGGTACAACTGCTTACAAGTAAATGGCCAGAGAGTTCAGTGACCGTCCCTATCTTGGGAGACTCTTGGAAGAATTACAGCTGTTCTGATGAAGACGGCTACCGTGCTGGCAGGAAAGCATTCTACAACACACACCACGTGGATAACATCTGTGCTCACACACTCAGACCTCATATCCATGTTTCTATAGCTACAATGGAAATACAAACTCTTGGTTACAATTCACCCTTAAAGGTCACCCAGGTTTACTTCCTTCCCATCTTGGGCTGCTGGGCTACATCACCCTCCTGCCCCTCCTCCAAACAAAGAGAAGGACAAAGGTCACATACTAGGTAAGTTTAAGACTCCAGCAGTCCTGGTTCTGCCTTCTGCTCCAACTTCCAGTCGTCCTGTCCTTTCTCTCTGTGGGGGAAGACAAGCTTAGATTAAGTATAAGTCACCCAATTTATGCTTGCTCACCCTAGAGGGGTTCTATTACAACCCTGTGAAGTCCCTAGCATAGCCTGGGCTCAGTGTCACCACATATAAGTCAGGTGGCTTAGCATTGCACCTGGGCAGTAGGCTCAGAGGGCGCTCCACAGCCTCCTCCCTGGTCTGGCATACCCTCTTCTGGAGGCACCGAGAACTGTGGCTCTCTGTGCGCTTGAGGTCAGCCTGGCCTACAGAGTGGGTTCCAGAACAGTCAGAGCTGTAATACAGAGAAACCATGTCTTGAAAAACCAAACCAAACAATTTAGCAAGACTTCAATGCACAAAATCATCTTATAATCCCTTTTTTACCAGCAATTGGAAAATAAACTCAGAAGTCAATACCATTTGCTAGCACTAGCTGTAAGGATAATACATAGTCTTGTTTTGTGGCTACTTTAAACCATCTATTATTTTCAGTTACATTTGGAAAGTTCACATTTAAAGACTTTTTCATTTCTAGAACATCCTTGATGCAGTTCTAGATCGTGTTGTCTCTTATCATCCTCTTTCTGAGGGAATTCCAGGGGAGCAGAGATACTGGCAACACATTCTCTCAGAATCTGCAAGGCTGAGAAAGTCCTGCTCGCTCTTTCTTCTTTCTTTCTTTCTTTCTTTCTTTCTTTCTTTCTTTCTTCTTTCCTTCCTTCCTTCCTTCCTTCCTTTCCTTCCTTCCTTCCTTTCCTTCCTTCTTTCCCTTTTCTTCCTTCTTTTCTTCTTTTCCTTTTTTTTTTTTTCCAAAATAGGGTTCTCTGTGTCCTGGAACTCACTCTGTAGACCAGGCTGGCCTTGAACTCACAGAGATTTGTCTGCCTTTGCCTCCTAAGTGCTGAGATTAAAGGCGAGCACTACCACTACCCAGCTAAATTTTGCTTTTTTTGAATTTTGTTTTGAGTCAGGATCTTACTATGTAGTCCAGTTCTCAACCATTCTGACGGGATTACGCCTTTGGGCCACCACCATAGACCTCAGCCATCCTCCTGGGATTACGCCTGTGGGCCACCACCACAGACCTCATCCACCCTCTGGGATTATGTCTGTGGGCCACCACCACAGACTTCAGTCACCCTCTGGGATTACACCTGTGGGCCACCACAGTCACCTCCTTACATTAGCTACTCGCTGGTTAATCTCTTGGGCCTGAACCAATCAGAACTCCTTGGAGTACCAGGATCCACAGCCCCTGATTCAGCAGTGCCATGCAGGCCCTACCCCCCTTGGCCCTCCATCTTGGAGCTTCCTGTGTGCCCCTAGGATACCCTTTTCCCTGACACCTCTGGATTCCTGCAGCTAAGTCTTGTTAGCGTCCTGTTTGAGAGTGCTGGGGACGCCTTGTTAGAAAGGGACCCTGCCCTGTGCTGCTCAAGGAGTCCAGTTGAGGTGTGCAGAGAAGAGGGCGGGGCAGTCCTCAGAGAAACTCAGGAGGTGGCAGTGGGGACCAAGCTGGGAATGGATGGGAGCTCATGGTGAGGAGAGGGCTGTAAATTCCTGACCTGCAGACCAGAGGAGCCAGGTGGTGGGTGGATGGGCATGCAAGACAGTGGTCATCCCTGGTCCTGGAGGGGTGCAGGGATGGCTAGGGTGGAGTGTCTCCTGAGGGGAGGCTGGTAGCCTCTTCTTAGATCTCCCTCCTCTGCATGTGTTGACCCTCAGCTGATGAAGTGTCTGATAAAATGAGGAGCTTTATCAGACGCCCAGTAAGCAGCCTCCCACATTAGGAGAGCTGCATAGATAAGGGTTTATCTATAGAGATGGGTCTGGTGGGGCAGCAGGGCCCTTTGGGCTGGAACAATTGGTCCTGTTTCCTGTCATGACTGATTCCTATTCTGACAAGGGGCCTTGTGTGACCTCCCCAAAACTGTTCAGGAAAGCTGAGCCTGACCCCGAGAACTCGAAGGATATGATGAGTAACACTGTTACCCTTGCTCCTTTTGGGGTGGCTCACGGACACTATCTCCTGGCCTGTATCCCTCTCGGGAAATGTGTTAGAGCATGTCAATATGTCATTAGAGGGTGACATTGAGCTAGCAACTTTTTTTGAGGCCTACCCTGAATCCCTGGGCAGGGGACAGGATCGTCATTTCAACAGTTGGAAATGGTGCTATCTCAGTGCCATAGGGCATTCAGCTGAGAGAGACTCTCAGTGTGCAGTGCTCTGCCCATTGTGGCATGCCCTGGCATCCCCAGTACAAAGAGCAGACGTGATGGACCCTGAGCGGAGAGCAGTTGGATTTCAGAACGCTGCCTTCCATAGCCTGGCTATGCACACCAAGACTGCATGCAGGGTGTGTCGCTGGTCCTCTGATTGTGTACTCATTCCTGGGACTTGTGGGCATCAGAAGAGCATCTGGGTGCTGGGGGCATGTTTACATGGCAGCCTTTGATTAAATCATTTCTTTCATGTCTGGAATGGAGGGTGGCATGCCCCTCCTCTCATGCACTCTGGTCTGGAAAAATAAAAAGGCAAAGGGCAGCAGGAAGAGAAGAGATGAGCAGAGATTGCTGAGGTGCCGAGGTAAAGTCCTTTCCCAGAGCCCCTGGCAGCTACATTATCACCCTAAAGCAGAGTAACCAAGCTTGTGACCTTTGTGACCTGGAGCACCAGACCCCAGACTCCTTGACTAAACCTACCCTCCATTTCACGGACCCTGGCTCCATTGTGGACTTGATACTCCACTAACCCCAGTCCAGCCCTATTTCACAGCTGGACTCAAGCTGAATTCCTCACTACTTCCAGATGCTGAACCCATTACTGCTGGTGCTGTCCCTTCTGGCTAGCCTATTGCAGGTCGCCCCTCGTGAGTTCTGTCGTCTCTCTTCCTGACTTTCACAGGACACAGGCTGCTCCACTACAGGGAGGATAAAGCCAGGGTGCTGAGGCTGCCCCCTTGTCCTTTACCAGGTTCAGCTGAGCAGTGAGTGGACATCATGGGAAGACACAGGCTTCTGAGGGTCAGTGGCCCTGGCAGGTAAGCCTGAGATTTAAGTTCAGCTCCTGGGTACATTTCTGTGGAGGATCCCTCATCCACCCACAATTGGTGCTCACTGCGGCACATTGTGCGTGACCATGAGTTTCCCTGGGCCTGGCATGGGAGATGGGGGTCAAGATTTCTCCCATGGTACTCAGTGTTCCTGACGCTTCAGTGTTCAGGTCTAGGCTGGAGCCTTCCAAACAGGGCTGTTTTCTTCCAGGCACATCCTAAGCCCAGAGCTTTTCCAGATGCAGCTTCATGAGCAGCATCTATACCATGAGGACCAATGGCTGCCTGTGAACTAGATCATTGTGCACCCCAACTATTTCTTAGCCGATGGTGGGCAGACATTGCCCTTTGAATGTTTCCACCCATGTCCAGCCCATATACCGGCCCTTTCTGTGAAGACCTTCCCCTCAGGGACATCATGCTGGGTGATAGGCTGGGGTGACATTCATAATGGTGTTAAGTGGCAGAGATGGCTGCCAGTTAGTTGGCGGGGATGGGCAGGGGTTCTCAGGGATGACCAGGGATGGTTGCTAATGAACATTCCCCAAAAGTTGTACTTATCTCACCCCAGAGTCTCTCCCAAGTGAAGGTGCCCACTATGGAAAATGACCTCTGTGATCAGAAGTATCACACTGACCTCTACACAGGGGACAATGTTCTCATTGTCCATGATGACATGCTGTGTGCTGGAAATACTGAAAGAGACTCCTGCCAGGTAGGTCCTCTGTCCCCTGCCCCTGCACCCCATCCCATCCAGTCTCCAGGGTGACTCAGGGGGGTTGCTGGCTGCAAGCAGGTGTGGTCAGCTGGGGTGAGGGCTGTGCAGAGGCCACCATCTACACCTGGGTGACATACTACTTGGAATGGATCCACCACTATGTCCCTGAGGACTCCTGAGCTACTTCCAGGGTCAGAGAAGAACCAGGCCTCTGCTGTCTTTAACTTGCTGCTTCCTGCCCAGGTGGAACCTCTGACTTCTTGTTCTTCTGCCTCCCCTGTCCCTCTGAGCCCCCGGCCACTTCTATCCCCTCTGCTTCCTGCCCTAGGTAGCCACACTGGGTACTCACCCTCCTCTGTAGCTCATTAAAGACATGGAAACAGCTATGGGGTGCTGCTCTCATTGGAGGTGTCACTGGGGGCACATGGAGTACCTTGGCAAGGCTGTGATGCACTTACTATGGGGTCCTAGTCACAGGATTTGGCATACGGTAGTGGGGTTGGGCCTCCTTGCCAGCACCTGCCCTCAAGACTAACCTCTTCCACACAAGTTCACTTTAAAAAGTTATTTTAAACATATGTCAAACATATGCTTGTTTCCCAGGCTTAGTGGCCCATGCCTTTAGTCCCAGCACTCGGGAGGCAGAGGCAGGTGGATCGCTGTGAATTTGAAGTCAGCCTGGTTGGCAGAGAGAGTTTCAGGACAGCCAGGGCTACATAGAGAAACCCTGTCATGAAAAAAAAAAACACAAAAATAAATCAACCAACAAGAAAAAACCAAACAAATACATGTGTTTGTTTAATACATGTGCTTGCCATAGTGTGTAGGCCAGAGGACAACTTTGTGGAGTCAGTCCTCTCCATTCCTTTCACCTTTATGTGGGTTCTGAGTATCGAACTCAGGTTATCAGGCTTTGACGGCCAGTACCTTTACCCACTGAGCCATCCTCCCTGCCCACAAGCTCATTTCTTTGATGTGAGAGGCATCATGTCCTTAAGACACGGAGAACAACATGAACAACATAGACTGACATGGGATTCCCCTCTGTATGCTGTGGATACCACTGGTTAATAAAGAAGCTGTCTTGGACCTGTGATAGGGTAGAGCAGAGCTAGGCGAGGGTGGGGTGGGGGCGGGGGCTAAACTGAATGCTGGGAAAAAGAAGGTGAAGTCAGGAGAAGCCAAGTAGCCCTGCCGGAGACAGATGCCAGAACTTTACCCAGTAAGCCACAGCCTGGTGGCAATACACAGATTAATAGAAATGGGTTAAATTAATATATAAGAGTTAGTCAATAAGAAGCTAGAGCTAATGGGCCAAGCAGTGTTTTAAATAATATAGTTTCTGTGTGATTATTTAGGGGCTGAGCAGTCAGGAACAACAAATGGCTCTCCTTACAACAATGGACACCTTAAAAGACCAATGTAGAGGGAAGCTGGACTCACTGCAACTGGGTTGAGAAACAAAGTATGGCCAGTCATATCCCCCCATTCAGGTATTGCTGTGATCTTTACCCTGCAGTGGCAAGAGACATCTTCTTGGCCTCACTGATTGCTCCATGACTGCCCTGATAGGAACACTCCTGCAATCTAACCTTTCCATTGCTTCTACATAGAGTCCATGCCATTACTGCCTCTGCTGCCCAGAATCCTGTGTGGTGCGGTAATGGGGATGCAGCACATTTAGGGTTTGCCTAGCATGCAGGAAACCTTCGTTTTTGATCATCACCACTGTGCAAGCCAGGTGTGGTAGTACACCCCACGATCCCCACACTGGAGAGGTGTTATGTCAAACATAACACATGCCCATCACAAAAATAAAAGATGAAGCTGGAACTCAGTCCCTTGTCCCTCCATTCTATCCATCTCACTCTCGGGGTTGCTGTGGATGCTGGTGGGTGATGACATTCTGATAAGTGCATTTAGCCATCCTTTAGTGGAGGTCATGCGGGGTGGGAGATGGCCCAGGATTCCAGTGAGAGGTATCTAGGGACAGGCAAGGGGCCAGGAGGAAAAGGAAATGGGCAGGTGAGAGGGGAGAGTAGCCTGGCCTCCTGCTGGGCTGACCCTGGCAGAGCAGCTCAGCACAGCTTGGAGTCAGTTGACAGATAAAAGTGATCACTGGCTTCCTTTCCTGCCCTGGGCACCAGGGGTCAGGCCTGAGAGCTTTCAGGAGCCAAACCCTCTGTCTCAAACAGAGGCCAGTAGCCAGGTGAGCAAGCTTAGATAGGCATAGCCCTCAGCTCTGGCTGTACTTAGGGTCTGAGTTACAGGAGACTCTGGCAGCTCTCTCTCTCTCTCTCTCTCTCTCTCTCTCTCTCTCTCTCTCTCTGTGTGTGTGTGTGTGTGTGTGTGTGTGTGTCTGTATGTGTGTGAATGTCTCCAGGGCCAGGCTGCCCGGCCTCTTGCTTTTCTGCAAGGTGCTAACAGAACCCACTCCTGCGTGGATGGAGTTTTAGTCCGAATAGCAGACCCGGAATGAGAGTGTTGAGGGCTCTGCAGGGAGCCAGGTAACACAGCATGTGTAGAGAGGGAGATACCAAAAGCAAAGGAGGTGGAGCAGGTAAGGGTACTGAAGTCCTCTTCTGTGGGAACCTGGGGACAGTTCAGAGGATCAAGGCTCAGAGGATCTGATTCTGTGAAAACCTGAGTGGCGCCAGGCTCTTGGGTTGACTGGAATGTCTTGTAAGAATATGCGGCTCCTTCCCTCCATTGCCTGCTGTGTTGAGATGAACTGACAGGCAGCTCCAATGTCCCCAACAGTCCCCTCTTAGGTATGCAGCTTCCCAAGGGAGACCAGTCACACAGGGTGGGCTGACAGCGTACTTGTTTGACACTAGGTCAAACATTCAGCGTGTATGCTTGGGCTGTGGGACAGGTGGGCATGAAGCAGGCACAATTTGTCCTGCGATGTCACATCCTGAAGGAGGAATGAGCCACCCTCTACTGCCAGTCTCCCTACATCTGACTGGGAATTCCTGTCCCAAAAAGTTATCAGTGAGACCCTCCAACCCTGGCCTGTGATTTAGAGCTGGGAGAAGTTCCTGACTCTGGCCACACCCCTGGTCAGCTGACCCTTAGCTCCAGACAGATCAGAAGCCCTGCACAGGTTCTATTTATCTGGGATAGAGTTAGAACTCAGGGCTGGACATGAGAACAGGGACACAGGAGGTGGATGTGTCATTATAGAGGACTGGGCCTCTCTGAGGAGCCTTGGAGGCTGAAAAGCTGGAGAACAGAAGCAGACCCTGCAGGAACCAAGGCTACATTGCTTCCTCTCCACCCTGGGAAAGAGAAGCTCAGGCTGTGGTGAGGACAGCTGGGCCCCATTCTGTTGCTGTTATTTTCTGTGTCCTTGAACTTGTCCCTTGCTGCCAAGGCTGGGTGTAGCCTTCCTGTGAGACAAATGAGGGTGGTAGCCCCTCCCTGTGGTATACAACAGGATCAGGTGGAGAGCCTGTATCCTCCTCGCTCCAGCCTACAGCAGGTGTGAGGCCATTCCTGCCCCACCCCATACTGGCAGGTCCTGGCTTGAGCACGGAGGAGTGGTCTTGTCTCTGTTGTGGGCAGACATCATGGCTCTGGGGCCCCATGGCTTCCTACTGCTTCTAGCTGTTCCTGGTGAGTAGGCTGGTTTGGGATCTGTGTAGCATTGTGTTTATACCCTACTCTAAAGTAGGAGTGGGCCTGCTTCCTCTCTGGACCTCCCCCTGAATTCCCCTCATTTCCCACCATTCCCTGGGCTGAAGTTCTGAGAGAGTTTGGAGCTCTGTAGAGGGAGCTGGGGACCTTGAAATCTGAACTCAGGTGGGCAAAAGCCAAGTTCTTCATGGTGGGCCTCTGCTCTGCCTGGACCCCTCAGCTGGGTAGCTTGGCCATCATTGCTAGGGACAGAGGCTTGGGGTGTGGGTGTGGGGGACACCTATAGGCCCAGACCCTGGTAAGGCCCTCCTCAGGAGGACCTAGAGATAGTGAGGGGCTAAGGCTGGGACAGTACTCAGGGTCTCCTCAGCTGTTGTTTATGGCCCATGGCTGGTCCCACTCTACCCGGGATTGGGATGGCAGCTGTCCAGGCCACATCTACCTGGCTGGACCCATCTATATGGATAGATTCCAGCTTTAGCTGCTCAGGGCGGGAAATTCATCTTAGGACCACCTTGGGACACTGGGGGGGGGGAAATGCTTAGGTCCAGGGGACCAGAGTTACTCTCATGGGCAGCTCCCCTAATCCTTCTGTCTGCCTTCTTCAGGTATCTCTCATGAGGCTCTGCAGTCAGGTATGTCCTCAGCAGATGTTTCAGGATCAGAGGTCAGTCCTGGCAGGCAGGCCACAGAGGGACAGTCTGTGGGGGAGGGGTGGCCTGGCCTAAGGAGGCCATGTACTTGTCACAGGCATCTCTGGTTCCCTGGCTGACAGAACACAGGCTAGCTTTACCTGGGAAGCTGCACCTCTGCACCTCTGTTTTGGCTATTTTGTATCTTCTAGAGCTACTTTGAATGGCCTGTGCGAGCTGCTGGCCCTCACAGCCTACCCTTCTTCTGCCGATGTTGCTTTTGGGAAAGAGACTCAAAGCATCTTGTTAGCCTTCTTTAGGATTTACCTGGTGTTCTGGGCTCAGAGATGTAGTCTGCTTTCATTTTTTCTATCAGCATGGACCCAATTTCCAATTTCACTCTGTTGTGCAGATTAAGAGTGAAGCTCTCCCCTGTGGGATAGCCTCTACTTTTCATTAGAAGAAAAAACTAAGGTGAAATTTACATCAATTTAGCCATGATACAGTGTAGCATTTGATGGCATTTAACACATTCTCAGAGTTTTGTGACATTAAAGCTACTGAGTTCCAAATATCACTCTAACAGGAAATACCTTCTCACCAGGGAGGGAACCTCCCTCGCCCCCATCACTTTTAGCCCTTTCTTACCCCCTTCACTCCAGGCAGTCAGCTGCTTGCCCCAGCCCCACCCAACCATCCTTCCAAGGAGCCTGCTCTGTCCTATAGGACAGTGTTCAGACACCAAGATCCATGAACTTACTGCTTCTAGGGAGCGGTTTTCAACCTGTGTGTTGTGACTTCTTGTGTGTGTGTGTGTGGGGGGGGTGTCAAACAGCCCTTTCACAGGAGTGGCCTAAGACCATCTTCATACAAGATATTCACATTAGGATTCATAACAGTAGCAAAACTACAGTTATGAAACAGTAATGAAAATAATTTTATGGTTGGGGTCACCACAACATGAGAAACTGTATTAAAGGGTTGCAGCATTAGGAAGGTTGGGGACCACTGTTCTAGGGCATTGTTATTTCCTGCACCCACAATGCTTCTGGGCTGGGGGGACCAGCAAGTGGGAATCAGAGACATAGGGGTTCCCCAAGATGCTAAGGAGTGGGAATCATGGAGGGTCCCAGAGGAAAGACATTGGGCAGAACGCCATTGGAATTCCCTAGCCAACAGTCCCTCTCCGGATCAGGGTGTGGCCAGCCTCAGGTTTCGCATGCAGGAAGTCGAATCGTGGGAGGCCATGCTGCCTCAGCTGGCACATGGCCATGGCAGGCTAGCCTCCGTCTGCAGAAGGTGCATGTGTGTGGAGGGTCTCTGCTCAGCCAAGAATGGGTACTCACAGCAGCCCACTGCTTCTCTGGGTGAGTGACCCGATGAAGCCTGACCGCCTGGGCTTATGGGGCAGTGATAGCAAATAGGTCCTTGCTTAGCCTACGATGGACACCCTTGAGTTCAAGATTTCCTCTTCAATAAAGAAAACCACATTAAGGTACCACCCTAAAGTGGCAGTGTGCAGGCCCAGTGGGGGTGGGGTTCCCTCTTCCACATCTTCCAGTACATGGCAAAGAACACTTAACCTCCACTGGGTTTGAGAGTGAGCCTAGCCACCTACCCAGCTTGTATTTGGGAGGTATCCTAAATCTAGTCAGCCAGAAGTCCTTCTGTTTTTCTTGCATACTCCAGGACTGCCTTTCCCTGTTTTAGAACAGATGCTGGCCCCTAGCATGTTGGACACCTTCCAGCCAGAGGTGGCAGGACCACAGGCTGCCATCCTCGGGCCCTGGAGTGTGAGGCACTGCTAGGTTCACCACTCGTGTACACAGCAGATGTTTCTGTGCCTAGAGTTGAGGACAAGTGGGACACTGGGTATTGGCAGAGGTGGGTGGTGGGTAGGTTAGACATTGTTTGAGGGGGACACTTATATCTCTCCCTGCCTCCCAGGTCTGTGAACTCGTCCGATTATCAGGTGCACTTGGGAGAGCTGAAGATCACCCTGTCGCCCCATTTCTCCACTGTAAAGCAGATCATCCTGTACTCTAGCCCCCCGGGGCCACCAGGGTCCAGTGGAGACATTGCCCTGGTGCAGCTAGGCACCCCTGTGACCCTTTCCACCTGGGTCCAGCCTGTGTGCCTCCCAGAGGCCTCAGCTGACTTCTACCCGGGGATGCGGTGCTGGGTGACAGGCTGGGGCCACACACGGGAGGGAGGTAAGGAGACCATTCTGAAACCTTCTCCCATGGGGAATAAGGGAAGGCAAGGGCTACCTAGAGGAAAGCAGGAGCCACGGATGCCACCACTTGCTTCTAGTGGCCACACCTGTTCCTCCTGAAAGTCAAACACATATTGGTCTCCACCAAGATTGACATCCGATCCATAGATGGGTGTGGGGGGGGCAGAGAGAGAGGAGAGAGAGGCCAGCATGGTGAGAGACTGGCTGTATGAGGGTATGCCTGCCACTTGCTCACTCCCGGTAGTGTAGAGCTGGTTATTCAAGCTCCTCATGAACTTTCTTTTCTCTCAGAGCCTCTGAAGCCCCCATACAACCTGCAGGAGGCAGAAGTCTCTGTGGTGGATGTTGAGACTTGCAGCCAGGCCTACAGCAGCCCCAACGGCACCATCATCCAGCCAGACATGCTATGTGCCCAGGGCCCTGGGGATGCTTGCCAGGTGAGCTAGCTGGGAACATGGAGGGATGGCACAGCCTGAAGCATGGTGAGGGTCCCCAAATCCCTGGCATGTCATCCTCATTCTGACCTATCCTTCAGGATGATTCTGGAGGGCCACTAGTCTGCCAGGTGGCTGGGATCTGGCAGCAGGCTGGCGTGGTCAGCTGGGGTGAGGGCTGTGGTCGCCCTGACCGGCCTGGTGTCTACGCTCGAGTTACTGCCTATGTAAACTGGATCCACCACCACGTCCCAGAATCAGGGGGTCCAGGAACACAAGGGTTTCACTGGATTCCCCTCCTGGCTGGCCTCTTCTTGCCCAGCCTCCTATTGCTGCTGGTCTCTGGAGTCCTGATGGTGAAGTGCTGGCTGGGGAGATCCTGGCTTAGGCTCCACCTCCCACCAACTTCAGACCTCTGACTGAGGTGTCACAACCCAAATACATCTCTTAAATAAGTTAGTGTTTATTCAGCTTTGCCTTGCCCCTTCCCTCCCCCTATCTTTGACTTAGGAAGCCAAGTTTTCTGCATCAGATTATTGCAATGTTAACCTGAATGTGTGAAACAGGTGACACAAAGCAAATGGATGGCAAATGTCAAGGCCAAGGGATGGAGTGGGAAGCCCCACTCACTTGGGACTGTGATGTCTTATTGCATGGGCCGTTACTCCTTGGTGATGTTGCCCTTCCCAGGGTCACTGACAAGTTTCTAGACCATCTAAGAGGATGAAGTAGGGAGAGGGGTCATGTGAGAGGAAGAGCGCTGAGTGATGGACAAAAACAAGATGGTGAATGGAGGTGATAACTGGATGTGGTGGCCACGGGACCAAATGTCTGCCCACCAGGGCATGAGGGGCTTGGGGCTCAAGCATGTGTTCCCTATGGGAATCCGTGTCACGTGGATGGAGCTGCGGTGCCCTCCCGCCCTTGAGGAGTTTCTGGTCCTTCCCAGGACAGAGCCTCTTCTCCTGAGACTGATGACCTGGTCCTGATAACAACTTCAGATGGTGGTGGTTAAAAATCAGGAAAACCCAAACCTGAATCACCACGAGGGAGGCTCGTGGGGCCCGAGGCTGCTCCTGTGTCATGGTGCAGAGACTAAATTGTCTGCTGCCTCTCCCGGGATATCATCTCCGGGTCCCTCTGCCTCAGTGGGGCCTGAGCCAGGGTCCACTTGTGGCCCTGACTGGGGCTACCACCCTGCAGGGAGCCACCAACCTGAATGTCAAAACCCTGTGTACACGTGGTCCAATCTACACAGGCTCATCTCCACTGTCATCTGGGGCAGGGGTGGCTGGGGGAGACCCTGGTTTCTTCAAGGGGGCCTGGGGCACAGTGTGATACAGTCCTTGCCCCTTCTCTGGGGGGTCACCAGAGGGCACAGAAGGTTCAGTTTCATGTTGTACAAGAGGCACTATAGCCCCCAACGAAGAAACTCTGGGTTCTGTGGTCACGCTTTGGTCACTGTCCAAGAAAGAGTCTCCACCAGGTCCCCCCTTGTCCAGAGGCTCGAAGGCAAAGTTGGGGATGCTCAGGTGCTCTGCCCGGCAGGAGGCCTGGCCCCAGCGCTCACCCTTGGCTACAGCATCCCCTCCAGTGCCTGGGCTCTCTGTGAACTCCAGGCAGTCCCTGTGGAGGGCAGCCTCGCAGGATGGGGTTCGGCGCCTCAAGGTAGTGTTGCCACCTTCGGCTGCAGGCGGCCGGGAGGAGCCCTCATCCTCAGCGGGAGGTTCAATGGAGATGCAGGGAGGGCTCATCTTCTTCTTCCTTCGTGCACCAAGAGCTGGTTCCAGCTCAGATGCCCGGCCCCGCCCCTCCCCGGACTCCAGGTGGCTGTCTCCACTATCCAGTTCCACAGAGGGCCACCGTTGGACATCTGCCCTACCTGGTTTGTCCAGGAAGCTCTGAGCATCTACACTGCAGAATCTGCGTGGGTCCCGCCCACTGCCCACTGCCCCTTTGGCAGCAGGGGAGGCTGTTGGGGAGGCCTCTGGGCTGTGGGGCTCTGTGGCCGGCCAGGAGTGGGCTGAGCTGGTGATGTGGCTGACCTCCTCATCTGCTGGGTCCGCTGCTTCTGCCTCATCTCCTCCCAAGGTGGAAGGGCGGCTGGAGATGCAGCGCTGCCCGAAAGTGTGCTTGCGAGTACGGACACTGGCAGGTCGTGGGGAGCAGGGAGGGGACCGCAGGGAGCCCAGAGGCACCTGCCTCGTGGAGGTATTTTCAGCAGGCTCTGTGTGATCTGGGATGTTCTCTTCTCCGGCATCATCAACCTGACCTTCCAGGGACTCTGTGTGCATGGCTTCCTGAAATCACATGGGAGGGCCAAGTTAAAGGCCTTGTCAAGCACCCAGCAGTCAGGCACCTTCTTCCCCATTGGGCCTTGGGAAGGTCAAGTTGATAATGCTCCAGGGTGGCTCTCACCCTCTAGGCTGGCAACTCAGGGTTGGATGGGACTGGGAGCTGTTGATGTGAACATCCCTGACTCTGGCCTCACCCACTGACCTATGAGACTTCAGAGGATGAATCCGCTACACTGTGGGTAGATGGAGAAGAGCTCTGCCTGGGGGTCTGAGCTCCTAAGACAGTCTTCTGGGGTCCAGAGAACTTTAAAAGGGCCCAGGTCGCCTCCTTTACTCTTAAGCCCCATATACCTACACTCCAACTTGTACCCCAGGAACAGGAAATTCCCAAGAGCGCTTGGGCCAGGTAGTGAGAACTGAGGAGAAGGACAGGAAGATGCTGTGGACCAGACTGGGTGATAGAGGCACATTAGCCATTGTGGGGGACCAAGGCTTCTGCCTAAGAAAGGGACTTGAGTCCCGTCAGGGCTCTGCTACCACAACTGGCCTGTTGATGGACTATACTGAGTCACCTGGTGGAGGACATGAGACCCACTATGCAGAGATGGAAAACTCCAAGTCCAAAACTAACACAGGTCCTCTTGGGCCTCAGCCTCGCTCACACTCTGAATGGGGTAAAGGAACCCTGGGGAGCCCCAAAGGTCTGTGGGATGAAAATTCCCCTTACCTGTCTGCAGAGGATCCGTGAGAGGCTCAGAGAGCGGGGTGTACCTCGGGGTGAAAGGGCACGAAGGGGATCGCTGGCCCTGGCTGGGGAGGATGCAGCTGATGGGACCTGGAAGGAGGCACGGGGCTCCAGGGGCGGTGAGTGAGCAGAGGTGACTGGGCCTGAGGCAGGGATGCATCTGAACTGTGTGGCCTGAAGACTTGGCCTCCACCTGTCCTCTAGCCCTCCCTGACATGCTGTCCAATTTCCCACCTGCCCAACCTCCCCACCCAGTCCCGTTTCCCTGCTGCTCTGCTAGAGTCCATACCCGAAGGGACACTACCAGTGTAGGTCTCCATCTCCACTTCCTGCAGCGGGTGAGGGTGTGGGACAATGGCGGGAGCCACTGGCCGGAACATGTAGCTGTCATTGGGCAGCGAAAGCATCCTGGACACAGACACTTTGCGCACGACCAGGAGGTTTGGAGAATCTGGCTGGGTGCCCGGGCTTTCCTATGGTGAGGAAAGCTGCTTATCAGCTCAGCAGCACCCCAGAAGCCCTGGGCCCCTCCTGGGCCCCTAAAAAGCCTTACCTGTGCTACAGACAGGGGCTGGGCTGCAGACCCCTGAGCCATCTCCAGCTCAATCTCGGCATCCATCTCAGCATCCTCGCGAGCCTCTTTGTTGCTCTCCTCCAGGTGTTTCATGAGCACAGCCACTACCACGTTGACCAACACAAACTGGGCAACCAGCACAAAGGTGACGAAGTAGACAGGAGAGAGTGCAGGCAGGTAGCTGAGGCAGTGCTTGTCCTCACGGGCACATTCACGCAGAGTGTCCTGGTGGGGGGGGGAGGTAGCAGAGTCACAGCTCTGTCTTCCCTGTCAGAGCCAGGAAGAAGGGAGCGGGAAGCAGCCCCATAATTACCTTCATGATCCCATTCCAGTTGTCCCCAGTGGACACTCGGAACAGTGTGAGGAAGGCCATGCCAAAGTTGGTGAAGGTAGCGTGCCTGCTCAGGCCCTCACAGGGATTGTCCTCGCTGCACTCTAAAAGGAAAAGTCCCAGCCCACTAAGTGCACTCCTGCCTCTGTGGAACTGGGACAAGGTCAGCAGACTGTACCCCACCCACGTAGGGCTGTCTGTGGTGCGTGTGGTAGGAATCTGGGGCCCAGGCCTCTGTTCTGTATGGACCTGTCCTCAGCAGACAGCACTATCTGAGCTCCTAAGAACCCTCAAGCCTTAGGCCTGGCCTCTCTGCTCACGGCTGACATATACCAAGCAATGGGGCTCCCTGGGGCACAATGAGGCCTGGCTGCCAAGCCTGGCCGCCAGACCTGTCTTGAGAGACTTGGAGGCAGGGAAGAAATGACTTGTAAACATTTGATGTGAATGTGTGTGATGACTGAGTGGGAGCCATGCCTGGACTCAGCTCTCTGGGTGGGCAGACAACATTCTCTGACAACCTGCATGGCCTCTGTCCAACTGGGTCAAGCAAAGGCCCTAGAAGATCCCCATAGCTAGTGGAAGGGCTGAGCAGTTCCCAACGTGCCCTAGCCCAGACAGAATAAAGTCTTAGACTTCTCTTAGGTAAGACAGAAGACACAATGCTGGCATCCTTTCCCGGGGACAATGTTCTGGGTGAGGCATGGGTATGTGCTAGTATGTGCATGTCCTCCAGGGTACATGTTCACCCTGGAATGTGACCCTGCTTGGCTGGCTTGAGTGCACCACAGATCCGGGAGTGGGCTTCTGAGTGGGCATGTCACTGGGCTGACAAGGTTAAGGTGAACAGGGGGTCAAGCAGTCTGAGGATACACCAGAAGGCTCACAGACTACTTGGTCTAGGCCAGTACCTTGCCCCCTGTAAACCTGTGGAGGTGGGGTGGGGCAGATGCAAGAGCCACCTTCCCGGGGACCAGCATCACTTTCGGGGAGAGGCCCTGAGTGGCCACACTCACCTAGCCTCCCAAACAGCTCCACTCCCAGGGCAGCATAGATAAAAAACAGGAGCATGAAAAGAAGACCAAGGTTCCCTACCTACACAAGAGAGAAGTAGAACAACATCAGCCCCATGCTGGCCCATTCTGCTCGGGCCCCACTGCTCCCAGCCCTGAGAAGAGGGCCCAGCTCCAGTTCCATTTAAGCTCTGTGGCCTTGCTGGGCCCAGAGCATCCATCACCCATCCTCCGTCCCGGCTTGCATCACTCATCCTCTGTCCTGGCTCAGCATGCCTCTGTAAGCTAGCCTCTGCTCCTCTACGGCTACCGATGCCTACTTTGTTCTCCCAATTGCTCCTGGGAGCTGTTCTACTCTCTGCCTAGCCTTCAAGGCCTAGAGGGGTCCCACTCTGGGACCATGTCTACCACATGGAAAGGCCACCTCAGAGTCCCTACACTGGGTTGGTGATCAGTGGACAGGAGCACCAGGAGGAATCTCATACAACCATCCATGAGGTCTGCCAGCCCCAGCACCTGCATGCACCATACTCCAGCATCCACCCCAGTTCCTATTTAAGGCATTACCCAGGCCTCCATCATTGACCCCATGGACAGTAAACATGGTGGATCATGTTTAAACATCACTCAGATGAGGCTTAAAACACTGCTAAGGCCAGCACATATCAGTCAAGATGGAGGCAGAGAGTACAGAGGGCTGGAGAGGGAGCACACGGCTCTAAGGGTACATATTAGGCAGAGATGGCAGTGGGTTGAATATGTGAGCAGGGAGCTGGGTGGATAGGAATATGCTGAACTGGAGGATGGGCACAGGGCAGGGGTGGCCAGGCAGCAGGCTGGGCTGTGGACTATGTGTGCAAATCTTCTAGTGTGTTCCCGCTTGGTATAGCTGAACAGTGCAGAACAGGGAGAGGAAGGATTGGGGCAGGGCAGAAGGTGCAGAAATTCAGGATTCTGGTCTGAATTGGCTCAAAAGCTACCACTGGAGTCCTCTGTCCACTGGCAAGCTCACCTCAAACCCTGCTGGTCTTGCTGTGGCCCCTTACCTCCCATGTGCACCAGCTGGGCAGGCACCAGTCACTAGTGCTCTTGCCTAAAGCCTGAGGCCAAAGTAGGATGCCATCTCCAACCTCTTGCAGATCAGTCGAGCCAAACATTCGGGCATGACTCTGGCCTCAGGACAGAGCAAGCAAGCAAGGGACATGTGACATGCCCTCCCTGAAGTCTGTCCCCTGAAGGCTTGTGATAACCTTCAGGGGTGCTGGACTCCAACCTACCTGAGGCAGAGCTTGAACCACAGTATCCAGCAGGGCACGCATGCCTGTGGCCATCTTCAGTAGCTTCAGCACTAGGGCAGGAGCCAAATGTCAAGAGGGCCAAGCCGACCCAACAGCCCAGAGGACCCTGGACACCAGTCCCCTTCACTTTCTATCTACAGACTAGGGTTCCCTCTGGCTGCAGATGTCCCAGGCATTAGCTAAAGATGGAGCCTGTCTGGAGCCTCCTACTGACAGCCTAAGTAGACCCTGGACAGGGCACACAGAGGCCACCTACCACGGGCGATGCGAAGCACGCGCATGATGCGGATGATGGTGGGGTTGATGGGCAGGGCAGCATTCATCTCAATTTCCTCCAGCGCAATGCCCATGATGGACAGGAGGACTATGGCCAAGTCCAGCTGGTTCCACCTGGCCAGCCATGGGTGAAGCTTAGTGTGGCCATGGCTTGGAGTAGCTGCAGCTCAGCCAAAGCTCACCCAGAAGGGAAAAGAGCCTTCTCCCTACCACCTGCAGCCTGTCCCAGGCCACCTGAGGCCCCGACCTGCCCTGTCTCCAAGACCACACACCTGTCCTTGAAGAACCTCCGGAACCCAAAGGCCACCAGCTTCAGTGCAGCCTCAAAGACGAAGACAATGGTAAAGACGTAGTTGCAGTACTTGAGGGCCTCATCCAGAGACTAGGGACAGAGGAGAGCTGGCTGAGGTGCCCTGCGGTTCCTAGCTGCCCCATCTCCTTGCTCCCTGAGTACCAACTCCATGATGCCTGTGGCATGCCTGAGGGTATCACCCAATGACCCTATGAGCAGGCTGAGGACTTTAGGAAAGGGAGGAACCAGGGTATTCTGTCCTCAGCCTTGACGGACAGATGGCATTTCCCACAGGCCAAGTGTATTTCCACCAGAAGGCTCTGCTACAGAGAACCTGCACTCCCTAAGGCACCCCTGTGGAAAAGGTGGACAGAGGGAATCCCTTCAGCAAATGCATGGAGGGTGATGAAAAGGATAATGGCCCTCAGGCTTGAGGTCTCTGGCCAGCCCCTCTTGCTTTGGTATCCATACAACTGTGTCCACACCTATAGGCAGGTCCCTGGTAAGTTTCAGCCCCTAGTCTTGTATTGGAACACAAGCTCTGTGTCCCACTCCGTCCCCCTCTGGGGGCCCTCTTCCCAGTTCAACCCCGGCCTCTCGCCACCTTGGGCTGGTTGTAGTGCTCCATGGACATGGTGATGACATTGAGGCAGATGATGAAGGTGATGAAGAGGTCCAGGTAGTGGCTGGTGCACAGCGAATGGATGGAGCGGCGCGTATGTGAATAGTCCGCGTAGTAGGGCCGGCGCTGGGCCTCTGTGGAAAAGGGCAAACGCCTGAGCAACCCGGATGCTACAGGACTGCCTGGCAATCCCGCCCCACTTTGGCATACCAAGGCCCCATCCTCATTCTGGAATGCTAAGTGTGTGGACATAGCTCAGGCAGGGCCTCAGCCTGGCTAAGTGGCCCCTGGATTAGTTCCAGGCAGGAAGAGGGAAGATTCTTTCCAGAAAGGCCTGTTCTGGTCAAGAGGTTCCTGTGAGTCCATGGTACCCAGGGAGCAGACTGGGGCCCTCAACAGTGTCCAAGAGGGATGAGCTGTCCCAGCCTCCCTTTCTAAGTGCCTTCCCAGACCCCACTCTTCAGTGGCTTAGTCTGGGGAGCAGGCTGGAGGGACTGTCCTTTTCATCAACCACACGCTGACACTAGGGTTTAAGACATCTTGCTGGTAAGGCAGTCATCTCCCTGCCTAGGCTCTGCAGGCCCCACTTGGACAGAGATGACACAGAAGTCATCCCTGGCCTTCAGGCTTAGCTCCTCCTGGCCTCCAAGGGGCCACTAGTGACCACCTGTGGCCTGGGATGTGCATCCCAGAGAGCCCGAGGCTGAAGTCAGGACAGAAGACCACCTGAGGTGCCACACCCCACATGCATCCCCCCAGGTTTATCTACACTAAATGCTGTGCCTGCAGCAGTCCTCTTCAGGGACCCCAGTGTAGTTAAAAGGTCCCATTGGTGAGGGTTTTAGCCACCCTGCACCCCAGAACCCACCTCGGCCTAGAACCACACACCCAGGGACTGAAGGCCAAGGCCTGAAAGAGCAGGGTCTGATGGGCGACCATCCCACCCTGGACCCACATGCTCCTCAGCCCAACATGCAGTCATTAGCGAGCTCAGCTCTTGCAAGCAGCCAGGGGGCCTGACAGCCAGCTGAGACACCAGGGAGCAGCCACGAGTCCTGAGGAACAAGGATGGACCTTGTCCCCTGAGCACAACAGACTTGTGTACATGCTAGCCATGAGGAGAGCCAAGCAAGGGCAGGGGCAGCAACATGGACACTGATGGGCAAGCCATTGACCTTCCTCCCACCCTCTGGCAGCACCCTGGCACTGGTGCCCCACCCTGAGGTGGCCCCTGGAGGCCTATGACACCCATCTTTCCCACTGCAGCAGCAGCAACAGCAGCAGTAGCAGCAGGCTGAGCATGCAGAGCAGGGCAGGTACCTGGGTTGGGGAAAGTGCCTGGAAAAACAAGGACATGTCTGAGCGTTTGTGGTGGGGACACTGTGTGGGGAAGCCCTCCTTGCTCCCAAGCTAGGGCCCACTGTCCGTCTCTCCAGTTCATGAGGGGTTTGGGAGGGTCCCATCTTCCTCCTGAGCCCTCATGGGGTATCCTGCATCCTGTCATGGCAGGCACCCCAGCTGCTCACTCCAGTCGGCCCCTCTTCCAAGGCCTGGCCCCCATGCAAGGTGGCCACGTGCAGAGCCATCTGGGCTGGGGACCGCAGGCCCAGAGCTGGGTGCCACACAGCATGCGTTCAGGTACCAACCCGCCACCTTGGGGGCCGCCTTACTCCTGCGCCTTCTCTCCAGGCGCCGCAGCCGTTTCTCCTCACGCCGCCGTGCCTCCTCAGCCTCCTGATGCTGGCGGCACTTGTGGAAGTTCTCCACCACCACGCCCACAAACATGTTGAGCACGAAGAAGCTGACGATGAGCAGGAAGGAGATGAAGTACAGCAGCATCCAGGGATTGTGGTTCTGCACGGGCTGCGGCACACAAGGTAAGTCCCTGACCATCCACCTTCCTGCCCCTAATCCTCCCAGGACTGGCCTGTGGGGTCAGCCCAAAGTTCTGGGGAAGGTTTCTGAGATGACGGTTACCCACGAGAGCTGTCCCAGACTGCGCACCTGCTGGTCAATGCCCACAGCATCAAGCCCATCATACATGATGTTCACCCAGCCATCCTTGGACGACAGCACAAACAGGGACATCAGCGCCTAAGCAGCAGGGTAAGGGTCACTGGAGGGGTAGGACTGTAGTCATGTCCCCCACACCCGCAGTGAACTCCATAGTCACACTGCACGACATCCATACCTACCTGACCCAGGTTGTCAAAGTTGTACTTGCGCCTCACCCAGCGGTAGTGGGCGGCATGGCACTCGGCCTTGGTGGTGATATTCCTGGTATCTGAGCCCTCGCAGTAGTAGAATTTGCCCTTAAAAAGCTGACCGGCAGGAGCTGTCACTCCAGGGGGCCTGGCCCAATCACTGGCCCACAGACCTGCCTACCTTAAGTAGGACTGAATTCCAAACTAGACATGCTGACCACCCAACCATGGAGGACAGGACCCATTCCACCAGAGGGGAGCAGAGGCCCAGGGTGGGGACACACTGGACAAGCCAGGGCCACACACCTGCACCCCGAGGATGCCAAAGATAATGAAGAAGGCGCAGCAGATGAGGACGATGTTCCCAATGGGCCTGAGTGATGATATCAGAGTCTCTACAACCAGCTTGAGGCCCGGAGCTCGGCTGATGACCCTGCACCCAGGCAGAGGGGACATGCTGTTGGGTGCATCTAAGAAGGTGACAAGCGGGCAGAAGCAATGGCACATGCAAAGGCCCTAAGGTGATATGAGTGTGTGGCTGGAGAGCCATACAGTTGGGCAGAGGTGGGGCTGGGCTTCTGGGTCCTTTCTGGATGTATGTGGGTGGCCCCGCCCCCTACACCCCCACCTCAGAGGCCGCAGGGTCCGAAGCAGGCGCAACACACGCAGAACGCCTAGAATCTTGGCACCACCGGCTGAGGCCATGGCCACAATAATGTCAACCAGGGACACCAGGACAAGGAGCCCATCCAACACATTCCAGCTGCTCTGCAGGTAGGCGTGCTCACCCCACAGCAGTCCCAGGGCTACCACCTGGGGGAGGGACAGTCATGTATAGGCTTGGCAGAGGGTACCAGGACAGGGTGACAGAGGGCGAGGGGGAACATCAGTACCTTCACCATCATCTCTACCACGAAGATGGCTGTGAAGATGTAGTTGGAGACGCTGAGGAAGGCCCTCTCCTGCAGGGAGAGACCAGTGGGAAGTCCAAGTCCACCTGCCCCTGTTCCACCCAGAGGGCCAGCTGCGTTCGGGGACTCACGGTGCTGCCCGGGTCAATGTCTGGCCTCTCCAGGGCAATGGTGACGCAGTTGAGGAAGATGAAGGCAAGGACCACATGGTCAAACATCTTGTGTGCGATGACCTTCTGGCAGGAGACTCGTAGCCTGAGGAGGTAGCCGAGGTGAGAAGACCCCCGAAGAGATTTGGTGTCTATTTGTGCTGCCTGAGGTGAAGTGCTTGGCCGTGGGTGCATCAGTCTGAGCTCACTCACTCTACCTTCCCAGGAGGAGGCAGCCCTAACCCAGCTCACCTGTTCTGCGGTGGGAAGAGGTACAGGGCCCAGGACTCCCGGCTGCGACACCACTGGGGCGCATAGGGTTCTAGCACTTTGTGTAGGCGGAAGCAGCAGCTCTGGGGATAGAGATGGAGTCTGAGTCACAGTAGCTTCCTCTTGCTGCTCCTAGCGCGTGCCCACCCTGACCTTCCAGCTTCAGGACAGTTTTTCCCACTCCCTACCCCCTCTACTTCACTCCCCCCGCCGCCCCCCCCCCGCAGCGGGCAATGGGAGGGTGGCCATGCTGGGAGGCCACAGGAATGGAAGAGTTGATTGGCTCCTGAAGAACTACCCCTCAACCAGTAAAAGCTGCTTTTTGTAGTGACCACCTCTTTTCTTCAACCATAGAGACAGCTCCTGACCCTGAGAGGCCTGGCAAGTGGCTTCTAATGGGACAAACTGGACACCTGCGCTGGCTTACCCACTCCCTTCCCTTCTACCAGGAACCACACTGAGATAGGAAATGGGGTAAAACTATGGGTCTAGTTAGCACATTGCCTTTAGTCTCTGCCAGGGAGGGATGGAAACGGTGCTGAGTGTAGCCCATGCCCCACCTTATTCCACCCACTCACATCCTCTATATCATCATCAAACTCGGCCGCATCCTCCTTGTGGCTGTCAATGCGCAGGAAGAACTCGCTGGGCAGGGCCACCATCTGCCCGTTGCAGTCATGGAACTTGGTGGGCAGGAGGGCAGCAGGCCGCGGGCTGTGACACAGGTCCAGAGCGCTGCGGTGATCCAGTGATTCGGCCCGCCTCAGTGGGGTGGCATGGGGCCCTGGCGAGGCTTCTGGGTGGGCTCCCGCTCCTGGTCTGCCGTCCTCGGCTTCATCATCCGTGCTGCCCTTTCCCTCACCGGAGAGCAGTGACTCACGCTCCCCACACTGGCTGCGGCGTTTGAGGCTGGGTGCACGGCCCAGGCTGTTCCAGCTGGAGCGTCGGCTGCTCCCTGCGCTGTTGGGGCCCCATGGGGTACAGGGGGAATTTCGGAGGCTGGCCTGAGGGATGGCAGGGAGTGAGTAGACTTGCACAACAGGCCTGAGGATCACCTCATACCCCAGTTTCTGGGATGGGAGGGGCTCTCCCAAGATAGTACTGCTAACTGCTACCATGGGCATCCACAAAACACTTGCTGTATGCCTGGCCATGCATTGCTATCCCACCTAGCAAGGACTCTGCCAGGGCACTTTAAGGTAATACCTGACTCAGCTGGACATGGTTAGAGCAAAGGCCCAGGATTACCCAGGGCTGGCAAAGTGATTCTGACCAGCCTTTGGATTTGCAGAGGCCCATAGCCCAGGCCCCTCTAGCTTCCCACATAACTCAACCAATCTCCAGACTCACCCTCAGCTGAGTTAGGAGTCTCACAGGAGCTGAGCCTCACTCTCCTCTAGCCTGTTCTTGTCTATCTATCAGGGACCCTCGGCAGGAGACTGTGACAAGCTGTGCTATGTGGCTCGGTCCTGGAACTCCTGATTTCTCCACTAGACACAATTTTCTCATCTTCATCCTTCTCTTGCCCAAGTCTTGCCCTCAGATCTGCCCCAAAGTTCCTCCATGTGGTCTAGCTGCTGCCTCTGTTTACCCTGATCTGACCCTTCTCAGGGTCTCCCAAGTCATGGGAAGCCATCACCAGGCACTCTGGGTATGAACAGAAGTGAGCTGCCATGTCCTCCACGACCCATGGACCTTCAGTCTGACCTGCCTGTCAGTTTCCCAAGCTGTTTTTAAGAGTCTTTGTCAGCCCTTTCTCTGGTGTGCCGTGCTTGGCCGGCTTTTATCTTCTGTAATTTTACCCAGATGCAACCAGGAGGGGCCATAACACAATTCATTCCTCTTTTACGGCTCCAGGCTTGTCTCATAGGAAGAGCCACCCTGGCTTCCAGGAAGAGAATGGCCCAGACCTTGAGTTGCGGACAGGGCTGGGGTGTTATGGGGACCCTCCCTTATCTCGGGCTGGGGCTGGTCCCTACCAGAGACTTCTGGTCCCCCAGTTGGGGGTCCACCGGACCACTGCTGCTGTGCTGTGGGTCCAGGAGAACGTGGGCCACATCCAGGTGTGGAGAGCTCTTGGGAGTGGGCATAGGCGTAGCCGCTGTGTGCGTGATGAGAGGAGGTGGTAGGCTGCCCCGGCCCTCTAGGTGCCCGTTAGGGGTCACAGCCAGTGAGTACATCTTCATCTCTAGGGGAGAATGAAGGGGCTGCCTGAGACTCCAGAGGCCCCAGCAGTAGGAACCTACCTGCCAGAACTCGGCCTCAGTCTACACCAGTGGTTCTCAACCTTCTCAACAAGTGATGCAACCTTTTGATACAGTTCCTCAAGTTGTGGTGACCCCTTACCATAAAATTATTCTTGTTGATGGAAAAAAAAACCTGGCTATTCAAATGAAAAAAATTATTCTTGTTGCTATTTCATAGCTATAATTTTGCTACTCTTATGAACTGCAATGTAAATATCTGATAGCAGGAAATCTGACATGTAACCCTCAAAAGGCTGTGACCCCCCAGGTGGAGAACCACTGGTCTATACCATGTAAGCATATTACCCGTGGCCTGAAGATCTCTGAGCTTATCAAAATCTTCCTCTAAGTGGGTAGATGTCTTGTCCTCATCTGTGTCAGATCTGGTGGCATCCCCCTGAAACCATGCAACACAAGGTGAGTGTGAAGTCCCCACAGCAGGGTCCTCTGGACCCAGCCCAAGTCTATGCCTGGGAGTGCAAGGGAGATGTGTGGGGCTAAAGGCTGCAGTGTGAACGTGTAGAGGGTCTGCTGAGGCAAGACTGCCTCCATGCCCAGACTCCAGCCTATCAACCCCTTACCTCTGCCTGGAAGCCTTCCACCAGGATGGCTACCAGCAGGTTGAAGAGCACATAGTTTCCAAAGGTCATCAGGGCCACAAAGTAAAGGGCAGCCCAGGAGGAGGTGGAAGCCATGCCATTGTAGAGGACCACGTTCCAGTCTTCCTGCGTCAGGATCTGGAAGGACACATTTGCAGGGCTGAAGGTGGGTCTGGCTCCACCCTGGCTTCCAGGAAGAGAATGGCCCCGACCTTGAGTTGCGGAGAGGGCTGGGGTGTTATGGGGACCCTCCCTTATCTCGGGCTGGGGCTGGTCCCTACCAGAGACTTCTGGGGGATAGAGCCAGATTTCTCCACAGTTCCTTTGGTTGTACTAGGGACAACTAGGACCATACCTGGAACACAGTGACAATTGCCCACAGCAGGGAGTCGAAGTTCTTCCTGTCAGGGACCGTGTCTCCAGAATCTGTCTTCAGGCTGAACTTACAGCCAAACAGGTGCATTCCCAGGATGCTGAGGGGGGATGGGCACTGAGTGGGAGGGGCCCAGTACCTCCACTCTGCTAGAGTTAGCTACCAGTCTCACCACACCCTACTTTTACAGTATGGGCCAACCCTGAGGTTCAACAAATTTTCTATAGCTGAGAAGGCCTTAAAAGGGGTGGATGCACAGAAAGCCACCATAGTGCTTTTGGACAGTGGAAAGGACATCCAGTCTCAGTAGTCTCACTCTCCCACTCCCTCCCCAGGTGGCAAGACTGGCACACAAAAGGCACTAAGCAAACCCCACTAGAAACCCAGCACCACTCCCAGGGCCCAACCTTTGACCTCACCATGCAGAGTCCCACCCACACTGCGCTTAGTGCCCTAATGTCAATGCTACCTGAGGGAGGAGCTTGGGCCCCACCCACCTGAAGATGAAGATGAAAAGCATAAGCAGCATGCAGAAGGTGGCCACGTTGTCCATGGTCCTCATGAGCACCACCAGCTGCCGCCGCAGGGCCGGCAGGAAACGCACCAGCTTCAGCACCCGCAGCAGCCGGAATGTGCGGAGCACGGATAGGCCGCCATCCGCCTGCCCCACGATCTCCCAGACGCTACAGGTTGGGATGATGGTCTGAGGGTCATGATGGCCAGTCTGGGAGCCACCAGAGCCCCTCTTCAACCCCATAGCTGGGGGCAGATCCAGTTGCAGCATGGTACTCTGGGAACTACAGTAGCCCCATCCTGGGCCTCAGGAAAGCTCTGCTTTCCAGCTCTCAGGGAACTTGCTGACGGGGTCTTCTACCCTGGCCTTTCACGCCTGGCTCACTGTATGCTCAACTAATTCCTTACAGCTATGAGACCCTCCTTTGAAGGGACATGGGCCTAACTAATCTCAAGCATTACATCATTCTATGCTTACTTTACTCTTGCAAATGCCACTTCCCACCCCAGGACCAGGGTTAGTCTGGAAGTTGGTCCCTACTACATATATGGCTGACCAACTATATAGCATGGATAGGGCTCCAAGGTAGGGACTAGACCCTATGGTCTATTATGTGAATGACCAGGGTCCTTATATCCTACCCACTATGAATTCCAGATCAGTCTTCCAGCCATGGCAGGCTTTGTTCTCTGCAGTACCAGTAAGTGATGCTCTTGGAGCCTCTAACGTGGGTGGGAATAGGTCCTACCTGATGACAACAACAATGCCATCAAAGATGTTGTAGGGGTTCCGGATGTAGCCCAGCGGGCCACAGGCCAGCAGCTTCAGCAGCATCTCCAGGGCGAACATGCTGGTGAACACGATATTGCTTATCTCCAGGGCATTGGTCAGCTCATCAGGCTGTGGGTCAGGAGAGGTGGTTAGGATCCACCAGGGTTCTAGCCCTTTTAGGGGCACAGTACCCAGAAGCCAAAGAAAATTCACTGCATCAAGAATGCAAGGGATCAACAGCTACTCAGGCTCTTAGGAAGAGCTGCCTACGACTTAGGAAAGGAACTATGACCTAAAAATGTCTCCTCTAGAAAGACAGCCAATTTGTTTGGCTCTTCCACTCTGGTAGTCCCCATCCTGACCTTCCAATAACCACAGCTGGACACAAGTGCAGCCAAGTCTCCCAAGACTCCCCTTCCTCTGCAGGCCCTGCAAACACAGGATAGTCTGAGACACTGTGCTGGGGGCGCAGGATGGGCTACAGATGCACAAGACAGCAGCACTGGTACCTACGTCTCACCCACCTCTTCCTTTGAAGAAGGCCAACATGCCTCTTATCAGGAGTGTGCTGACGCTCCTGCCCATGTAAGAATATGTGCATGCGTGTTTGCCTATACCTGTATCATTATGACCTGCATGTGTGCATATACATGCATTCCTGCATGTTGGATAGGTCTGTGTGTGTTCTCTAGCACAATTTGAGCACAAACATGAAGTTGTTGTATTGGACACTTGATATGCAGAAAACTTGCCCAAATCCTCATAACTGTGTGTTCATATGCATCTGGCTCCACCACAAGTGAACTGATTTCCGTGTTCATAGGTGAATGTTGTGTGTACAGTGCAAATGCATGTGCACGAGTCTCTATGTACACAGGTGAGAGTCTACAGCATGTGCAAAGTACATGCATATGAATGATTTTCATGTGTACAGTGGAATCACGCATGTGCAGTGGATACAACCATGCAGACTTGTGCACATGTGCATAAGTGAGCCTGATATGTGTAGTGTTTGCACATATGCCTGTATGCACGGGTACTTCAAGATGGAGTGAATTTATCCTCACCCCAGTACCACCTGCTCAAGTCTGCCTAAGGCCACAGTGGGTAGATTTCTTTTGTTTACTCCAAGATATCAAAAAATCCCAGAGGTAAAAGCCCCAGGAAATCACTCCATACACTAAAAGAGAGTTGGGCTTCCTGAGTCACGTCACGTCTGTCTGTCTGTCCTGTTGTGTGCCCCCCCACCACATCTTGCTAGGCTTGGCCTTGTTTTCCCTAGTGTGATTGTCCCTGGGGCTGAGGAAGGAAGAGGGCTTGCAGCACCCAGGCCCTGAGGAATCCCAGGTACCCTTTGATCCTCCTCAAAGGACCAGCTCATGATGCTGACCCCCTCTAGTCTCTCAGATCCCGCAAGACATGGCTAGGAAGTTGAGGAAGTTTTAGGAGCTCCTCTCCATGGAGTCTTGGAGAGAGCTTGCTCCTTGGGATGAGGCAGCTGGGTGGAGGCCCTTGTGGTGCTTCTGGGTCCCCCTTACTCACTCTTGGGGGTAGTCCGTGGTGATCTCAAACCACCTATTCCTCCCATAGCTGGGAGCTGCTCAACTAGAGCCAAAATGGCATTGTGCTCAGAACTCAGCAGAACCCCAGTCCAAGGAGCTATAATGGCTTGACTTAATAGAAGTCCCAGGTTAGGTAGCTCCCTGCTCTGAAAACACCAGAACTCTAGGAAGACATGGGGACCTGCTTTCTGCTCCTAAAACTGGTGCTTATCATCCTGCAAGCCCAACCCTACTTTGCCCCAGGGGAGGGAGCCCACCTGCTCATGATACTCAACGCCCATGCTCAGAGTATTGACAAGGATGGCAGCCATAATGCCTCTGTTGAAGTACTTGCTGTCTACGATGCGACGCAGCTTGCCACTGAAGGAAGCCCAGAGGCGGCCTAGCCCTCCTGGCTCTGAGGCTGGCCGCCGTGGTGGCCGCCGCCTCTCACTGCCACGACCTGGCGTGTCCACTTCATTGGGCTGCTGCACGGGGTCCCGGCAATCCCCATGTCGCACATCCTGCGTAAACTCATAGACTCCGTGGGCATCTGAGTCTCCACTCTCTGAGCCACTGAAGTCAAATTCGGGGTCCTCCAGGGCGCTGGCACAATATGGGCAGCTCTTCAGCTCACAGGTCAGCGTGCCCGCCTGGGGGCTGGGCAGGGGGCAGGGCACACTCAGGCCAGACAGATGGCTAGAGGCTCGGCCTAGTCCTGTGATGCCAAGACATAGGTGTGGTTAGGCTATTGCAGCAGCAGCACACAAGGCCCTGCCACCTCCAGATTCTGATCTTCATTCCCCTCCTACACAACCACTTTAGTTTCTTCATAAAGAAAGGGGACAGTCTGTGGACCCTAAGTTTTTCAGAGCGGTGGCAAGGACACAAAAATGGCCTCCTCATGGTTATGCCCCCCACAATGCTTTACATAGTGGGTCTGGGTCCTCACCTTGTTCCCCAACCACATGCTGGATCTTCTCGTAGGGGCTGGGGCTGCCCAGGCTCTGAGGACTGCGAGTTGCAGTCCCTGGGGTTCCGGCACCCCGGAGCCCCTTGAGGCGTGAGCTGGTGGCACCTTTGCTGTTGACTGTTCCTGAAGGGAGGATGGTGGGGTAGTTCATGGTGCCCAAACCAGAGGCCAGCTTGAGACTGGTAGCAGTGGCTATGGAGCGTGCCACCCGGGCTCTTTCCTGTGGCCCCTCCACATGGCAGTCAGCATGGTAGATACTGTGCACTGACTCAGAGTCTGGTGGCCCATGGCCTGGGGATGGTGGTGAGGGGGGCACACAGGCTCGGACCAACCTGGTGTCACCCGCACCTGACTCTGGGCTGGGCCTGCGTGGGCCACTGTGGCTGAAGTGGTAATGGTGATGATGGTGGTGGTGATGATGGTAAACCAGATGGTGTACGGAAGCTGTGCGCCTGCCTGGCCGCCGTGGCCGCCGCCCAGGGCCTTGGCCATGCAGGGTGCTGCTGGGGTCCACCTTCTTACGCCAGCGACTCTGCCAGCGGGCATAAAGGCGCAGGCTACGGCGCTTAATCTTGCGGAAGATGTGGCCCACATACTTGAGGAGCTCCTCGTAGCAGCTGCCGGGCTCCGAGAAGCTGGCCAGAGTGCTGTCGTTGGACAGATAGCGGGCCCGCTGTTCACGCATCAGCTGGTTTTCCCTCTGCTTTGTCTCTGAGAACTGCGTGGCTATCACCACCAGGCACAGGTTGATCATGAAGAAGGAGCCCACCTATGGCAGGGTGTGTGTGACCACCAGTCGCTCCATATCAAGCCCAGTCAGGACCTGCTCTGGGGACTAGGGCCTGGTCACAATGCTCTAAGCAGGAATATTCCAGGCATTCACTAGGTGGCATACAATAGGGGTTTCACAAGTATGTGATAATGAGACAAGGACCTCCCTTGGAGTCCTGCATGCAGGACTTCTTGCTTCTCGGGTTTAGCCTCAATGTACTCTCCAATGTGGTCACACTGTCCTTCTGTGGGCCTTCCCAGCCAGCCCCTACAGCCTGTTCTCCCTGGCACAGGTCATTATTGGCTCTCCTCTATGTCCTGCCATACGGGATGTCTGAGAATACAACTATATGACATCCCTTCCCTGCTGGGTTCCTGTAGGCAGCTCCTGTGCATCCAGAGATCTGGAAATGTTTGATGACCTAACAATGTCCTAACTGAGAACCATAGGACATTGAAGGACAACAAGAGACTAAGTCTGAGACATAGATGTTTTAGATGCGCTATATGTGGTATGGATGTTAATGGGGAGCCGTGGACCAAAGAAATGCGGAGTCATGGATGCTATAAGAGTCTGCCAAAGATTCATGTTCACTACAGGGGGCTGGGATAAGAGATCACACATGTTTGTTGTGGGGAGGCTGTGTTAAGAGGACCAGACACAATGTGGAGAGATGGGACTGACTGTTGTGAAGATTCTGGGCATCACCTTAGACCTAGGGACTGAACAGATCTTCCATCCAGTCCACTTCCTTCCACTGCAGGAAGGGCAGAGAAACTCCTGCCTGCCTGCCCACCCACCGAAGCCCATCCCAGCAGCTGCCTCCATACCACTGCGCTTAGGGACTCTAGGAGGTCCAGAATGAGTAACAAGGGGGAAGGGGCAGGATATGGCTTCTCCCCTCCCCCCATCAAATGTAGGATGCCCACCAGCCGGTCACGCCCACACTCACAATGATGAGGAGGATGAAGTAGATGAAGTTGTAGAACGAGTGGGCATCCATGACGTAGTACATGATATCCACCCAGCCCTCCAGGGTGATGACCTGAGGAGGCAGGCAACTGGACATGGGCCCACATTCTCCAACTCCCAAGGGCAGCAGTGTGTGTCACACCCCAGCATGGGTGCCTTTCTCAGGGGTCACCATCCCACACCGCCAGGTACTCCCAGGCTATTCTAGCACATACCTGAAAGATGGCGATCCAAGCATAGCCGATGTTGTCAAAGTTGATGGCGCCATTGTGAGGGTTGAATTCCCCTGAGCGGCACACGTTGTAGTACTGGTTCCAGTTGATGCAGGCATTGCGGCCAGCACCCCCATCCTCAGTCTGGGGCTGGCCATAGGCCTCCCAGCCAAGGGTGCATTGTACACGAAGCTCACGACGGTTGGGGATGTGTGAGCACTTCTGCATACCATTGTCGCGTCGTGAGGAACAGATGAAAGGGTTCTCCTCACCCTCTTCTGTTTGGTAGTATGGACGCAGGAAGGTCAGGTTGTTGTTCCTGGATTGCAGAAGGTCAAGGCATGGCTAGGGGGTTCCTGGCCTGAATACCACTCCCCCATTGCTCATCCAGTCTCACTCAGGGCTGCTAAGCCTGAATCCCACATGCCCCATCAAGATAGCAATTCCTCCCTATCCCTCAACTGGGCCTTAGACTAGAGATGATGAAGGAAGAGGTAGTGGATCTACAATGTGGTACCTAGATCACCACATCATCGCTGCTACAGTGACAGACAGGCCATGCTTGAAGCATCTCAAGGCCTCTAGACCCACCCTAACTCCCTTCCCAGTGTCTACAACATCTTGCCCAACAGTGACTTCTCCTGAGTGGGACCTGGTAACAGTGTGTCTCTAAAACTCTAGGCTTCCTGGCATCACCTCATAGACCCACTGTCTTCCTCTCTCCAAGTCCCCACATTCCTTTCCAAGAACATCTTAGAAGCTCTGAGACCCAGAGACCCTTGGTCTGTGGGTATCCATCCTAGAGGCTCAGTGCTCAGGTATCTGACTGGGGTTGGAGGAGGCAGACAGCTCACAAGTGGGGTCTAGTGAAGAGCAGAGTGCCTTCCAGCGTCACTTTCCAGGGACACCCTAGAGGTTCATCAGCCTTGGGTTACCTATCTTCTAACACTGTAGAGTGGAGCCCAGGATGAAGGGGATAGACACACCTCATTCCCACAAAGCAAATACCATGTTGGCACATGGGTCCCTACATTCAGGAAGCACTGGAGTCAGGCAGATGCAAGGAACAGAGGACAGCAGCCACTGGGGACACTGTGCCAGGAACCAGCAGAAGAGGAGCACAGCATCCTACCTCAGACGGGCCTCTGGGGCTAGAGACACCTGCTACCAAACCCTCACATTCACTCACAGAGAAAAACTGTTCGAGATGAAGTGGCCTCCACCCCAGTTCCCCTAGAACCTGACCCTGAACTACCAAGCCTATGACTTCATCTCTACACTGACTCTGTCTCCGGGGACTGTACCTGTCCTGGGTAGAGCTGGGCACCCTAGGACCTACCACAAATTAGGATCTAGGTTCACTCTACGGGTATTCAGGGATAGAACACCTTGGAGGGGGGGCCTCATACTGGCAGAACAGTCTTGGAGCCCCTTGGGGGCGGGGCCTGCAGAAGGGGAAGGTCTGAAGGGCTCATGGCTGGCTAGGTGAGTAGAGCCTTACGACATGGGTGGGGCTCACACACCTGACAAAGGTGCTGTCCAGGAAGCAGCGGTTCCGCAGCAGGCCAGCCCAGAGCTGGACCCCAACAATGCCGAAGATGAAGAAGACGAAGAAGCAGAGGAGAAGGACATTCCCAAGCATGGGCAGCGTGTCCAGCAGCAGAGTGACCAGGATCCGCATGCCTGAGGGAGGCAGGGCTGGTGCTCAACACAGCTGTAAGCCCTGGCAGAGGGTCCTCGGGGAGCTTCCCATCCAGACCTGCCTGCCACTCACAAATCCATACCAAGCCTATCAGGATAGGAAAGGCCTGATGGACCCCCCAGAGGGGAGTCGGGTTGCAGCCCCAGATGGCCAGGGCAAACCTGTCTCTGTTCCACCTCGTTGTGTAGCATCCCCAGGGTGGGCCAGTGAGACGGCCAGTGCAGCTTCTGTAGGGACCCCAGCAAACTGGGTTCTGAGGCTTTGCTGTGCTATGGGGAGGGGCTTCCTTATTTCCAATGCAAGAGCAGACCTGTAGGACCCTGCTATGGGAAAGGCATGGGAGGTGCCCTATCTCGGAGCAACACTGAAGTCCTTTGTCTTGGGTGGTGCATGAATTTGAACAAATCAAGGAAGTAGATCAGAGGTGGCCTCATGCTGGGTCTGCCACTCTCAGTCATCAAAAGAACATAGCTCAAACTCTGCACAGGGCCAGCCTAGGCTGTAGGTGGAGCATTGGGCCACACAACGAAGTTAGAGAGGAAACCGGAGTTTTGAGAGAGGGGTGGCCATGGAATGAGGGCCCTCGGGTCACGGGGGGGTGTGTGTGTCCAAGCTGATGGGGTGCTAACATTTCAATTGGAGAGACACTGAATCATGGGGCAGCAACCAAGTAGGTCATGTGATCACACTGTCAAAGGTCATGTGATCTAGGGGTCAGAGTAGGGGTCAGTTCTGAAGGTACTGGAGTTGCTATAAGGAACAGGCGGTCCTGTCTAGGAAAGAATCCCAGGGTTCCCTGGACATTTAACCCGAATATTTTGGATAGGAGTGGGCCTGGGTTTCATCTCTGCTCCAACACACGGGTTGTCCAGGTGGAGTTGCTGTGGTTCGGTTGAGTATATGGGACACACAGGGTTCCAGGCAGTGCTCTCATGTGTCCCTTGTCCCTTCACCTCACACTCATTTCTGTCCTTGGGAAATATATTCTATACTCCATTGTTTTAAAGGGAACCTGGGGCTCAGAGAAGCTTGGTAACATGTCCAATGTTACACAGCATTTGAACTGGATCTGACCCCAGAAGTCATGGCCAGGCAGGTAGGTGGAAGGCTGAGTGGCAGCTGCAAAAGGGGTGTGGACCCGGAACCATGCCTGTTCACACATGTATATATATACCTTGCACAGCTCCAAGAGTGTGGTACCTTCCCACATCTGAATTTAGCTCCTAAGAAAACACCAAAACTATACCCCTAGATGCAGGCAGACGGCCAGTCAGCATCCGGACAGGCCACCCACTAGATGCAGGCAGACGGCCAGTCAGCATCTGGATAGGCCACATCCCAAGCACAGCCATGTGATTTCCTGCACGTTTTTCCTCCACGTGTAGTGGGAACATGCAGTGTGTCCCTCCCCACAAGCCCAGTCTCTCACATGTGCTTGCTCCCCCTGCCTCAGGCTCCACTGGACAGTGATGTAGCTGGGAACCTTCTCGGCACCCAGTCCCACCCCAGATGCTATGCAAATGAGGAAGTCAAGGTTCTGAGTGGCTCCCATTGCTAGGCACTGGGAGTCTCTATCATATCCCAACTGGGACTAACCTAGAAGGGCCAAGTCTGCTGGTGTCTGGGTAAGCAGCAGGGTCAGCGGGACATACAGGCTGATCTCTTTTTTTCGTTTGTTTGTTTTTCGAGACAGGGTTTCTCTGCAGCTTTGGAGTCAGTCCTGGAACTAGCTCTTGTAGACCAGGCTGGTCTCGAACTCACAGAGATCCACCTGCATCTGCCTCCTGAGTGCTGGGATTAAAGGCGTGCGCCACCACTGCCTGGCTGCCTTAAAGCTTTTTTGTTTTTTTATAGATTATTTATTTATTATGTATACAACACTCTGCCTCTATGTATGCCTGCATGCCAGAAGAGGGCGCCAGACCTCATTACAGATGGTTGTAAGCCACCATGTGGTTGCTGGGAATTGAACTCAGGACCTCTGGAAGAACAGTCAGTGCTCTTAACCCCTGAGCCAACTCTCCAGCCCCCAGGCTGATCTCTTACTCAAGATAAGAGTGACACTTACTGGGCACCCGATTGATGGCGCGGAGGGGCCGCAGTACACGCACCGTGCGGATGGCAGAGAGGCTCACGTTGTGTCCGTCTAGAGAATACTCCATCATGCTGGAGGGGCAAGGGTGTTCAGGAAGGGGAAGACCCCAGGGGCCATGACTCCTAGCCCATCACCCCACTGCCCCACAGGGACCACCGACACGTGCACCCTGCCCAGCAAGGCCACCTGTCAAACCCTAGCCCCTCTCAGGTCTCAGCCCTAAGGTCAGTCCTAGGACTCCCAAGCATACCAAGCTGAGGCTGCATACCCCGCCATGACAATGAAGAAGTCCAGCCTGTTCCAGGTGTCACCCAAATAGCACTTCTGCCCAAACAGCCCCAAAGCCACCATCTTGATAACCATCTCCACAGCGAAGAAGGCAAAGATGAAGTCGTCAAAGGCCTGGGTGGAAGGGGGCCACGATGAAGGAGCAGGGTACACTTGGTGCCCTCTTGGTCCTCCTCACAGTCCTTGACACCTACCTCCAAGATGCTGCAACGCTCTGAGCGGCACTCAACATCCTCGCAGGGCCGGAACATGCCGAGCGTCACACAGTTCAGCATGATGACCAGCATGCTGATGTGCTCGAACCACTTGGGGGCTGTGTGTTAAGGACCATGTGCAGCAGACAACCCCACTGAGGCCAGGGTCAGCCTCATGTCAACAGTGCAGACAACACCACAACATAACCACCAGATGGCGCTATGGCACCACGCAGGCCCCTATGACTCTGAAGAGTCCCAAGTTCTCCCAGAGAAGGTAGTCACTGTCCCCTGCCCCTGCCTCCTACCAAGATGGACCTGGAAAAGTTGCAGTGAGCCAGTAGTGTCGCATATGAGGTCCAGGTGAGGACACCAAACAGACTGGAGTCTGGCAGTCTTAGTGAGAGTCAAATATGCAGGGCCTGCCAGAAAGCCCTGACGACTGACTGGACAGGAGCTTAGGAACCTGCGACAGGAGAGACCAACTCTCCTGAAGGTGACCATGAGCAGTCCTTGCACCTCTCAGTCTGCCTGGGTTGATGACCAATGAAGCACCCACAAAGGCAGTAGCGCAGAGCTCCACCAGCACGTGTCCATGCCCCAAAGCAACACTACCAACTCAGTATGGGGACACAGGCTGGCACTGATGTGGTCTGGGGCCACAAACCACAGAACCATTACCAGCCAAAGCGACAACCTGTCAGAGGTACAGTGACAGAATACTCTGGGGGATGACATTCTCAGGGTGGGGGATGTACTACCCTCTGTCCATGGGGCTACCTGGGAGCCGGGGGTGGGGGTGAGGTTAGACCGTTCTCTGAATGCTTTTCTTGCAGTCCTTGACCCTGACCTCCCTCACACTCACAGAGCTGGGCCCCCCAGCCCACACAGGCGGTGTGTTCCACGGTGCCAAGCCACCAATGTAATTACACGCTCCTGCTGAGAGCGTCATAATTACACTTAATGGGTTCAGCAGTAACAAGCGCCTCTGCCATAATGGGGCTGCGGAAAACAGAAATCAGCCTCCTGCTAGCGCAGCACCGGCCAGCCTCCGGCAGACGATACCGTGCTCCTGGGCCACAATCTGTGGAGTTCTCATCCCCTGTACTTGTCCACATCTGGCTAAGAGCCTGTGGCTCCAAGTGGATTCTACCCACCCCTCACCCAGCAATTTCCAGCTCGGTCAAACTCACTTACAACACTGTTCAATGCTACTCTCCACTCGGACAGACAAGGAGAGTGAGGAGTGGGCCTCCCAGGCTGGCCTCACTGTACTTCCAGCGGGCATCCTTATGTGGCTCAGTGGTAGACTGACTTCCAAGGTGAGAGGGTACTGCTCTGGGCTAAATAGGCTGGGGGAATCAGCACAAAGCCGTGGAGACAGGAACCCTGTTTCACTGGCCAGCAAAGGTCGCCATTAGGACATATGGTCAGACCAGACTAACACAAATGGCTCCTAGGCCGACTCTGAGTCTATCAAGTGCCAGACCTTTCCAGGCCTGCCGAATACCAATGGAGGAAGCAATTGCCCCTCCCTTGGCAAGTCTAGGCCTTGCTTCTCTGGCCACCACCTGAGCTCTGGCAGCCCCACTCCCAGAAGAGGCTGGGAGATTGGCTATCAGTGGAGAGAGGCTTCTAGCTCATCCTAGCTACCCACTCAACTCCAGAATCCAGGACTAGAAGCCTGTCCAGGACTGAAGGCTGTTTCTTGACTTCTTTGCCCACTGTTTAGTCTCTACCAGACTTGGCGCACACTCATCCACTCACAGATTCTCCATGGAGGACTCAGGTAGACTATATTCTCTGAAGCTGGTTTGCCTGTTCGGTCTATAGTCCACCTACTGTGTAACCCCAGGCCCCCAGCTGTTACCTTCACATACAGCTACAGCCAAGACTGACACCAAGGAGTAGGCCCTCCCTGAGTGACTATTGCCTCTGGACAAGAGGCAAGCCTGGGCACATCTATGGAGCAGGGGACACTTACAGGGGACCTGCCAAGACCCCTAACCTGGTGGGGAAGTGGATCAGGTCCACAGTCTAGGGCTGGCTCGTACCAGACACAGACCTGGGACCCGCTTAAGCAGAGAATATTTCAGCTTCCTACAACAGCAAGGACATACCTCACGTGTCACACTTCCCCCTGGTCATGTTCTGTGGGCAGCTAAGGACAGGCAGCACCAACTGGTCATATCACGTGGAGCCGGGTGACTTCCAGAGGCTTAATTACAACAGATAGATTTTCTGGGTTTAATTAAAATTTCTGCAGGCTTTGAACTGATGTCTACAAATTAGAATCAATTTCCATGGGGGTTAGAGGAAACCAAACGGATATGTGAACAGGAGATGGTGCTGGTGGAGTCCAGGGCCTGAATCCAGTCAAGTGGACTAATCTGGTCCCTCCTTGCCCCTCCCTCAAGGTCTCATTCAAAAGGCAAGGACCCACCCAGCTCTGAGATTTAGCAAGCAGCAAAGTTCTGAAAAGCAGGCCAAGAGAGAAGCTGAACAAGGGGACCCAGGAGATCCCCCTTGGATGGTAGGATCCTGTGGCTGGAGAGCACAAAACAGTCCCTATGCACCCTGTCGGCCAGCACTCCAAACTCCAAGGACACCCACTGTCTGCCTGGCCACTACTCTGAGTCTGTGCATGTAGGAGGGGCTCAAATGACTTCCCATTCTGCACCAAACCATTTGCCAGAATCCCCAGTCAGCAGTCAGGAAAGAGAAGGTCCTTCCATGGGGACTGCAGAACATTAGCTAAAGAAACCGTCTCTAGGGTCCCCAGGCTGTCTGCTATGGACACAGCCTCCCTGGGTGACGTGGGATACAAGGCTACCCCCACAGCAAGATCCCCCTCTCTTCACCTGTACAGTAACCTCACACTGGGCTCATGATAGAGTCCACAGAAGGGTCCTCAATCCAGAGCTGGGTGGCGTCCAATGCCCCACAAAGCAGCCTTATGTGGACCTGAGTGAGGACGACACTGGATGCAAGGCACTAATGGTTGTTGCTGTCCGTGGTGCTGAAGCTGCTGTCCCACCTGGGGCCCATCCAGGGTGAGCAACAGGCTGAGCTGGCTGGACTAGGGAAGGGGTGCGAATCCTGGAGGGTGTCCCTCACTGGCGCAGGGTGGCCCGTCCTCATTCAAAGGGAAGCAGGAGAACACACAGCACACAACCGTGCCGAGAAAGGCAGTAACTTGCCACACTCCCTCATTCGAGGAGCGAAAGCTACAGGGTCCTTGCCTGCTGTGCAAGACGACGAGGCCACACCTAACCTGCTGACTGGGATGGTCACTGTTACGTCCATGAAATCACTGAGGCCCGGCAGGTAAATGTCTCTTGCTGCTTGCTTGGTTAACTTAACAAGCTGTTGACTCCCCATGGGAGATAGTCCCAGCTGGATCTCCAGATGGAATACAGTCCCTCATAGTGGAACTGTATGACGCAGGATGGTACGGCCCAATGTAATCCTGTACCCCCAGACCCCAATCTTTATTAACACCCAGCTTGGCACAGCTCCCATGTCTGATGGTGTAAGAGTCCCTGAGATTCCCCCACCCTAGTGACTCATGTTTAGAGTCAGAGGATGGGAAATCTGTCTTCATTCTATTGTAACCGCCCCTTTCCGGGGTTCAGTTTCTCCATCAGTCACAACACTTAGATTCATGCAGACCTTTCTGATACAGCAACAGCAGGGCCTTAAGTCCTCCTGACATGTGCTTAGTCCCTGGGCTGGGTTTCTGAGCATTGCCCACCACAGTGCCACTCTGCATAAGTGGGGACGGAAGGGTGTCACCACAGAAGAGCAGGGCAGTGGCAGCAGTGAGGCAGCCACGGCCCCAGAGTTCCACGATCTCACACCACTGGGTAGTGTGGCCACGCTAGCTGGGGCAAGGGTCAGGAGTCTCCAGGTGTGGCTGCTGCCTGGCCTCCACTACCACAGTAGCCCCCAAGCAAGACAAGGGCTCAGGATTCCAACCAGGGCTCCCTGCTAGGTGGTGCATGAGATCAGAGGATTAGCTCTGAGCTGCTCCAGCCCCGCCTGCCAGCCCCCAGAGCAATCTGTACAGCCAGCTAAGTTCCATTAGGCCAGATCCAGAACAGCTTGGCTTTTGCGTGTGAGAGGCTGGGCAGGAGGGGTAGGAGGATGGAGGACCCACTATAAGAAAAAAAGATCAAGCAGTCGGCATCACACCCACAGTTCCATGCTTCCTACCTTGGGGCTCTGGGGCTTCCCTCTGCATGGACCCATGGTTTTCCAGAGCCCTTGTTTTAGGGGTCTTGAGCCTTCCCTCTCTGTTACTTTGCAGCATGAAGCCCACACTCCATGCTATCTGCTGCCCCTTCTGCCACTGTGTTCTCAGGAGCCCTCAACCTCACTTTTCCAATTTGTTCGAGAAGGAGCATGTTTGTTCATAGCGAAGGACTGTCTTCAAAAGGGAGAGCCCAGCCAGTGATGAGGGGAGTCTGCCAACGAGTGTTCATACACTTCATGAGAGCTGTCTGTCTCGGCTGGCAGAATAATGGCTTCAGGTCCTGCGTCAACTAACCCTCCTGGCAGGTAGTTGCAGTGCCGGGCATTCAGTGGGCAGTGAGTACCTACCAAGACAGTCCAACTCCCCCAGCATGGTCTTTCTGAGTCCCTCTATTCCTGGCCCTTCTCTCTATGACAATGGGATCGGGATGGACTAGTCACCATGAGGTCTATACAACTTGATGGTAAGAGAGGCCCGAGGGCCTCTGGCCCAAGCACCAGGGATCCCTGTGATGAAAAGAAGTCAAAATGGCAGAACTTCCAGGCAAGTGCACATGGCTCAGCATGCATGTGGCACGTAGCTTGTGGCACTGCTTTCATAGGAATGCTGCTGACGTGTGAACTAGGACATAATGACATGAGGGGGGCAGAGGAGGGGGTGACAACAAGTTATGGAAGGCACATGGCCCTGCACAAAGCTCCATCTATGGAAAAATGTCACAATGCAAAACTGTCCCTGAAGGATGAGAATTCCATACATGCATGTAAAGGAAAGACAAGTGGGGTCATCAATCATCCATGGGCACATGCATAAGGTACAAAGTGGGAGACAGAGGGACAGGAGAAACAGTTACTCCATCTTAGCCCCCTCCACCCAACCACTGTTACATCTTTTGGCCTTTTGTGCTGAGGATCAAGGTTCTGCCTTTACTTGTGGGAGTCCTGCCTTTACTTGCTGGACTCCTGACATGGGAGGCCACACCACAGCAACCTCCAGTTGGCAGACAGCAATGAGATCTCACCTGGGCCTCTCCAGGGGCCAGGTTGTGAACTATCAGGACAAAGAGATGATCAGGAAGAGGATGTGAGGGACACCTGCACTGGGCTGCCAGCCCAGTCAATCTGACTCTTCCCACACCTGGAGGGGAGTATGTGAGGTACTCCAGGCACCATGCTCAGTGACCTCCATGGCCCCTCACTATGTGCCTCAGGCAGATCTTCTGGTCCTAGAGTTCTGGGAGCCTGGAAGGGTCTGGGACAGGTCTCCTGGGCAGAGACCATGCATCAGGGGAGGGAGCGTGAAGGGAGGCCCGTGAACATGACTATGCTCTGTGGAAGCTGGTTTTCCACCTGTCCCTGCCAGTACCCTTTTTGGGGTCAGCAGGGCCCAGATGGCTGGCTCTGGCTCACATGGGATGGATGTGATCCTACAGGTTCCTTGACCAGCTGGTGGAATAGGTTAACTAACCAGTGATCACTCTGTGGCAGTGGGCATGTCCAGGGCAAGGTGTCTGAAGATCTTAGAGTCTCAAAAGGGAGGCACGAGCCACACACTGGAGGGTGACACATTCCAGGACAATTGTACATGCTATGTACCATCGCCCTAGTGAGAGCTCCAATTTTGGGGACCCTAACATCTTCCATTCTTATCCTTCTTGGGCTGTCCCTCAGTCCTGGGGACTGGCACTAGCCCTGCTCACACTTCAAAACCTTAGGTCCCACACTTAGTCCCAAATAACTGGGCACCCAGAGTGCCATCTCTCGCAGTCCATTGTGAGCCAGAAAAATCCCTCTGAGAGGTCCCAGATCTGTCCTTGTTCCTGCTGTGCCACCTCCCCTGAATCTATCTGAGCTGCCTCTAAAACAAAGCACTGGTGGAGGCATCCACTCAGCACCTTGCTATGGCTTCCTAGTGCCCTAGCCACGTAATCCAAACCAGAGCCCAGTGTGGCCTAGCCCTAGGAATGCCATGCTGGATTCCACCTTGTCCTGGTGGTTCCAGGGATCCAGCCCTCTGCTCCACCTTAAGATGACCTTTCCAGCCTGGAAGGTGGCCTTCCTAGTAGCCCTGGAAGTTATTATGGATGGAGTCTGTGCAAGTAACTGCCAGAGCCTCTACTGATGCAGGGTCCTTCATGCCAGACACCTGGCAAACTTAACACAGGTATCTCTGGTGCCCGCCCTCATCAGGAGGCTCTGGGAAGATGCTCTGAAGGACAGGTAGGTAGGCTGCCACCAAGTAGAACACAAAGGGATGCTAGCTATACAAGCTACGTTGACTCTGCCACCCTCACATGCTCCTCCGTGACCCACAGTTTGAATTGGCTCCCTACAGATGGGCAGGACGGACAGCTTGGCTGAGGAAACGCTGTCAACCATGGGCCAGAAGGAACCCCAAAGCTGGCCTAGACAGTCTAGCTAACTCACAAGTCAGAGTAGGTGGGTCCTGTTACTCTTTTCCCTGGGAGAGTTAGAAACTCACAGGGCAGGGGTTGGGGGTGGGGGGGATGGCAGGGTCCTCTAGCCTACACTGCTAGCCATGACCTCTGTGTATGAAGACTGCAAACAAAGCCAGCTCCCAGAACACTGGGTCTGCTGCCTTCCTTCTTCCTGAGGAAAAAGTGGTGGAAATCTCGAACACTTCTCACAGGCTGATGCCTGATGCCAGGGGAGTTCTCTGTGGGTGTTAATCCTGGTCTCCTGTGAGGTCTTAGGGGCGGAGCATTCTGCAGGCTGTGCTGATTGTGGGAGGTTTTCCTCTTTCTTCCCTGAGGCTGTTGCCACGCCAACAGCTGATAACAAGGTGAAGAGGAACCTGGAGACCCAATTAGTGCAAAGATAGTGGGGATTCCCCAGCCCAGCTCCATTTCCAAAGGCTTCCATCAGCTCAGCCACACCTTCCTGCTCCTGTACTGCTGGTCTTAAGCTGGGGAGAATGTGTGTTGAGAATCCTATTTGGGTTTGGGAGCTGAGAGGAAGGATGGGATGGCAGGAGGGGCCAGGACCAAGGTGGCCTTGTCGGGCTCATCAGAGTGATCACACAGGAGGAGCACTGGCATGGGTGGCAGCTTCCTTTCTTAGCTGCCCCACTCCCACATCAGACCCTATACCTGGACCAGCGGGTTTCACCCAGAGCTTTCCAGAAGTGGGCTGGACCTCCACCTAGGCCTCTCTTCCTGTGGAGGGCAGTGTGCAGCTGTTATTCCAAGGTCACTTGGGTCTGATCTCCTAGTCCTCTCTCCATCAGAAGGCCTCCAGAGCAGGGACAAGTGGGCTTGGATACCAGGGGCTGAGCACCATCACCAGCTGCTCAGGGCTCAGTAATGCTGGCCCTCACCTGAGGGTGACACTGGCTTCACGAGGCTGTTTGCCCTAGAGACAGGTGGGACAGCTGGTCCAGTGCATCATCTCTGTCCAGGGCTCAGGGTCTTGGGGTGTAGTCCCTGTTCTCCCCTCAGCAGCCTTTCTAAGCACCCAAGCCTAGAGAACCTGCTTCCTGCTCTCATCCCCCACTCTAAGAGACCCTTTTTCCTCTACCCCCCGCCCAGGGCCTGGCCCAGGAAACATGGCCTGGGAGCCTGGGCCTAGGCCTGCGTGACTCACAGCAGGCTGGGCTGAGCTGGGGCTGGGAGTGGGGGTGGGAGCAAGGGCAGCGGACCAAACATGGAGCTGTTTGTTCTCCAGCTGCCTGCTCTGCTCAGGGTCACCCAGGGGAAGGGGGGCAGGCTGTCTGTGGAAGAATACTTCCTCCTGAAGCTAGGGTGTGGGAGCCACTCCCCACTATAGCCCCTTAAACAGTGTGTGTGTGGGGGGGGGGGAGCAGGACACTCTATTAATACTCAGTTTCTAGCTTCCAGAACACTCTAGCTTATCCTCACCCTCCCCTGTGTCCTATGAAGCACTTTGCTTTCCCAGTCCTCTGACTAGTAACAACCAGGGTGACCTGACACTCCCCATGGCCTGGGCAATGCACACCAGTCCCACTCCCCAGCTCACTACTCTCCCTAGATATAATGTGTGCACAGTTGCCAGCCACAGGGGCAGGCTGGGACAGTGGGGCACCCAGAGCCAGACTTGGATACCAGGCATGTACCCATAAACCCAAGTTTATACCACTATCTGTTCTAATGTGCTACACACGCCTCAAACACACACACAACACGGGCACTTGTACTGCACACGTAAACACACTCTGAGGTTTTCAAAGGAGGACAGGACCCCAGGCATTTCCAGGCCAAGTTCCCCTATCCTCCGGGACTGACATTGTGGACCTGGTTGAGCACATGCCAATGGCTCTAACTGTGCAGTTTTTAAAGCCATGCTAATTAGAAAGTGTGCTAATGTCTCTGCTTAGCTCTTAATAAAGAGCTTGATTCGGGATCTTTTCAAGGGATAATTGAGTGGAAAAGTGCCTGATCCCACCCCTCTAGTCCCTGTGCCTGCAGGAAAGCAGGCTGTGTAGGCGAGAAACCTCACCCAGACTCTGCCAGCCACTTGGTGGCAGCCTCCAACCCCGACAAACACAATGGGGGTGCTGCTGCTTGGAAGGGCAGCCAGGCCCAGCCTGTTTCCCATATTTTCAGACTCTCCTGGTTGATCCTCATGAACACCAGAGTGACAGCCTCCCAACCCCTGGCTGCTCCTTAGACAACCCCCCCCCCCCGCCAAGTCTCCTCAGGGTACCAGTTTTATCCTGGGAGAAAGTGAGGGCCTGGCTTGACCTCTGCCCAGCAGAGTTCCCCAAAGCATTCTTCACACCCCACTCTAATGGTCCTGGAAGGGAAGGATGGAGACAAAAGAAGCAGAGCCAGGTGATTCCTGGGAAAGACGACTGCTGCCCCACAGGGGTGGGTTTTCAGGGACTGCTTTGCTGGAATTCTCTGGGCCAGAAATAACTGCCTGGGCTTCGCTGCACAGCTGCCTGCAGCTCAAATTAGTGACCCCAGGGGATTGGACACTCCTTCCATGGGAACATGGCCCGGTCCTCTTCCCCTTTTCCACCCCCAGGGTCTGCTCTTTCCTGCAGGAGAACTGTGGCGAGCCCATCTAGATGGGGCCCCCAGGTGGTTTCTGTTCTCCATGGCTGGGCAGTAAGGACAGGGGCTTGCCTGGGAAGGTACAGAACAGGGCCCTTCTGTGCCACCCTAGGGTGTCTGGGCCTGGAGGCTGTGAAGAGGCTCAAGGGAAGGGTCACGGGGTGTCTCTTCAGTCTGCAGCACTGTCCCTTTGTGCCCAGGGTGCCCTGTGAGTGCAGGACTCTGCCTGAGTCCGGTGTCTCTGCTGCCTTATCCAGTTCCATAGAGTGCCCACAGAGGATAGTTATTCTGGGAGGAGCTACTACCAGGCACCACATTCTTGTGGGCAAGGCTGCCAAAGCCACGCTTCTCTCAAGTCCCTACCATATGCTCACCCCACAGGCTGTCATCTGTCCTCTCTGAGGGTCAAAAGACTTTATCTGTCCCTCAGGGGATGGAGGGGCTGGGTGGTCCATGAGGGCAGACGCTCATCTCCCCCACTACTGGCTAGCTGCAGGAGCCTCTCTGGGTGGGCTTTAGCTCCCCAATCCACGTGGCTGAGTCCCTTCTCTTTACTACATACTGCTAGTGACACTACCATCTCCACCTTCATATGAAAACCCAGCTCACACTTGGGACCTGAGGTATGTGTGTAGGCTGCTGCAAACAGATTTGTGTCTGCACGAAAGCTGGGGTCCCAGGCACACAGGGAAAGAGAAAAGGTAGGGGACCTTGTGGCACAATGGCTGGCATCTATGGGAAACTAGGAGCCCTGAAGCAGGCTATGCTCCCACTGGGTTCTTGCTCGTCCCCTCTCCCCCCCGCCATCCATCCATATAAAGTCTGGATATCCCCACCAGTGTTGCCTGGCAACCGGGTATTTATTTAAAAGGGAGACCTCACAGTAATGCCTACCACCAGCCTGCTCTCCCAGCCTGATGCAAACCCCTCTCCAGTTTTTGGCTCCCACACCCTAGAGACATTGCTTTGCCTGTCCCTGGGCTCAAGTCTATCCTCCCCTACCATCCACTTCCCTGCAACCCTAAAAGCAACGGGGGACAGTGGACCACACTTTAAGAATTGTACTTTTCCAGAAGGGTGGAGAGCAGCTGCTCTGTTCACAAGTCCTGCCTGCCAGGGCTCAAGAGCCTCCTGTGCCTAGGACTCCTGGGCTACTCACACTTCGTGGGCACCGATGTATAAGATCCCAGATCTCAGAGTGCAATGAATCAGGGCCTCCTGGGCTGCCAGGCTACTAGGAGTGCTGTACTAAGGCCAGCCCAGGATGTGGAGTCCAAGGACCAGCTGGAGTCCTGCATCCCAGGGGACAGCATCTGGAACCTTCAAGTTCCGGGTACTGGTAGTGAGGTTGGCTCCTGCTCTCCTCAGGAGCCCTAAGCCTAGTTGGTTGCTGAAAGTCTCTAACATACATAGGCTGGTCAGTGCTGCCCAGGCCCTACCTGCCAGGCCTCCTGCCCATGCAGTTCTAGAAACCCCAGAACTCTTGGAGCCCCTTGCCCTCTCTATCTACCAGACTTGGTTCAGATTATTTGTGAAAAGTGGCTTGTTTTCCTGCCTGATACTGCCCAGATCTGACAGGCTACCAGACAGTTCCACCTCTCAGTGGACACATGGTGCCATCAAAGCTAGATAAAACCCCCTATTTCTGGGATCTCTCCGTACCTCCTCTCTGGCCCTTCGGAAAAACCTGCCTCGAGCAGGCTTCAACTGCGTTGACCCCAAGCCCCATGCAGGACTGGCCCTGTCTTCATAGTACCTGGACTATATCTCCCAAAGACTTCTCAGGCTGTGGATGAGCTAACTGGATCTGGCCTTGTCCCTGTCCTCCCTCCACCAGCAGCCATGTTATTAATAGTAGTGACATTTTAAAAAGATGGCCCAGACCCCTGAAAAGTCTGATTTCAAAGAGATGCTTACTGGACCTTGGTTTCCCAAGGTCCACTGCTTCATCCCTGAGGAAAGGCTCTCTGCTACCTGGGTGTTAGCCCCAGCACGACATTTATACACTATGTTCTCAGCGGCTCTGCCCTGAAGTTCAGAACCATAAGCCCTGTTTTTCCCACTTTGAGAAGCCACTGACCAGGTGCTGAGTTAGTTGGGCCAGCCTGGCCCAGAGGCAGTTCAGGGTTCCATGCACCCCACTTCAGGTGTGAGCCAGTGTTGGGTGAAGAACATGAGATAAAGGAGTCCCAGCCTCCGAGCATACCCAGTCCCAGTCTGGTGCAAAGGGGGATGGGAGGGGTGGAGTCTTCTGGGACTGGGGCTTTCACATATTATCTCTTTTAGTCTGGAGGCTGGAAACTAGGAAAAGGGTGTGGCAGGAAAGGTTTCTGGGTGCAGGCAGCTGACTCCTGGGTTCATAAATGGCAGAGATCATGTACACAGAGGACTCTGGGGACCCCTACTCTCACAGCCTTACATGATCACCACAGGTCACACAACCTGCAATGGCCTCCACTTCTGGTTCTAACATAGTCCTAGGATGTTTCGATTGCTGAACTGGAGGGCAAACAAGAATTCAGTCCATAACAGGTGGTCACCTCCTGCTAAGCCTCAGTTATCCTGGACAGGCCAGTCCCTCTCTCAGGTAGAATATTATGGGATAGCTCCAGGACCAAGACATGGGGGTCTTGGAATAAAGTAAAATATGGTTCAAAGTAGAGCCTTTGTTTAATGTGACAGGTCCTCATGGAAAGAAATCGGGGCAGAGGTCACGTGAGGAAGCAGACACCATCCACAGAACCCGGCATCTTTGGACTTACAGCTTCTGGACTTATAACTTCCATTGCAGCATTTACAGATGCTCAGGGTATTTTACCTGCCAGGTCACTGATTATTGGGCCTGGCTCGCCCCAAACCCCTCTGCCCTCAGAGAATTAGGTCATACACAGCCCTTTGCTCGTGGGCCTGCTACACCCTGTAGGGACAGATCCTTCTAGGCTCAGTCCAACTTGCCTAATCTAAGCAACAGCCAAACTCATGGGCAGGGTGGGACAACACGGAAACACCATAGCCAAGCCATGTGCACGCACCCAGGTCAGTGGAGGCTACCCGCCAGGCTCTAATTAGAGCTCCATGTGGCTTGCTTGAAGGAACAGTCAGGGCGGCTCCAGCACAAATATTTCAAACCCCATGGTATTCGTATTTAATGGGACAAAATTCTATAAGCCTATAGCCCAGCTGAGCCATTATGCCAGCCAATTTGCAGAGAAGTGGGAAGCACAGAGCACGGAGCCTCACATGGTTCATCCACATAACTGAAGAGGAAGTCAGTTGAGTAGGCTAAGCATAGCCCAGCTCCTGGTCCCACAGACTGATCCTACCTTGGCCTGGAAATGTTTCAGCCTTGGATCACAGGGGGTGGTCCCACTGGAGGATCTGGGTGGGAGGAACAGGAACTCATGACTGACCTGAGACTGGTGACAGTCACTACACCCAGTGATACCCATTCCTCCCTCTGCTTTGGTAACCTCTACTCGGTCTCAAAGGCCCATCCCAGAAGTCTGCCCGGGGAAAGAGTCAGAGTCCTCTGCTGCTCTGCCTGATGCTAAGCAGCAAAATCCATCACAGAGTACCTGCTGCTGCAGGTCCACAGACCCAAGAGTGAACGGACAGAGGCTGGCCTGCATCAAGTGAGGTACAGGGGACTGTGAAGGGCAAACTCATGATAAGCAAGCGGATGCGGGACAAGGCTCCAAGATTAAGTGGTGAAGGGAGGGAGCCTTGTGGCCGCTCAGTGGACATCACTACCAGCCAAAGTCCTGTGATGAGATCAGTGGGGAGCTCTGTGGGCCCACGTTATTGCCCCACATTGGGGCTTCACAGTATAAACCCACAAACAGAACTACTGGGGTTCTCAGAGACCTCTGCTTCCTCCAGTAGTGGGGTGGGTGCACATGGAGGAGTCCTTACACACAGTAGGGTCTTACATCCTGTGGGGATCACAGACACAAACGTAGTAAGGCCTTGTCTAAATGGATCACACTTTAGGGCACCACCCACAAGAGGCATATTTGGGAATGTATGTATGTGTGTACACTCTCTCTTTCCTCTCCCCTCACTCCACCTCCACAGCACAGGTCCCCAGTGCAGGTACTGGCCACCCTGGCCACCCTGCCAGAACTGTGATTCCCCTGTGGCCACCAGGAGCTAGGTGCCTCTCATTGGCTGCCTGCCTGCCCACCAGCCTGCTAACCTCAGACCTGGACCCCAGGGAGTCTCCTAGTCAGTGCTACACCAATTTGCTGGGTCTGGCTTCCCTCCAGCTACCCATGTCTCAATCGATCCCCTAATAACTCGATCCATTATGTTGGAGCAGGATTCTTGGAAACCGGCAGAAAAAAGGAAGCTCTCAGAACCGTCTGAGTCATTTTTTTTAAAAACCAACAATGGGCCATCTCTTCCCTCCCCAGCGTAGCAAGCTGCACTGCCTCCGCGTGTTCTAGAAGGTGCTGTGCAATGTTCTGGAAGGTGCTATATACCCTTGCCAGGAAAGGTGGGTCAGGATAGCCTTGTGCAGAGCAGAGTCTTCCTGTGTAAGTGAGAGCTGGTGTGGGACCAGCTCTCGACCATCAAGGCTGGCTGGCCCTGTGGCTCTGGCTCCCCACAGCTGGGGAATCCTGGTGCTATCCCCCTCCCTGGGAGCCAGGGAGACACCCACACATACACCCGCAAATTGGAGGATGAGCTCAATTTACACTTGACTGTGGGAGTGTGTTACTCATTGGCTCCTCAGTTCCTCACAGTCGGTATATGCACCCCAGGGTCCAGCACCTAACAAAGAGGGAGGGAAGCTGTGTCCAGCCCTCTCCACAGCTTCAGAAACCCAAGGTGACACAGTCAGGCCTAAAAACCCAACTTGCAGAAGCAGAGACATGGCCCATGTCCTGGGTGATGGGTGGCGCTCAGACTACAAAAATATCAGAGAATTCTCTGCGGCACAGCAGCATGAATCCTTCCTCCCGTGCCTTGTTCCTCTACCAGGCCAGATGGCAGAGACCCCATAGATTGACAAGCAATGCCCCTGCTCCCACTGAATCTGTGTTTAGAAAAAACAGCTAATTTTCATGAAAGAATATATTAACACACAAGGTGTTATTTTTAATGGGGTTTTAAAGTGAATTGGTCAGTCAGGAGTTCTCCATTTCCCAGTTTTAAGATTTATTTTTAAATTGTGCAAGTGTGTATCTGTACCTATGTATAGGTATGTGTCTGTGCCTATGTGTAGGTATATGTGTCTGTGCCTATGTGTAGGTATATGTGTCTGTGCCTATGTGTAGGTATATGTGTCTGTGCCTATATGTGTCTGTGCCTATGTGT